>ML682063.1:3259465-3347562 GCA_007922195.1 Podocnemis expansa
GTGTGTGTGTGTGTGTGTGTGTGTGTGTGTGTGTGTGTGTGTGTGTGTGTGTGTGTTACAGGGTCATCTCTACAGCACTATTAGAGACTTAGCAGATTACACCCTCCTGAAACTTGGTGTATCATGGCCACAACAACAAACACTACTAAGTCTGAGATCTCCTTAATAATAATGCATGGTTGAAATGTCTAACATCATGTTGAGTTGTGGCACAATCCACTTAGGGTTCTGCAGCACAGTTGTATAATAGGTACTAAGAATTCTTTCCTCTTTGGACAGTGGTTCGTGTACTAATGATAATACTGCTTTCAGATATGGTTTTGAGTCTCCCATTGGCTCATGTTAAGTAAAGAGACGTGCTTTGTAATTAAAATATTTATACTATTTATTTTGTTCTGGGAAGTGACTTGATTTCTCATATTGCCTTGCAGTGGAGGATCGATGACAAACCAGTAAAAATTGATAAGTGGGATGGATCAGCTGTGAAAAATTCTTTGGATGATTCTGCTAAAAAGGTATAGCCTCCTATGACTCCCTATTACTAGTTTCTATGTAGACTCTTTGGGGTCTTTTAAATCACTCTGGCCGGGATCCATCAAGGTATTTAGGTGCTTGATTTCTGATCTTAGGCATTGTTGTCATGCACAACATTCACACTTGGCCGCTGCCTAACCCAGCGGGTGCATAAACTCTTGCCATCCTTTTCCTCTGAGCATACACACTGCAGCCTCACCCTCTGCACGCACCCAAGCATCCATTCTTCTAAAAAGAAAAGACTAGCAGGATCTTATTCAGGGGGACAAGGCAGTATGCTACATTTATTGTAAATAAGTAAGAATAGCAAAAGGCAGTCTCTCTCTCTCTCACACACACACACACTTCATTCACACAGCTTGTTCACATATTTAAAAGAACATATACAGCATACACCTAAACCAGATTTCACCAAGTATCCAAAATGGCATTCAGTGTTTAAGCAGGAGTTCCAAACTGACAATATGGAGTCCTGTTGGACATTGGTCACAATGTCCATTACACAGGGTTACAGAATTATTTTACTTATGATTAACTAACATACTTTAAAGGTAAATGCAATGTATTATCTGTCTGTCCCCCTACATTATCTGTCTGTGCTCCACACCATGCCATACGGAGGGAGAGGCATCCTCGGCTTTTGCCAAGGGCCCCAAAATACCTAAGACTGCCCTACCTAAGTTGTGTGCAAGGGTCAGTCCAGCTGGCAGCCTCTGAGCACAGCTTCCAGCTCGAAGCCGCACGAGTGGCCTACACAAAACTGCCAGGGGAGGGAATGTCCTCCCTTATTACCTTTAACCTAGTGGATAGGGTCCTCACCCAGGATGTGGGAAACCCCCAGTACAAGTCCCCCTCCCCTTCCTCAGCAGGAGAAGGCATTTGTACAGAAATCAGCCCCCCTCTCAGCTCAGTACACTAGCCGTCTGGTTATTGGCTGTTCTATTGCATGGGATGTCAGTGTCTGCTACTGAAGCTGTTCCACTTGAGTTAAACAATGGCATGTTCCATATTAATTGGGCCAGGAAAAGAACTGGAATGTCTCTTTAGCCCAGTGGTTTGGGCTGTCACCCAGGAGGTGGCAGATCACTGTTCAGATCCCTTCTTCCCCTCAGGGCTGGTGGTGGATCACACCAGCTATGTCCAGCCCTGAATCCCGCAGTGCCAGCGATGCCCCTAGCTAGACACCTTCCTTGCTGCCCAGACATAGGCACGTGCCTCTGTGATGGGGCATGGCTTAGCACAACTCCTCTGGTTGGCATCTCCCTTTCAGTTTAGGTGGCTCTATGCTAGCAGACTGGGTTTTGTGGATCACATTCTTAGGTGCCTGTCTCTCCCTGCTCATCGCAGGGATCCTAGGCACCTAATCTAGATTGGGGGATCGCAGTGTTGTCCTATGCTTTTTCTAAAGACCTTCATTCTATGTGCAGACAGCTGGGAACAGACTGCTAGAGAATTAATTTTCTCTTTTTCAGAAGTCCTCTACAAAAGTAGCCAAGTATACATTTAACTGGGCTCTCTTTCCCATCAGGTTCTCCTGGAAAAGTACAAGTATGTGGAGAATTTCTGTTTGATTGATGGCCGCCTCATCATCTGCACAGTCTCCTGTCTCTTTGCCATTGTGGCTTTGATTTGGGATTATCTGCATCCCTTTCCTGAATCTAAACCTGTTCTTGCTTTCTGTGTGGTATCATATCCTTTACTGTGTGCTGCAGGTTTCAAATGTGTGTTTGTTTTCCTCCAGCAAGAGAAAACATCTATAATTGTTTCCCTATTGTAGCAGACCTCGAAAGAAAAGTGGTAGATTCTGTCTGAATTTCACAGGCAGTGGAGCTCGCCAGAGATCTAGTTTAATGTTTTATTATAACATCTGAGTGCTCTTCTGGATTTTTTTTAACATAAGAAGCTTGGGATTTTTGTAAACATAAGACTCTGATAGCACCAGCTGCTTCCTGTCATACTACAGCTAAGGTGCTGGGAGTGAAATGGCAGGCATGACTGATTGTCAGAAGCTGGCATCAAGAAATAAGACAGCATAAAATCTGGGAGGAGAATATTAATATTAATTTGTTACATCTAAAGAATAGTTACTAAATCAGAAGTATTGAATAACTTTGATAATTCAGGTTTTTAAAACAGAATACTCTGCTGTTTTGAGTCCTTACTTTTGTTTCTGTTGTTTGGCTATATGAATGAGTGCCTCCAAATTGTCTGCACTAACCAAGTCCAGAGTGATGCCTAAAACTCATCTGTGTATTCAGCAATCTCTGTGAATTGTTGAAGTAGTCTTGGGGAGTAGTGTGGGCTGGTACAGTGAGCACAGCCAAAACTGAGAACCAGAAACTTCAGATTTCTAATCCTTGCTATTTCACTGACTCGCTGTGTGACCCTAGGCCTGTGGTTTTCAGGCAAGGGCACACAAACCCCTGAGGGAACACAGATATCTTCTAGATTGGATTCCTCTAGATGTTTGCGTAGCTTTACAACAAGCTACGTAGAAAGCACTAGTCAAGTCAGCACAAACTAAAATTTCATACAGATATGACTTCATTGTTTACTTTATTATTACCATATGATTTTTCAGTAATAACATTCTGTGACCCTTGTATTTTTGTCTTATTTTGTGAGCAGGTACTTTATGAGAGGTAAGACTTGGGGGTGTGCACAGCAAAGCAGACTCCTGAAAGAGGTTCAGTTGTCTAGAAAAGCTGAAAGCCACTGCCCTAGACAACATGCACAGATTGTTTCCACTTCCTTATTCTGTCTCTGATTTTCACAAGGCCTCGTTTAGATAGATGTTGCTAATGAAATTTCAGTGAAGTACTTGAAAACATGATTTAATCTTTCATAGTCATGCATAACTTTTGTTTTTCTATCCAACTCCTTGATAAAGTGCAATTCAAGTGTTTCTAGTAAACTCTTGCCCATCATTCGTGTCACCTGAGGCATTGATCTGTGGTCTTGAAGCTCTAGGAAGATTTTTAAGAGCTAAAGAATGACACATTATCTTTGCAGTTAACTTGTTCGTTCATACAAATAAAAATGTCAACCAAGAACCAAGTGCTAAGTGATCCTGTCAGAGTTAAGAGGCAGTTAAATATCCTGGATGCTGTGTGAGGATGAATGATTGATTTTCTCTGGATGCATTCCATTGGTCGCATGTCCTAGTTGCCACAGTTGCACGGCTCTCATAGTCCCTTAGTTTCTTTAACTTTCCCGAACTTATTTTGTGATGATGGGAATCCTCACCATCTATACCTCGTACAAGGAGAAGAGCATCTTCCTGGTAGCACATCGAAAAGATCCTGCAGGAATGGACCCGGATGATGTCTGGCAACTTTCTTCCAGTCTAAAAAGGTATTGCAGAACATCCAAGCTCGGCTCAGACTGGATTTGTGACTTACTGTTTTTGTTGAGAGATGGGGATGTCATTTCTGCTTTCTACTGAGTCTGTCTCCTGTCTCTGTACAGACTTACTCACAGCAGCACAGGAGCCGAATGGCTGGAGTCTTGGTGTTTACTTGCTGTACTGCAGACCAAGCCTTACACAGAGGGCTGTGTGCATATCTTGCACTGCCTTGCCTGTCAGTTGGCTTCTGGGTGGTAGTTGCAATGTTAGTTATATCAACAGCCCTGAATGGTCTGAGCCCTAGTCCCATAGAGCCCGGTTTTCTCCCTCTGCTCTCTTGCCATTAACACCCATGTGGAATCACTCCAGATTTTCCTGTATAGCAGGGCTTTGAAAGGTGAGGGGGGGGATAAGCCAGGAGAGGGTAGAGCCCTGCAGCAGTTATGGTATTGCTACCCTTCTGCACAGCTGCTGGTGGCAGCGCTACCTTCAGAGCTGGGAACTTGGCCAGCAGCTGCCATTCACAGCCCCCAGCTCTGAGTGAGTGACGCTGCAACCCCAAGAGCTAGGTCACAAATCCACTCGCTCACATTTGGTCCAGTCAGGGAGGCGGGACCAAACCTGAGCAGCACTGCAACTCTGAAGGTTGCAGCATCTGGAGTGGAGAGCCCAGGCTGGTCAGCCCTCAACACAGGAGCTGCCACCGTGGGCTGAATGCCGGGCAGGACCCAAATGCCAGGGGTTAGAATCTGACCAAAACCACCCCTTTAAATAGGCTAAAAGATTAAGGGTTATAATGCCAGGTGAGATGGGTCACATGACTGCTCATATATGGACACATAGGAAGAGATGCTTTCCTCCCTGTTCTGAGATTTCATCTTTGACTTCAAAATGCAGTTCTCCTTTAAAGATCATATAGCAGCTACTTTAAAAAAAAAAACAGCTCTAGAAACAGATGTTGAAGGTGGAAATCTTCCATGATTTTTGTTTAATTTTGTCTGTCTGCAAGTATGGGCTTTTCTGCCTAGATATTTATCATCACTTCTGTCATCCATGCACCTTACGTGAGATTATTGCCAGTTGCTGGGTGGGACTAGAACAGGGGTAGGCAACCTTTGCTGATCCCTGTGCTGGTCCTTCCTCACCAACTCTCAGCTGGTGATAGCAGCTTCCTCTGCAGAAAAAATGTGGCAGCTGCCTGAAAGTTCAGCAGCAGTCACGGCTGGAATGGGAGTGCTTCCCAGGCATGCCACAGAAAGAAGTCACCCAGAGTGGTTCATCTTGGTGTTGTGCTGGGGCAGGGGTCCTTTGGGGAGCATCACACTACAGAGAGGAGCCACTCCAGGCAGCTGTTTTCTGTGTCGCATGGAGGGGAGTGCCCATGTGTCCCAGCTGCAGCCAAAGGAAGCTGCCCAGAGTGGCTTTTGGTGGCAATTTCTGTGGTACTGCAGGGGGTGTCGCATGCCACTCTGAATGGGCTCAGGTGCCACTGTTAGCACAGGTGCTGGGTGTTGCCTGCCCATGAACTAGAATCTCTCCTACAAATCTGGGACTCATCTGTCTGTCAAGGAAACAAACAAAATATTTCAAGCAAAACTGCCCCTTAAATGCATACTGATGTACCTTAAATGCATACAGCAGGGTTGGAATTCAGGAGCTTGCCCATTAATATCTGAGTCAGTTTTACTCTTTCAATGAAAATAGCATCAAGGTCAGAACCATCAACAGCCATGGAGATGTTTGAATTTTACTAGTTAGTTTAACTTTAATGGTAAGTCGAGGAAAGCCTAGTCCTGAAAGGGGCATTAGGGAAATCATTTAATCTTGAGTTTATAATTTAGACATTGCAGTATCTTTGCACATAAGGCGGAGCACTGCATGCTGGGACTTGGGCATGCTCTCTGGTCAAAATGTGGGATGCTGCAATATATGCCACTTGTGCAAAAGAAGACTGTCCTTTTGGCTGCTGGGCCTTCAGCTGAGCATGACCACTCACCTATGCCAAATATGCAGTAGTCCCTTCTCCAAATGGTAACTCACGGTTCTCTTTCTGTGTCCCTTCAAGGTTCGATGACAAATACACCCTGAAATTGACTTTCATCAGTGGGAAAACCAAACAGCAGAGGGAAGCAGAGTTCACCAAATCTATCGCTAAATTCTTTGATAACAATGGAACATTAGTAATGGAGGCCTACGAACCAGAAATCTCCAAGCTTCATGACAGTTTGGCCACGGAAAGAAAAACAAAATAACGATTTCAACGGCTGCCTTCCTGCTGGGATCATGCAAAATTAATACCAATAAATAAAGTAAAATAGCAAAGAATGTTACTTGCCTCTGTTTTTGTCCTGAAATCCTATTTGATTCTGGATAAAACAGGATTTTTAAACTTGGATCCAAGATTTTGAAGCTAATGCCTAGCTACAGTCATGAGCTCTTCGGCTACAGTGTTTAACCTGCCTTTCAGGTTGCTCTGTTACTTTTGTGATGATCTTGGATGACATTTGACCTATCAAAGACCTTTAGGAGGGAGGCTTTTGCTCAATGCTGTATTGACTTCCTCCTTTTTACTTGGCAGTGCTTTATAGTCCATAGCTCTGTGCCATGCAGTGTTTGGGGGATTTTAGCATTCACGTTTTGCTTATTTCATTTTATCCTTTTCTTAGTGAAGCTTTGTGTTAGGAATTCAGGACAAAACCTTTATGTAAAACAACTCTGTCCATTCACAAACAAGTTTTTTTCTTTATTTTTATATTTATCTGGTTTGGGGGTGGGTGGGTGGGTGTGACTGGTTTTATATAAAAAACCTTTTATCTGTTGAAAGGGAAACGAGATGGCAAATACTCTACTTGTGTATGTTAGAGCATATAGTTTAGCTGTAAGGTGAAAAAATAAAAGTAATGGCATTTTTTGAGCTGTGAACATCCTCCATGTTTGTCCCACCGGCATATTTCCTACTAAGACTGTTCAGTGTGTCCCTGATGTAAACTGTCATTTTCTAAACTATTTTTTTCAATAAAAGGAAAGAACAGATATGAAAACAGTGTTGTGTTCATCACAGGCAAGATTAAATGAGCACAGTCATTTTAAAGATCATATTCCTGTGTAGAACAACTTGGTGCCTAGAATCCAGTTACCTACATACCTCAGACCCTTAACACTGAAGAGTTAGAACCCTATCCACAAAGAAACTTAAGTGCCTATAGCCTTTCCCCAGCTATTTTGGCTAGGCTAAGTGTGCAATATAATTGTTCTTGTGTAACCTTTCTATGAAAAAGAGTTATAAGCAACAAAGGGCCAGATTCTCTATCTAAGGGTTCCTTTCAAAGATGCAATACCAAACTGGCTTGACCCCCACCCAGTCAATAGGAAAATCAAACACTGTCCCCCAGGTGCCTCCAAAATTCAGTAGTTCCCCTAGCGCAAGCACAGAGTCTGTGTCAAAAGAAATGTCTTCTGTAAATGGAAGCAAGTAACTCAGCACTGGTTTGGGAAGCTAGTGCATATAGAATTCATAAACTCAAAATAGTGGACAGAACCCACCCTATTCAAGAGCTTGTGGGCCTGTGTCCTTTGCCTTCCATTCCTTGCTGGACTCTGCTATCCATCATGTTGGCTATAAGTCTCCAGGTTTCCATAGGTCCTTTACTGACTTCTAGTAAGTTCATGCTGCCATAGGAGCCTTTCCCTGAATTTAACAAAATAAGAGACTCCCAGAGGAATTCCATTAACTCTGTCTTTTGACAATGGGAAGAGACAATCCATGCCTGAGGGCAGCCTTTAGCCAGTGTGTGTGTGTGTAACCTTACCAGAAAGAGCCCATCCGCTCTTGGATGCTTTCACAGTGCTCTGGTATCCGGACGCCTCCTTTGCTGAGCTCTGTTCTCCCAAGAATCTCAGCAGAACATGCTATGCTCAGCTCTGTTGCCATTTGTTGTTACAATGAGATGGTGACGTTTCATGGCCCATGCAATTAACACTAAAGAGATTTGCAACCAAATCCCAGAGGAGAAAAAAAACAAAACGAGTCGTGTGGCACTTAAAGACTAACAGATTTATTTTTCGCATGAGCTTTCGTGGGAGAAAATCCCACTTTGTCAGATGCTTTGAAGATGGGTGAACTTACAGAATGGAGTTCACCCATCTTTGAAGCATCTGACGAGCTGGGACTTTCTCCCATGAAAGCTCATGTGAAAAATAAATCTGTTAGTCTTTAAGTAGTACACAACTCCTTGGGGGTTTTTTGGTTTTGTTTGCTGGAGTAGACTAACACGGCTACCCCTTTGGAAATAAACCAAATCCCAGCCACACTGACCATTGCATAGAATCATAGAACTGGAAGGGACCATGAGAGGTTATAAGTCCAGTCCCCTGCACTCACCATCTCATCATGCTGAGCACCTAAGGGTGCTTATGTTGATACAGTGCAATATACTGAGCATCTATATATACAGTAATCATGCCACTAGGGTACCTGAGCAAATAGTGTCCCACCCCATTTCACCTGACTGAGCAGAGGAAACTTAACTAACATCTTTTCTGGCCTTCCTAGGACCTGCTTAGGCACCAGAGTCCAGAAGAGTTTCCAGCTGTGGATCAAAAGCACTGATGGGTGCCTCCATCTAGCCTGGATGTCAGCCTAGCTCTTTGAGAAGGGATGGGGGCTTAAGACACTCTCCTCTCATCACTGTCTGCTATTGGCCAGTTTAGATGACTACCATCCTAGTGTGCTAGTTTTTTGGATCTCATTTTCTGGGTCGCATTCTACCTATGCATCATATAATAAGACTAGGCAACTAAACCAAGATTTGTGGATGTCCTAGTCCTTGGGCACTTGTCTCCCTTCAGTTTCTGCATTTCACAGCACTCTGTGGAGTTCATTTCACTGTTTCTTGGAGACTGCATGGGCAAAACTGCATTTCCAGCCAAGGATCAAAGGTGCCATATAGCTAGACCCTGGTCAGAGCATAACAAAAAGACTGGCCTGACCATGAGGAGCTTGTGAATTTTTTCACCTCTCTTTTGAACAACAAGATGAAGCAATGGAACCTGTTGAAAATAGGGAGAGCAGCTTGTTCCTGCTCTGTGGAGTGGAGAGAGATTAATAGCACAGGGAGAGGTTATTGGGACCAATATCACTTAGAAATTTTCACAAGCTCTGGGTATTGGCCAAATCCTTTTGCTATTGAAAGGAAAGGCAGACTCCTTCCATGAGAGCCCTGATTGGTCAACTGTCCTTGGAGCATCCCACCTGACCTTTTATTAATATTTTATGAGAGGAGGAAGGAGATAAGAAGCTGCTGTGTTCACGCAGGACCCTCTGAATGGAATGAAAGTTGGAGGATGGTGAGAAACTAGTGATAGCTGCTAATCCCACACCCGCTCTGTTCTCTTGCCAGGTGCAGTTCAGCTAGCGGACAAGAAAGCACATGAAATACATTTGGCTAAAGTCTGTATGTTGGAGGGCTCTGTACCTGTAGCAACCTCTGAGGAAACCACATCCATACATAGCTAAGGAACAAATGCATGTAGTCTAGGCTCCTTTTGCAGGTCTATTTACTGCAGCTGATTCCTTCTAGAAGTTTTACAGGGGAGGTATGACCAGGGTGCGATATAGTCAAACTTCAGATCTTGTTTTGAAAAATCCTAGTCTTGTTAATCTCTCCCTTGTGGAAGTTGCAAAGGTTTGTGCTGTCATTGTAAAGTCTCTGGTTGCTCTTAGCAGGCTGTTGCAACAGCATTAAATCACTACAAGTCGCTGTGCTGGATGTAAGTCCGGGAAAGCCTGGTAAGTCTAAGTGCCAGAGGATTCTGGGAGCAGGGCCTCTTAGAACCAGACAGGCTGTATGGAAGAATTACTAAGAACTCACACTTGACACTGACGTAAGCCATGAAGATTTATCCAGGCCCTGTGTGTGCAGCTGGGCTGACATGACAGATGAACAGGACAGGGGGCTGGGTAAGCCCACTGATGGAGAGATGAGCAATGCATTTGCAACAGTCGGTAGGGTAAGGGGAAGTGGGATGGGAGAGGTAAAGGACACACCCCACAGATACGTATGAATTCTGTTTGTGCTGTTTCCCAAACAACCAATACTGTGTTACTTCCCTCCTTTTCATAGAATCAAAGAATCATAGGGCTAGAAGGGACCTCCTGAGGTCAGCTAGTCCAACCCCCTGCCAAAAAAAGCAGGACCACTCTCACTAAATCATCCCAGCCAGGGTTTTGTCTAACTGAGCTTTAAATATCTCTGAAGATGGAGACTCCACCACTTCCCTAGGTAGCCCATTCCAATGCTTCATCACCATTCTAGTAAGAAATCTTTTCCTAATACCCAACCTTGACCTCCCCCAACTGTAACGTGAAACCATTGCTCCTTGTTCTGTCCTCTGTTACCACTGAGAACAGACGCGCTCCATCCTCCTTGGAGCATCCCTTCAAGTAGTTGAAGGTTCCTATCAACCCCCGCCCCCCCCCCCCCAGACATGAGGGACACTCCCCAGTTGAGGTGCCATTAGAGGAGGTTTTGGAACTAACTGAAAAACTAAAGGGTAAAAAGTCACCAAGGAAAGACAGCAATCAGCCAAGCGTTCTGAAGGAACTCAAAATGTGAAATTGTGGATTGTTGAGATTGTTATCTAACCATCTGGGATCCAAAATTAGTGCACTCAGGAACTAATACAACGCTCGTTCAGTAATAACAGAATGGCTTTAATTACTACACTTATAAATGAACTCCCATACCAAAAGTTCAGTACATATTAACTGCAAAATCATGCATGCAGTCAAGGGGCAGTAGTATCAGTCCTTGACAGCTTCTCTGAGAAAGTTGATCTGTACTTGGAGAAGAGAGCTGGGCGAGATGACAGTTCTGTGCCTGGAACAATTTTTCAGTCATGAAATGAGTGCTTGCTAGTGGGGTGCTTCCCTCGTCATACTAATAAATTCAGTGTTTTCAAAGCGTCTTTGTTAATTACTTGAGAAAACAAAGGAAACCCAAACAAAACCAAAGGGGAAGGTCCTACATACTTGCACTCGGTTCCAATAGTGTTAGCTGTCTGGATTTTATTTGGTCAATGATCCAGCGCTTGTCAGTCACAAAGTTCCAGCCTTTCTTAGCAAATGGGGATTGGGGTTTGCGGAGGTGAATCTAAACGACTGCACTGATTTGCTGTAGCAGTCTGATCTGAGCCTACACCTTACACTTCCCTACATTTAGTTTCCTCCCATTCTGTAAGTTCCCCCATCTTCAAAGTGTCTGATGAAAAGGGTTCTTCTCCCATGACAACTCATGCAATAAATACGTTTCTTAGTCTTCAAAAGTGCCACTGGACTCCTTGTTTGTTTTGCTGAACTAGACTAACATAGCTCCCTCTTTCTAACTTAACAAAACTAGGTGACTGAGCAAGAAAATAGCAGATGAAATTCAATGTTTATGAATGAAAGTCACACATATTGGAAAACAATCTCAACTGTACATATAAATTAGCTGAAAACATGCACTCCATGTGCCACTGCAATCTAAAAAGCTAATTGAAAGTAATGAATCACAGGGAGAAACAATGATAGACAGGAAGTATGATAGTGCAACTTTATAAATCCATGATATGCCCACATATTGAATGCTGCATATAGATCTGGTTATCCCATTTAAAAAAAGATATATTGAAATTGGAAAAAGTAGAGAAAAGAACAGCCAAAACAATTAGGAGCATGGAACAGGTTCTATATGAGGAGAGATGAACAAGACTAGGACTTTTCAAAACAAGCTCTGTAGTTCAGTTTATAGCTCACTCTAATGATCCCTACCCCCGTATAACAACTTCTAGAAGGAACCAGCTGCAGTTAATAGACTTGCAAATGGAGCCTGGACTAGATGGGTTTATTTCCTAGCCGTGTATGGCTGTGGTTTCCTCAGAATTTCCTGCAGGCACAGAGCCCTCCAATGCAGAGAACATTTAGACAACTTTTGTCACTTGTATTCCCATCCTCTAGCTAAGCAGCACCTGGCGAGAGGGCAGAGCCAGTGTGGGAATGGTGGCTATCAACAGTTTCTTACCATCCTCCAATCTTCATTCCATTCAGAGGGTCCTGAACAAACACATCAGCTTCTTATCTCCTTCCTCCTCTCACAAAATAATAATAAAAGTCAGGGTGGGAGGTTTCAAGGGCACTAGGCCTTAGCCAATCTCAGCTCTCATGGCAGGAGGCTTCCTTTGCTTTCAACAGATGCAGAGTTTGGCCAATGCTCAGAGCTTCTGAAAATTTCTCTCTATATGATACTGTTCCCAATAACATCTCCCTGCTCTATTAACCTCTCTCCACTCCACAGAGCAGGAATAAGCTGCTCTCTCTGTTTCCAGCATGTTCCCTTGCTTCATCTTTTATTTGTTATTAAAAACAGAGGTGACAAAACTCATACGCTCCTCATGGCCGGGCCAGTCTTTTTGTTATATTCTGAACAGAGTCTAGCAGTGTGGTGACCCCGCGGCTTTTGGGGTAGGCGAAGCAGGCGGCCACCTAGGGTCCTGAGTAGTAAGGGGCCCAGTAGCGTACTGCAGGGGAGCTCACCTGCTTCACCTAACTTAACTTGGGGTTGGCAACCCAAAAGAAGAAAAGAGCCATGTCCCCTCCCCACTACATGAGCACAGCTGGCTGAGTGGAAACACTGTGGACCCTAGCGCTCGCCGGGGAAGGGGCAGGGGGGAAATGGACCACCGGTGCCAGAGGCTGTGCCACCCACCCTCCCTCCGGCAGGGGTGGAGCAGCACTCCTTGCCTACCCCTAGCCGGCTGCACCTCCCCAGGGGGAGGGAGGAGAGCGGCCGGCATGGAGCTGCGGCTTTTGGGGTTAGGGCCCTGGAGCTTCGTCCTCGGCCACCCCAGGGCTGAATGGGCCTGATCCAGGGCCTGGGGCAAGCAAGCTTCTGTTCAGCCCTGGGGTGGCCGGGTGCAAAGTGGCCTGAACTTTTGGAGCAGGCCACTCCAGGGCCTCACCCCTGCATGCCGCAGCTCTGCATCGGCTGCTCTCCTCTCCTCCACTGGGGAGG
The DNA here is from genome assembly GCA_007922195.1 of Podocnemis expansa. NCBI lineage: Eukaryota > Metazoa > Chordata > Testudines > Podocnemididae > Podocnemis > Podocnemis expansa. The sequence continues at coordinate 3,272,396 of ML682063.1, forward strand.
CACAGCCGATTAGGGGTAGGTGAGGAGCATTGATCCCTCCCTGCTCGAGCGAAGGTGGAGGACACAGCCTTTGGCCCCGGCAGTTCACGGCTCCCTGGCCCTCCTCCGCAAGCGCTAGGGTCAGCGGTGTTTCCACTCGGCCCCCTGTGCTCATGCAAAGGGAGGGTAGGACAGCAGAAGGAGTTGGTGACTCTGGGGCTGGGAGCGGGGGAAAGCCAGGGCCACAGAGAGGGGGCCACGGCCATGGCAGGGAGCTACAGAGAAGGGACCCAGAGCTGTGGAGGGGGCAGCAGCAGGAAGTTGTGACTCTGGGTGGGTGGTTAGGGCTGCATGGGGCTGGGGGTGGGGCCATGGTGAGGGTGGGAGTCGGGGGCTTTGGGGTGCCCACAATGGCTTTTTGCTTAGGGCCCCCAATTGCCAAAGGCCCCCTCTGATTGGGACCCTTGAGGCACCACAAATAACCACAATGCAAAGAGGTTCTCTAATCTCACCTTTTAAACATGAAGAAAACAAGGCGCATTCCAACCTAAGGACATTTACCAGCAGATCAAGGGATGTGATCATTCCCCTCTATTCTGCACTGGTGAGGCCACATCTAGATTACTGTGTTCAGTTTTGGGCTCCCCACTACAAAAAGGACAAGGACATACTAGAGAGAGTTCAGAGGAGGGCAACCAAAATGATTAAAGGGCTGGAGCACAAGCCCTATGAGGAAAGACTGAAAGCATTAGGCTTATTTAGTCTGCAGAAGAGAAGATTATGGGGGGATTTGATAGCAACCTTCAACTACTTGAAGGGATGCTCTAAGGAAGATGGAGCTCGACTGTTCTCGGTGGTAACAGAGGACAGAACAAGGAGCAATGGTCTCAAGTTGCAGTTAGGGAGGTCGAGGCTGGATATTAGAAAAAGCTTTTTTACTAGGCGAGTGGTGAAGCCTTGGAAGGAGCTGCCGAGGGAGGTGGTGAAATCTCCATCTTTGGAGGTGTTTAAGGCCTGGCTAGACAAAACCAGGGGGTTGGACCAGATGACCTATGAGGTCCCTTCCAACCCTAGGTTTCTATGATTCTATGACATCACAGCAAGATAACTAGTTTTCACAGACTATATGTGCTGTGCTGTCTTAACCCACCACTGTTTTTAAAAAATGTGGACAACTTAATTGTTTTCAAGCTGAATGGTTGGATAGATGAAGAGGACTTTCATTTTCCTGCTGATAGGTAGAAAAGTCTTGTGGGCTGGCCAGTTTCTCCCATGCCATCTCCAAGAAACAGTGAAACAGATTCAAGAAGAATCCTGTGAAATGCACAATCTGAAGGGATTTCTACATCCAAGGCAGCTGGGGCACCCACAAACCCTGGCTTATTTGCCAAGGCTCCCTACAGAAAGCACGGGGAACAATCATAGTAGGTTTTGTTGGTAACCCCATGCAGAAGCATTTAAGCCTGTTGCTGGCACACCCACCTCGACAGCAAGAGCAGGCTGGGATAATGCACTTGCCCAGCCAACATTCTCAGACCTCATGGAGGAACAAGACACTGGTGGTGAAATGACTAGGCTGTTGGACAGTGGGGACATAAGGATGGGAGATGTCTTTGGCGCCCTGGATCTGTCAGGAGCAGAGCAAGAGTTGTTGGGCCTCCTCCCATTTAGCCGGACCGCTAACGAACCCTCACCACCCCTTGCCCAAGAAAAAGTTCACCTTGCCCATTCCAGACTCACTTTCAATAGGCATGACAGCGTTATAAGGACAGTTAGTAAGTTAATTTATGATGCAGCTGGGGAGAAGAGTGAGGAAGTACCAAAGGGATAGCCATTTTAGCCTCGTTCAGGAAATCAGACAAGGAGTCCCGTGACACTTTTAAAGTCTAACACATTTATTTATCACATGACCCTTTGTGGGAGAAAATCTCACTTCTTCAGGTGGTTGAAAATGGAAAAAATACAGTATAAGAGAGAAAGATAAACGTAGTGAACCATAATTGTAGGATCAGGTCTGATTACTTAAACAAATCAAACAGGTTGTATGTATTAACACAAACAGCGTGGAACAACAGATAGGAAAGTGGGGAGGGTGAGAGAGGTGACAGTCACTGCTTGTAATAGAAAGCTGGATCATATCTCTATTCAAACCCAAATTGATGGTCTTAAATTTGCATATGAATTGTAACTCTGAAGTTTTTTTGAAGGTTTGATTTAAAATAAACCTGTTTTAGAATTGCAACAGACAAGTCCTTCACAGACAAGTCCTTGCAACAGACAAGTCCTTCACTGAGTGACCAGACAGATTGGAATGATCTCCTACTGGTTTCTGAATGTTGTCATTTCTGATGTCAGATTTATGGCTATTTATTCTTTGGCGCAGAGATAGTTTGTCCAATGTATAAGGCTAAGGGGCACTGTTGGCACATGACAGCATATATCACAATGCCGAATGAGCAGGTGAATGAGCCACTGAGGGAGTAGTTGGTTTGATTAGAGCCTGTGATGGTGTCATTATTCTAAATCAAGGTTTCAGAGAAACCTCAAGAGTTGGAAAGTCATATGCAAATTTGACAACAACAACTCGGATTTGAATAGAGATATGGGCTGGCTTTCTTATTAAAAACAATGATTGTCACCTTTCTCACCTTCCCCACCTTCTTATCTGTTGTTCTGCTCAGTTTGATTTGCTGAAGTGATCTGACTTGATCTTGTGATTACACTTCACTGCATTTATCTTTCTCTCCTATAGCGTATTTTTTTCCATTTTCAAGTGCCTGATGAAGTGGGATTTTCTCCCATGAAAGCTCATGTGAGAAGTACATTTGTTGGTCTTTAAAAGTGTCACAGGACTACTTGCTTGTGTGAATGAAGAAGTAATACGCTTAGCTCACAAAGTTGTGGCAGCCATACTAGGTTTTCTTAGGCACACTGGGGAAGACTCATGAAGTTGGTATAATCTGCAACGTGATTTGTTAGGATGACAAATGCTTGGCTGGGGGGAGGATGTAAACCAGATATGAGACAGCTGAAGGGTGGGGCACTGTATTTGCATGAGCACACATAGGTGCCCAGCATGTTGGGAAGAGGTCCATTTGGCTGGGATTGGGTTAGAAAGCAGCTTAGCTTGTTCATATTATCCGGATGGCACACCATAAGAAAGACTTTTGCATGGTAGAGCATTGTGAAGGCAAGAAGAAATGAGATGGGTTTTCCTTGTCGTTGGAAATGGGCTTTGACTAACAGCCACACACATGGTTTGACGTTCTTTCCCCACCCTCGCACCCCATCTACGCACTGTTCAAAGACAGGACTAAATGAGGATTTCTTGTGGAGTCTTTTCTGTTAAAATCACAGACAGTGTTCTTCTGTATGCAGTGGGTTTCCCTATTAACTGCCAGCAGCAGCAAAGGGCTGTATCAAAGATACAACATCAACTATCAAACATACAACACCAAATGCCTTAAGCTCCCTCCCATTATCCTGGAAAATCATTCATTATACCCTGGGCACCCTAAAAGGATCATACTTCCCCACCTGCAAACACAGAATCTGAGTTTGGAGCATAAGCCTCTTAATAAAACAAAAAAGATGCAATATCAAGGCCAGCACTGATTTTGGAAAAAACAGAGCAAATGCAGAATTCTTACACAAAAAGCAGAACCCAACACACCCCAGTGTACACAGGGTGTGTATTTCACTTCCCCTTTAGCACCATGCTGACCATCATAATTTCAGTATCCATTTCTCAGGAAAGGGCTCAGCCAACCCCTCTAGCTGTTTCCTGCCACCTCTGGGCCTTGCCAAGTCCCATGTGCTGGCTCTCACCATCAATAGGCATGAACAGCTTGTAGCTCCTACCAGCCACGGGTACCAATCATCGCTGATCCCTCTTGGGTGTCGGTCAAGCCTTTCCCAAATTCTCTACAGGAGCAATGTCCTTGCTCAAATAAATAAAGTAAAATAAAATAAAATTCCACCAGGAATCATTAAGTCTATCTTTAAAAAAAATGGGAGAGGAATTAAGCATTGCTTGGGCCATAGCGCTTTATCAACCCCTCCTTCTAACTCTTATTCTCTTACTATACTGAAACTTCATCCTCCACATTTTTTATGTTCTGTTTTGGTACAGTGACTCTTCCATAGCACAGGCTAAACATGGTTCACACTCCCAAAGGACTACATACAATCAAAGGACAACATTTCATTGTCCCTTCACTTAAAACAAAAGGGATGTGTAACCAAACCAGCCAGACTAACCATTTTCCATCATGCTGATCAGCTGCACGACTTTATCCATATAGAGTGAAATTATGCTTAGTACTTAACTGTCCTGATGCAAATACAAAGCCTATACAAATAAAGAGCCGCCCTTTCAGTTGACTGAGTGGGGGAAAGGCCCAGTCACTCAGGTCTTGCTTACGTCCTCCCCACAGCTGAGAATTTCTCATCCTGGCAAATCATCTCCAAATTATATCATCCACATGGGTTCTCCCCAGAGAATCTAAGAAAACCTCTTGTGGCTTCCGTAGGTCTGTGAGCTAGGTATGTTATGTCCTCTCCATTTATTCCAGGTGCACTGTAAGTTAACCTGTTAACCAGTGTTGTAATTCTGTCCTGCCTGTTCAGCAGGGATTTGTCAGGGACCATGGGAACTTCTTTGGCTAAAGCTGTTGAGGGTCCCTTGGTGGGTCTTTCAGCTAGAGGCATAGGCCCCTGCATTTCTTGTTCCAGTCCTGACAGATCTAAGGTATCACGGACATTAGCCACCCAGGTGTCCCCAATGTCCAATAACCTAGCCACATCATCAGCAGTCTCTTGCTGGCCCCCAAGGTCTGAGAATGCTGGAGAGATAAGTTCAGTGCCCTGGCCTGATTCTGTTGTCTATGCGGGTGCCTCAGAAACTGGCCTGAATGCATCTGCTATGGTGTTCAGAGGTGAGAAACTGGAACTCTTGGTGAGTTCATTAAATCAAGGCTGAGATCTGGTCACTGGGCGGTCTGTCTTTCTTCCTCCTCTATGGCCTCCTTCATCAACTGGCAGTAATGGGGGGAGGGGGTTGGATTTTCCAGTTGTCCTTCTACCTGGGGATGAAGTAGAACTTGACTCAGAAACAGAACTGCATTCACAATTTGGGTTGGTCTAGGCTGGTCCCTTTACTCAACATTTACTCCCTGCTCCCCCCAAAACAGCTCTCTGCAATGGTTTCTCCACACACTGTGTGTCGGCTGAAACTTCTCACTTGCTGGCTGTCTGGCATCAAGGAACTTAAAATAGATGGCCTCAGAGCTCGCTGTGCTCTCAAAGGTGTGATTTAGGGCCTCTAGGCAGCCCTTCATGCTGGCTTCAGGGCTAGTAAATTTCAGGGTGTGCGTCATGTCTAATGCTGGGCCCTGGAGGTTCTCCAGTGGATACCTTCACTTCTTTGAATCAGGTGCTGGCCAGTCCTACAGCACTTCAGTGGAGTGTCCCAACCAGGGTTCAAACTCCTCTTCTCCAGATAGTGGGATGGGACTCCCAGAGTGAGGCTGTCTGGCCTTAGAGAATCATTTATTGTTATTTTTCATATTAATAATATTTCATATTTGCAATGATCCATATGCAATATGCCATGTTTGGTACCAATAGAAAGGTTGTAATCTGCTAGGAATTATTCTATGGTTTATATGAAGATGTTGTAGCTATATTAGAAGCTAGGAATAGGTTTAGTCTATTTGTGCTTCAAATTATTGGATTCTGGGTCACTCCCAGACTGGATATATACAAACCATTGTCTCCTTAATGGCCCATTAAAGAAGCTCATGGGTACAGTGAGCCATGCATGGGAGAAACCTGTTGAGCTGCTAGGACCTGGCTATGTGACTTAACTTGATGGTGATTTGGAAAAACTACACACAGCATGGAGAAGGCCAGCGGTGATAAAAGATAGCAGCCCCATCTCCATTTTGTCTTCAGTCTCTGGTCTACAGCTAACAACCATCTCTGGAACTATTGCTCCGTGACTGGGTGTCTACCAGACAAACTGAACAAGCCAGAAGACTTCGATTTCTTCCAAAGGTTTGCTTTCTATGGACTCTAGAATATTTATATGTATGTGATTCACTTTGACACTTTAACATCTTTCATTGTGTTCCTTTTCTTTTTATATTAAACCTTCAGTTTTAGTTAACAAAAGATTGTTTGGCAGCATGGTATTTTGGGCAAGGTCCAAGCCTATATTGTTCTAGGTGATGTGGCTGGCCCTTTGGGGTCAGGAGAACCTATTTCTTTAAGAGAGCCAGTGGCTAGGTGGGGTCTGAAGAAGCCGATGTGCAATAAAGTGGGCTGTTTCTATTTTGTTATCCTTCATGATGATTGGTGTGGGGAATCAGAAGCATGCTTTGTAACTGACTGGGAGACTGGTTTGAGTGTCACCCATCAGCCCAAGTCACATCCAGCAAATAACATTAACCTACAGTAGGGTGTAGGCATAGAATGGGACAATGCTACCCTGGGCAATGCTTGCCCATTCGTTGGCCAACACTGCAGCCCTCAAGTCTGGGGCAGCTGATGCAGGACCCAGCCCACCTGGTATATTAGTCATCAATCAACTGTGATTTCCTTCAACTATAACTACATGGTTTTTCCAACTTTATGGATCCATCAAGGTGTTTTTGCAAGGGGTATTGACCTGGGAATCCTGAAAAAGCCCCCCAGATGTAACCCTTCTGCCAAGCAGAGCTGGCAGCAGCAAAGGGCCATGTTCTCTATCTAGGGGTTCCTATCAGTAATACAACACAAACTGGGTTGAGCTCCCACTCAGTCTTTTGGGAAATAATGGATTACATTCTGGGCACTTGAAATTCCCCTGTTGCAAGCACAGAGTCTGAGTGGAGAACATAAACTTTTTAGTAAAACAAGAAAGAGGAAATACCAAAATCAGCACTTGTTTAAGGAAAAAGAGAGCAAATGCAGAATTCTGACACAAGAAGCAGAACCCACCCCCTCCAGTTCACTTCTGCATTACCACCATCCTGACCCATATAGTTTCAGTGTCCATTTCTTGAGAAAAAGGACTCAGCCAGTCCCCTCCAGCTGTTTCCTGCCACCTTTGGGCCTCACCAAGTCCCCTTTGCTGGCTCTCACCCACAATAAGCACCAACTGCTCACAGCTTCTCCCAGCCACAGTCACCAGCCACTGTTTGTTCACCTTGGCTGTCAGTCAGGCTTTTCCCAATTTCTCTAGTGATTTCAACTCTTAGGAGACTCTGCTGACACAGGAGCAACATCCCTGCTCAAAATAACCAAAATAAATAAATAAATAATAAAAATAAAAAAATAAAAACTAAAAACCTCCACCAAAAATCATTCTCTATCTTTAAACAGTTGGAGGGGGATCAGATATTGCTTGGGTCATAGCTCTTTAGCTAAATTTGTACAAGCACAGGAACAAACCACTTCCCACCCACTCTTACTTTTACAAACTGAACCTTCACTGGGCACCTTTTCTGAGTTCTGTTTTGGTGAGAGTAACTCTTCCATCAGCACAGGCTAAACACAGTTCACACTCCCAAAAGACAACATACAACCAAAAGACAACATTTCATTGTCCCTGCAATTAAAACATATGGGATTTGTAACCAAACCAGCCATACTAACCATTTCCCATCCTGCCCATCACCTGGGTGGGTTTAGCTATATACAGTGAAATTATGCTAAGTACTTTACTCTACAGATGCAAACACAAAGCCCATGGAACTAAGGTGCCCCCTTTCAGCTGAATGAGACAGGGAAGTGCCCAGTCACTCAGGCCTTGCTTACACTAAGGGCATGTCCACACGAGAATTTTATTTCAAAACATCACCCGTTGTTTTGAAATAAAAATTCTCATGTCCACGCAACGTACCATTCTTTTGAAACAATGAGTCCTGTTGTTTTGAAACAACAGGCGTTGTTTCGAAACCATTAAACCTGCTTCAATATCAAAATAGCCATTGTTTTGAAACTGCTGTTTCAAAACAACGGTGTTCGGAGACGTTGTTTTGAAACAATGGGCATTCAGACACATGTCCGAAATAACCATTTTGAAATAACAGCCGTTTCAAAAGCAGGCTTTCCCTTAATTCAAAGTAACACACTCTTAATTCGAATTAACTTATTTTGAAATAAGGATTTTATTTTGAAACGAGTTATTTTGAAATGGGGTATTTCAAAATAACAATTACTGTGTAGACATACCCAATGACTCAATAAGAGTTGAGTCACTGAGACTGACCTTCAGAGGTCACGGTGCAGAAGAGTGAAGCCAAGCAGCCTGCAGAGGGAGACTAGGGGATCCTCTTGACTAGGTGACCAATGAAGGGGTCTAGTGGAGCCTTTCAGGCAGCATTGCCAGTAGAGGAGATAGCAGAGGCCAGCAGCAGGAGGAGACCAATGATGGAGCTATGACAGTTGGCTGCAAAGTGTACTCCTTTTTATGGCATCATGGCAGGTGAATTAACTCAGGTACATCTGCATCCATGCTCCAGGTCATCACCGACCCAGGAAAACAACTATGAGTTGAAGAAAGGTGAGGGAAATGAGAAGAAGGAGACAAAAGACACTGCACCACTAAATCTGGAGTTGGGTTCTGCTCATTGCTTTTGTATTTGCATGTTTGCACAATTTTCTCAGACTACTGCTGAGTTACGTCCTCTTTATTAAAAACAGAATGGTATATATCAATGTAAAGCTTCAGTCATAAGCCTCCAATCCTTTTAGATATTTCCAGAGGGGTAGCTGTGTTAGTCTCATTTAACAAAACAAAGAAGCAGTCCTGTGGCAATTTGTTAGTCAAGTGCCCCAGGTCTCCTTGTTTACTTTTAAAAGGCTTCCTTCATGCTCCTTGAAGGCTTTCCCAAACACAGCCAGGTCATCCAGATAAATTAAGATTTGCATTAAGTTCATGTCTCCCACAACTCTTTCCCTAATTCACTGAAATGTAGCAGATGCCCACCACATACCTTGGGGCATGCGTTCAAACTGATAGAAGCCTAATGAACACATGAAAGCTGTCTTTTCTTTATCTGCCTCTCCCAGAGTGATTGGGTAGTGTCCACTCTGGAAGTATCACAGGATGCTCATCTTTGCAAGCCTAGGGTGTGAGCTATATGATTTTTCTGTTCACTTTTGCACTGTGATTGTATGGTTTGATGCCCAATGTACCATGCAAGGTTCCTTTATTAATGCTCATAACATGTTCAAAAAATTATTATGGCATCATGTTTCTTGCAGCCTCATGTATGTTTACATGGCTTGAGGGGAAGGGAACCAGTGAAATTGTTTTCTAGTAACATGTAAATAGCTAAGGCTGCATGGGGCCCCAAGAGATGCATAACAAAAAATCACCCCAGCACTGAGAAGAACAGGCAGAGAGAGGAGACTGAAAGCAAACAGGGACAATCTGAACACGAGGGAAGCTGCTGGCTTGGGCCAGAGAAACACCATCTTAGAAGTAACTGCAAGATACACAGCTTACCCTACATTTTCTCATGGTAACTCCTGATATTTCTTAAATGATTGTGCATGGATTTGCTATATATTTGCATAAAATCACATCCTGATCAATAAACTAGTAGTGGTAAAGCAGCATGGACTTTAGAGAATATGGGTGAGGGAGGCTAGGCACTATCCATTTCTTTGTTAAATGGATGGACATGAGTGTATAGTGATTGGAGAAGGATCCCAATTCCTGTAAGACAGAAATTCCCACTGTGGTATCTGGCTTTGGAGGTGTTCCCAAAAGAACTGTTGTGTGAAAGCCCAGAGGGGTGCACTCACTGCGTGGGATGGATCACATGCACAAGGCTGGTGTGGACTGACTTAGAAGTGAGTGGCCACCTAGCAAAGTGGAGTGAATCAGGGTTCAGGAGTGGAGAACTGGCAGCTCACAGCAACACACCAGACCAGGTTTGAAGAGCAGCCTGCCAAAAGGTTCAATATGGAGAACAACTTCCCATCACACAATCCAGTGCATCTTGGATTTGAGGTATGGGGTATTGGGGAACTACAGTGCATTTGTTTAAATTACAGTAGTCAATATACATTCAGATTTTTCCCCTTTTTTGCAGACCACCACAACAGGAGAGGCATATGGGCTACTGGACTCTCTAATAATGCCATTCACAAGCAAATGCTGGAGATGGGGTTGACTGCACATCTTCCATTTCTGGGAGAGAAAGCTTTCTAGATCTCTCCCTAAAAGGGTGCAAGTCTTGGAGCCTGATGCTATGCTCCACTCCCATTGCATATCCCATGGCCTGCTCATCTAGTGAGAATACTCTGGATATTTCACAGAAGTTCTTCTTCAGGCAATCCTTCCACTCCTCAGACAATGGTGAATCTCCACTGAGTTCCCACAATGTTTTCGAGCTCAGAGAGTTTCAGTATCTTTTGCCCTCACTTCACAGATCATTTTCTTAGCCATCAGTATAATTATCTTTTCTTGAGCTTCAGCAAGCAGAGTTTAAGGCTCAATTTGTGAGCAACACTCCTTAATGGAGACCCTCCTTCATCCAGCTGGTCTACCATTGCTAGCGTTCCTTTACTGCCTTTTAAGCAGGTATTCATGAAAACACTTCTCACTCCACCCTTGCAGATACTTTTAGGAGGTGGTTCCATCTATGTACCTCAGGTCTCCCGTTAATAGCTCAGACACCTCCTTGAAAACAAGCATATAGATCATTGGGAAGTTGAGGTACTGATCACCAGCTCTTCATCTGCAGTAGTCAGTAAGTACTTTGAAGAGCCTAGAGTTGTTCCCTATCGACACAAACACCTTGGATATCTCTTTGGAGTGAGTACATATTAAGGCAGCAGTGTCCACCTCTTTCCTTGCCCCGGCAACCCTGTCTGGAAATTGCGGGTGCACTGTGACATATCTTCGGAATGAGACCGCATCCATGCTGAGTCCACACAGGCCAAGCGCCCAAGTGCCTAAGCAACTGTTGGTAGAAGGACTGCAACATAATAATCTCTTGAAATCCAGTGTAGAGCACTGCTCTGCAATCTGTCCTTTTGATTCTTACCAGGACCTCTACTATGAGCCCTATAGACCTGGTGGGATCCCGGGTGGATTGCTATTTCCAGAGGAGCCTGTGTGGCCCAAGTCCAAGCTCCTCTTGAAGTTCCTAGAGCCACCCCCTGGTAGTCCCTCAGCTTTCCATGACAATGGAGGGATACTCTTCATTATGACAGCGCTTTGCCCACTATAGCCACACCAAGAGCAGAAGGACTGTCCTTTCCACATTTGCGCAGGTGGATGGTGGCTCTAAATGTTGACTTCTCCCTTACCACAGGCCAGGGGCTCCCTATGCCTGAAAGTCTTATCTTGGTCACAGGTACTAAGTAGCTCAGCTCAGGACCTGGATTTGTTGGGCTAGCTCCTCTCTGGTATTCATCATCGGTACACGTGCTGTGCTGGATGGCTCAGCTAGTTGGGCTTGCCTTTCTGTAAGGTCTGAGCCTTGCTCTTGGGCTAAGCAGTAATAGCTGTATGAGCCAGCCACCATGAGTCCTATAATATAGCACATGGTCACGTCTTTACATTCCTGAAACTATTGTAAAATAATGTAATAGGCTGTTGAGAAGGTGATCTATCCTAATGGTTCTTACCACCACCAGATAAAGAAACAAAGTTTTAGATGCTCAAGGAAAACTTTGCTTGACAAATTTCTGTCTGAAAAGATATAGCTCATCAACAGTTGTGGTCCTAAAATCTACACCGCTTAGGCTATGTCTACATGGCACTTTTATTTAGAAATAACACTCGTTATTTTGAAATAAAAGAAAGTAGGTCTACACGATGTTTTCTTATTTCGAAAGGACAGATCCCGTCCTTTCAAAATAAGAATCATTGTTTCGAAAAAGTTAAACCCCGATGTTTTCGAAACAGCCGTCATTTCAAAATGGTTATTTCAAAATAACGCCAATTAGACCTGTTGTTTCGAAACAACAGGTCCAAATGGCCATATTTCGAAATAACAGCCGTTTCGATAGCGGGGTTTCCCTTATTTCGAAATAAGTGATTTCAAAATAAGGGTTTTATTTCAAAATAAGTCATTTCAAAATGAGTAATTTTGAAACAAACTTTGTGTGTAGACATAGCCTTATTGTTTTGTTTTTATGGTCCCCAGTTTCCTATTGCGTATCTAAAAGATTTCTGTCTCAGCCTTTAATTGTTTCTGGCTGTTGCATAACTAAGTACCTTATTTAAATCAGTTAAGGTTGTGAGATATGGTTGGTTAAAGGACTGTCTCATAATGTGGTAGGACTGGCGTTTTGTAGTATTTTAGTCTAAAATGATTGGTTAAGGTATAGCTAAGCAGGACCCAAGTGATAACTATATAAAGTGGGGTCCAAAAGAAAGTTCTTTGGAACCTAACTCCAGGACACAGCCCCAGATCAGAGCTGCCAGACATCAACATGCTGCCAACCACACTGCACAGGAGTTGAGATCCCCAGATGATCTAATCCTGCCTGGCCTCCTGTTGTAAAGAAAGAAAAATCCAAAGTCCCCATTAAACCCTGAAGCAATGCAGTCAAATTTGCAAACACATTCAATCTCAGCAGCTTCTCTTTGAAGCCTTGATCTGGTATTCATCTGTTTGAGCACTGCAATTAGCAAATTGTCAATGGAGTGATCAGGAAGATTGAAATGCTGACCCACTGGTTTTAGAGTGCTGTGATTTCTGATGTCAGATTTGTGCCCATTTATCCTTTTGCACAGAGATTGTCCTATTTGTTCAATATATAAGGCAGAGGCACATTTCCAGCACATGTGATTTGACTTCAGATTCCTCTATATGCTATTCCCCAGTGTTTGAATCTTTACAACTGGTTTGATTTGCTGTTACAGTGTGACCAGTTCCCATGACTTACACTTCCTTGCATTTATTTCCTCCTACTCTATAAATCCCCTCATCTTCAGTGTCTGACAAAGTGGGATTTTCTTCCACAGAAGCTCATTCAATAAATAAATTTGTTAGGCTTTAAGTGCCATAGGACTCCTTGTTTGTTTTACTGAGTGAGGCTAACACGGCTGCCACTTGGTAACTTGTTTTTCCTGCTGCTCTAACTCTCTCAGATGCAGCTCAATCTTCACCCATCTCACATCTAGCGGGGACATTGACTGGGAGTCTCCCATGCTGACTGGGGACCTGCATATCATTGACGCCTGGCTGCTGTTGCTCTCAGCTTCCCCCGGGCCTGCTGTTTGTGAAGGGGCACTTTCTTCAGCCCAATAGCTTTCTACAATCTGAGCAATCAGCTGCTCCTTGGTGAATTTTGCACTGCGTAGCCCAGGAGTGTCACTGCCCCAGGGAACGACCTGGGCCACCAGCCCAGGCCCCGCCTCCTGACTGCAGGCCACACCCACATCCATGGACAGCGCAGGGAGTGGCAGCCGCAGCCATGGGACTGCCTGGCCTAGGAAGGGGCAGAAGCGGCCACCACCATGCCGTGGGTGCCCAGGCCCTGGATCTTCAACCGGATCTGGCTGGAGACTGGGAGAGGCGGGGCCCTGCCAGGACGCAGGGCACTGGCTCCAGGATTGGGGGCATGGGCCCCATGTGCCAGGCGCCAGTGATGCCCCTGGTGTAGCCCCCTCCAGGTGCATCATTATGCTGCAAAAAGGGTTGGGGCCTGGGCCCCACCCCCTGTTGTGCCAGCCCTGGCCCCTGGCCTTGATCCAACACTGACTGGCAGCCTGGCCCCAAGTCCCTGGCTGCTCAATCCTGCTGCTGGTGGCCTGGCCTGGGGTGCCCAGTCAGGGCTGGTGCTGGATCCTCAGTGCCAATGGTGGTGGCCCAGTCCAAGGTCCCAGGCTGGAAATGGGGCACAGTTTCTGGGAGTTGGGGCTTGTGCCCTGTGTGCCCAGAGCCTGCATGCAGCCAGTCCCCAGTTGCAGCCTCCAGGGTACAATCCCTGCTCCATCTGGAACTCCCTCTGTGGAAGCCCCCTTAGCTGGAAGAGTCCCATGGATCCCTCCACAGCCCAAAGGCCCAGCACCCTGCTGTCCAACCAGAAGGGACTCTCAGTTGGTGTGGGAGCTTAGTTAGCTCTCAGCAGCACAGCACAGAAAGACTTGGCTAAGATTAATTAGAGGGTACAGCAGTGACGCACCAACAGGTGCACAGAGCCATGCTCCGAGGCACCATTTGCTTTTTGCTTACGCCCCTCAGCCACCATCAGCCCCCTCCCTTAGCTCCTCCCCTGTCCTTTGTCTTTTTCCTGGGCTATGTGAACTCAGCCCCTGCTTTTGAACTGCCACCTCTCTGTGACTGACTGTTCCTCGGAGTGGGGAGGTCCCAACCAAGTCTGCCCACCTGTGGCTGCAGAAGCCCCATCCACCCTCCAGTAGTCCCTGCAATAATCACATGCCCAGGTCCCATCATCAGAATACATGAACAGAGAAGCAAGGTTAACTGAGGCACAGCACCTGATGCTCAGAATAAAATCAAAGGGTCTCTCCAGTTCATCACAAGAGTAGCCACCCAGTAATACCCTCTGCTTGCAGGGTGAGGGTTTGACTCCAGGCTGCTTCCCAGCAGAGCTAGATGTGATTCCTCCCCCTGCCCTCGCCCAGGGAAGCTGTCACTAGTTGCCTTCATTGGCAAGGCAGGGAACTCGGTCCCTGGGAGCCAGAGCTACAAGGAGGCTGGAAAGGGACTGGGACAGAGGAGGGATGTGAGGGGCTACAGAAAGTCATGGGTGATCAAGGGGGCAAGACGGGAGAGAGGAAGGGGTAATGAGTTGATTTAGGGGCCTTTTGTGTCCAGGGCAGGAAGGCTGAAGTAGATGTGAGTGGGGGGGGGTGACACTGTGGGGGGAGGGAGAATATGAGAGCAGGAGTCCTACTGCCCAGGCTGTTACAGCTCACTGGGACTTAGGGTATCCTCCAACCCCCCTCCACTCCTGCCCTGGGTGCAAGGAGGGAACCACAGAAAGCCTGTCATGGCTGCCCCACTTCCCCCACAGCAGCTGGAGAGCGGGACATGGGCTCACAGATTCACCCCAGCCCCTTGAAGTGCTGTTGCTGCTGGTGATAGGGGGAAGTAGAAGAAAGTGGGAGACAGGCCCAAAGGACCCCTCCCCACTGGATGTGGTGCCACTGCTAGGGGGAGGAACTAGATGTAAGGAAGCTCCCCTATGAGCAAGAGACCCCAATGCATAGTCCCCTCCAGGGGCATCACTATCCCAAAAAAAAGGGTTTGGGGCCTGGGTCCCGCCCCTTCTTGTGCCAGCCCTTGCCCCTGGCCTTGATCCACTACCAACCAGTGGCCTGGCCCTGAATTCCTGCCTGCTGGCCAGACAGGTCCCCCACAAAATCTTATTGCTCTGGGCCCACAGGGGCATTAATCTGGCCCTGGCTTGTGGGGGTGGGAAGATCTGCTGGGGTAGAGGAGACTCAGTGCAGGAGGGGTGGGAAGCATATTTAGGAGGGTGGATGTGACGTGGTGCAGTGAGGGGCATGGCTGAGGGATGTGGAGAGGACACGAGGCAGTGGAGGGTGGAAGGCAGGTGAGATGGGATAGAATAGATTCAGTGAAGTGGGCTGTGGAATCTGGTCTGGTGGGGGCAAAGAGGAGCTGACACAGTGAGATGGCAGGCAGGTCTGTTGGGGGGTGTGACAGCCTGCACCATCACATTTGTAACCCTTCTGCCAGGGCAGGATGGCAGAACAAGGGCCGGGTTCTATGTCTAGGGGTTTCCCAATAATGTAGCACCACCAACCGGTTCAAGTCCCCACCCAGATTTCTGGGAATCCTGCACTGTTTCTTGGGCACCCCAAAGGGGTAAGGTTTCCCCACTCACATGCATGAGACTGAATGTAGTAAACAAAACTTTTAATAATAGCAAAACAGAGTGTAAAAGGCCAAATAACAGAAAGAGTGCTGATCTAACTAGTTAGCACAGAGCAAAGTTCCCAGCAACCCACACCGCATAACAGAACATATGAGACTTAATGGCAAAACTGGCACTTATCTTTGGAATCAGTATTAACTAGGCTCCCAACCAACCCTAGGGTATGTAGGAAGTTTCTTTCACACCAGCTGGCCGCCAACTCCATCCTATAGAACTGTTCCTTGGCTCTGCCTGCTATTTGCTGCTCCACCCTCCGGTCACTTGTTCCACCCAGCTCACCCCTGACCCCTCTCACCATCTACTTTCTCTGCCTCTACTGACTGTCCTCTGGCTCTACTTGCTTTCTTCATCTGCTGCTCCTCTTCAGAAACTTCAACTTGGAGGGAGGGAGTTTCTTCTCAGCTCAGAAAAATCAACTTTTCTTCTTTACAGCAGCTCCTAAACATCCAGCAGCATACAAATACCTACTCCTCTTAACATAACAAAAAAACCTTAACTGAGTCCTAGTCAAAATTGTTATTTAACAGGGAAACTGAAGTGAGATAAAAAGGCAACCAACATTCTGCTCCTAAAGGAACTATTGTGAAACCTCACCCCTACCCCCTTTTTTTTTTTTTGTGATTTTTTCAGGCTGAAATATGCAATCGCCTTTCTTTCAAGCCCCTTTTTAAGTAAGGGTAGTTTTTACCCTTTAACTGATCCAGACAGATTTTAAACAGAGAGTAGCAGTTTACACAAGGACAGTATTTTATATTTCCCTGTAGTAGAATTACAGATATTGATAGAATTATGAGAAAATTAACCCCAAATACTATTACCCGCTATGCTTTGCCCTAGTATGCTAATCTGCTAATTGTGCTCTTTGTATCCATGCTAATACAGGACCCATGCAGATTAGTTGCTCCCCCCTTTCAGTAGCTGTTAGGCACAGCTTCTAAGCCTGCCTTACACATTCACAGTGTAACTATGCAGTGTTTTGTGCCAGGTTTGTTGTGTAAGGTGTTTTTGAAGAATTCATGATGCACAGAGCATTAATGTCCTAGGAACACCTCTGTTCCAATCTCATGTGTATGGTTATGAGGCATCACTGTGAACAAAGATGAGTCCTCAGTCTTCATAGCATAAAACGTATCCAGCCAAAACTCCCCAGGAGCAGAGGGGCAGTTCACTGTCAAGGCTTGTATAGGACAAACCCAGCTCAGCTTTCCAGAAACAAACAACTGGCAAGGGAAGTGGGAGGAAATAAAAGTCACTGAACCAAGACAAGGACATTGGTTGTCACCTGACCCTGGGGAGAGGGCGGAGGAACATTTTAAAAAGGGGGAGACATTTGACAGGCTCTTTTTCCATCTCTTTCCTCCTCTATCTGCAAACACCACTGAGCAAGTGAAGCACTGACCACTGGAGAGAGCCTGCTTGAAGGGGAACCAGCCATCTTGTGGTAAAAAATCCTTTACAATCCCTCTTTATAGCGTCTGATGAAGTGGGATATTCTCCCACAAAAGCTCATGCAATAAATAAGTCTATTAGTCTTTAAGTGCCGTAAGACTCTTGCTTTTTTTGCTTTACTAGAGTAACACAGCTGCCCCTTCGGAACTTGACTAAATTTGTAAGGCTGATGAAAGTGTTAAGCTCTGTTTAGATCACATTTTTCTTTTGTTTCAACTTGACCAAGTCTGACTTGCTCTCTTTTGTCTTATAATTACTTCATAACCTTTTGTTTGGTCTGTTTGAAGCAGTGCATTTAATTTGAAGCGTCTGGGAGATTTCAACAGGAGTAACAGGACTGGTGCATATCAATTGCTTTGTTAACCTGATGACAGTGAACGTTGTCGTATGGAAGCTCCTAGTGCTCTCACTGGGATTGTGGGTATCTGGGCTCATTTTGTAGTATAATCCAAAGAGTGGCTGGCTAGAAGCACTCACTTGGTCAGTTAGGAGCCACTTGCATGCTGGAGGCTGTGTGCGAACTGCCCTGAAACTGAGGGTCTTGCAGAAGAGTAGAGTAAGATGGGCTCCAGGAGCAGGGAATAGGAGCACACAGCAGTTCACCAGTCCAGATCTCACCATGGGAATGTCACAGGAGGTAGACAATACTCGGTATGGTAGGAAGAGTTTGGATGAGTGTGCAGAGGAGTAGGGGTGGTGGGAACAAAGTTTGTTGGGGAAGAGAGGCCTCGATATAGTAGGGAGCAAGTGTGATGGGGGGAGGGGACTCAGTGCAGAGGGCAGGAAGGGAAATGTGTGAGGAGGAGGAGGGGACTTGGTGCGGTGGGGCTTGGGGGGGCAGGTGTGATGGGGCAGAGGGGGCTCAGTGCAGTGAGGTGGGCAGCATGGAAGAAGACACCTGTTTGGAGCCCCTGGGAGCCAGACTTTGATCTCTGTGATGATTGTGTAAATCCAGAAACTGAAATTACTCTGGTATACTTGAGCAGGATTTGGCCCCAAATCAGTGTGGCCCCCCTTGCCTTCCACTGTTCAGGACTTTTCCAGGACCGGATTCTGATCTCATTGAAATCAATGGAAGCTAAGTGTGCACTTTGCACCCTGCAGGACAGATCACTTAGCCAGCTAGCTGAGGTCATGCAGTGAGTCCCTGGTCGAGATGGGAAAAGAAGCCAGATCTTCTGACTTTTGTTTCACCAGTGGGTTCATCCTGCCTTCCACCTCACTCAGCTGTGTCCAGCATTTGAGTATAAAAGAGGACAATCCTTTTTATAACAAAAGTAAAACATCCTTCTTCTAATCTAGAGGCTATCCTGGTGTTTCTCTTTTGGTCCATTTCTCTCTCTGGCGCTGTACTGCCTACTTCAGAGCTGTGGTCTGTTGGTGATGTTTGAAGAGCAAGTTTTCATTGATGCTTTAATCAAAGCAAGTGTGCCTGCTCTGCACTCAGCAAATTTCCTGCCCTGCAGAATGTAGCTCAGACACATGGTACAGGGTGGGACGAGAGGGAAATTTAAATCCCTTTTTCCCAGGGAGGCACCATGCGAGGTGGTGGAATATAAGCATGGCTGGGGCCCCAATTGGGGAAAGGGGAGCTGGAAGGGTGAGGCAGGCAGTGGACAGGTCCTGGAGTGATGACGCAGTGACTGTAGCCTGGATTGGGTGCCAGCATCGGTGGCCCATGCCAGAGCCAAGCTCGGTGGGGATGGGGATGGCTGGCCTCACCCCACAGCAGCCCACTCCAGCCCAGGTGTCAGGAGCCAGTGCGGCAGGGTGGGTGCAATGGGCAGCTGGGGGTGTGGGGTGGGGGGATGGGTTCGGACAGCTGGCAGGAGGGGCAAGTGGAGGAGAGGGGGCAGGCATAGGCAGCCGGGGTTGGTTTCGGGCAGTAGGGCTAAAGTGTTCAGGGCCTATGCCTTGAATAATTTTTGAGGGGAGAGATGCTCCTGGCTGCAACTACATTTCCCTTGGCATCAAGAATTGTGCTGTAAACTGTGGGCAGTTCTAGACCGTGGACAAAGGCCCATTTTGGGGAGTTGGGAGCCAAAGAAATAGCATAAAAAAATGAAATGAGGACATATCTAGCTTATCATGGCCTTTTCTCATGCATGGCAAGCTCTGAAGCACACAAAGTTTACTGCAGTTCCAGTTTTATGGCTCAGACTTGTTGCTGGTTCGCTCTGAGGATCCCGGCACGTTTCCTCTCTGAGCAGGTGGGTTCAGCTCTGTGGCTGAGAGAAACCCTGCAGCTAGTCTTGCGTTAACCCTCTTGGTCCCTTTTCTCTCCCAGCTTAGTTTTCTGGTACATCCAGACGTCATGAGCAAGGCCCTGAACAGCTCAGAGAAGGTGACCCTTTTCAGCCAGCAGTGTTGTACCACCTATCGGATCCCCGCACTGCTGTTCATCCCCTCGGACAACTCTGGTCTTGGCATGTTCCTGGCTTTTGCAGAGGAGCGCTGTTGTCAAAGGGATGAGTGTGCTAAGTACCTGGTACTGAGACGGGGTCAGAAGAAAGGGGATTCGACTGAGGTAATTCCTTGTGTGCTGAGGCACGAGGCTGCAGCTCTGTTTTTTTGCAGATCCCTGTCACTTCAGAGCCCAAGCTCCAGCCCCTGCCACAACTGTTGGGTTGGGAGTCTTGCTCCACACTGTATTGCAGGCACATCCCCTGAGAGCAGCTCAGGAGAGGGAGGCCAGACAGGACAACTGGAGGGGACTGCAGCAGTCCCCTTCCCACAGCACAGCGACTGTGGGATTTGCCCGTGGCTTGTCTCTCATGGCAGCCAGGCTGTGTCTGGATGGATCCACTTAGGGAGGAAAAGCAAAGAGCCAAGGGGCTAAAGCAGAAGCCAAGGCATCTCTCAGGGGAGCCGCTGCAGCCCAGCTCCTGCTCTCTAAGGAGAAGCCAGGACCAGGCTCCTAAAGTAAGGGTCTGGATCCCCACTTTGGCAGCCGCTTTGTTTCCAGAAGTGCTGAGGGCCCAACAGCTGCCCTGGGGGTGGGGTGAAGAGTGATCTCCATGGCTTATCCAGTCCTGGAGACGGCTGTACAGGACAGTCATGATGATGCACTGAGAAGTGGGCCCCGCTCACTTTACTCCTCTGACCTCCCTGTGCTCTCCCTATTTTTCAGGTGCAGTGGGGGCCCATGGAGCGCTTGACAAGCGCAGAATTATCGTGTTACCGCACAATGAATCCCTGCCCAGTATATGACCAGAAGAACAAGACAGTCTTCCTCTTCTTCATCTGCGTGAGACAATGTATCACAGAGCAATGCCAGACCCACTGTGGGTGGAAGGCTGCCCGGCTCTGCTGCATTCACAGCACAGATGCTGGCCAGACCTGGAGCTCGTTGACTGATTTAACGGATCAGGTGATTGGGGAAGAACTGAAGGACTGGGCCACGTTCGCAGTGGGGCCGGGGCACGGGGTACAGCTTCACTCTGGACGGCTAGTGATACCAGCTTATGCCTACTACATCACCCCCCGCTGCTGCTGCCTGCTGCGGTGCTGTTCAGCCCTGCCCCACTCCTTGATGTTCTATAGTGATGACGGCGGGACGAACTGGAAGAAGGGCGAGCTGATGCAGGGCATGGGGACGTTAGAGTGCCAGGTAGCCGAGTTGGTGTCCCAGAATGGTGACACCATCTTGTACTGCAACACCCGCACCAAGACCCAGTTCCGGGCAGAGGCACGCAGCAAAGACCAGGGGGTGACATTCGAGAGCCCCTCCCTGTGCAAGGAGCTAAGTGAGACAGATACAGGCTGCCAGGGCAGTGTGGTGAGCTTCCTGCCAAAACCAAAGGCGACCATCAATGACACCTCATCAAGGCTGCTTTTCTCCCACCCGACAGGTAATGAGCGCAAAGACCTAGGCATCTACCTCAACCGCTCCCCATCGGAGGAGAACAAGTGGGAAGCTCCATGTGTCCTGTACGAAGGGCCGAGCAGTTACTCAGATCTGGCCGTGTGTGAGGGGTCACAGCTTTGGTTTGGCTGCTTGTTTGAGTGTGGGGAGCATAACTATTATGAGGAGATTGCCTTCCAGCTCTTCACCCATGAGGAGCTCTAGAATAACAGAATCTCCTCTGTGGTTCCTGGAGCAGCGCTGCAAAACAAAACTAAAATCTAGTGTCAGGACTGTCTCTAGGGGAAGCAAGGCCCAGGGCCAATCAGCCTGTCAGCAGCAGTGGGGCATGTCTGTGACTCATAGCAGTTACTTTGATGGCCGCCCCTCCCAGGCCATCATTAAAGTACAGAGAACATGTGAAGTGAACAATGGCTCCTTCACCTTAACTAGATGGCCCCCTTGAACTCAACTGTATGGCCGTTACCACCCTGGGGGCCCATTGTTTTGCAGGGCTTGGTGTAGGTTGGCTCTGCCTAACTGCAAGGTCCTGCAGGGCATGACTCATACCCCCATTGTTCCCCACATTCCCTGTAATCAGGGAAAGGCGGGAAATAGTCTTTAAAAGCTGAGGTTCTGGGGTGCTCAGGCAGGACAGTTTTCAACATCTCTCCTGGCCTGATCAACCAGAAGCTGCCTCCTCCACTCACGAGTTCCCCCTAGAGCGTATCCACGAGTTACCCCCTCGAGTTACTGCCAGCCGATTACGAGTCTCCTCCAGCCTGTAATGCTGTTACCCTTGCTGCTAGGAGTGGTAAGAGTCTGCCCTGCAACCTTTCTCTAAGAAAAAAGTTATTCTATTTCTTTAGGGCTGCTTTAAAACTGCTTTCCCCAGCTTTACAGGCTTGCGTGTGTACCTTTCTGTTTGCTTGCAGCTCCAGTTTGTGTTAGGAGCTCCCCGTGTCTGTAATTGCTTCTTGCTACTTTGTATCACCCAGTGTCTCTCTTTTCCTCCTGGGTTGTTTGAACTTGCTTTAAGAGTATTGTGTTTTGCAACATTGTATAAAGTTAATTGGTAGCCGTAGAAGTCTTAAGTTAGCTGTTAAGATTGTTTCCTTTAGTTCCTAGCCTTTAGAATTGTTTGGTTAAGTTGCCTTTGCCCTCCCCTCTGTAACCTCCCCGACTTAAATAAACCTTTTTCTCTTTAACTTTACTTGCTCCCTCTTCATTTCTGGGATCCCCGGTGCGCCTCAACTTTCCTTCTGTCTCTGTCCCTGCAGCTCCTGGCTGCTGAGCCGCTCCCGTAGCCGCCGCCGGTCCCCCCCGATCCCCGCCGGACTCTCTAGCGCCCCCCCTGCCGCTTTTTCCCCAGCTCCCGCAGCAGCCCGCCAGCCCTCCCCATCCTCCGCCACTTTCTGCGGCTCCTGAGCCGCTCCTACGGCCGCCCTTCCTGCCCCAGCTGCCAGCCGTTCTTTCCCACTTCCTGCCCTGCGGCTCCCGGCTCCCGAGCCGCTCTCGCCGCCACTGCCGGTTCCCCGCAACCCGCCACCGCCTGCAGCGGCCCCGAACTCCGGCCTGCTGCCTCTCCGCCATGTTTTGTGGCCGCTTGGTCCTCGCCACTTTCCCCGATCCCCGGCGGCCCCCGCCAACTACCCTCGCCAGCCGCCGCTTCCCCCAAACCCCTCCTGCCTTCCCCGCCAGCCGCTTCCCCCGCACCCCTCCTGCCTTCCGTACCATTTTGCCCTCCTTTGCCTCCCTCACAAACCCCTGAATCCCCTTTCAGCCCCTCCTCCTTCTCCCCATTGCCCACACTCCCACGCACCTACAGCCCTTCTCCTGCCTCTGTCCCCTTACCCCAACCCCCAAGCACCTCCTCACCCCGCTGCCTTTCCACCCCCCCCACTTGCCTTTACTCCTCTTCAGGCCCCAGCTTCCCTGTTACTTATCTTCTCTGCCACTGCCGCACACTAATTTGCATTGTACCCCCCCCTTTTTCCTATGGTGTGTTAAGGTAGCCTTTAGGTTATAGTGAGTAGGGCTATAGTGTTAGTAGGTTAGTTAAAGAACCCCATTGTTCCCCAACCTGTCCCCACTCCCGAAAGTTAGGTACCCCCAACACTTTACAGAAACCACTGTGACAAACACAACATACACCGACCACCGCTCACCTTACCCTATACTCATTTTAATAAAGTGTACCCCAGATCCACCCCGTACCCCACGGGTGCAGTGGTTGCCCCCCAAGATCCTCAAATCTTCGAACCTGCTGGCAGGGTCAGGGCAGTGGTGCTGGAGCAGGACCGTCACCCCGGTCATCCCCGCCAAGGACAGCAGTGGATGCTGTTACCTGATTTAAGGATGTTGCTAATTTTAATAATGATATTTGTAGACCAGGGTTATAGACTGACCAATTAATCTGATCAGAAGATAAGGGTGTCCCAGAATAAGGCTACACAGAGTTTTGTGAGGATCCTAGGGGTGCTTCACAAGGTCCTGCACTGAGAACCAAAAACCTTTAAAGACTTTACCGGGAAAAAATAGGATAATAATCAAATGCATAGTAATCAAAACAATCATTATGCATAATAATAATAATCAAATACATAATAATCAATCAAATCAATCAAATAGTAATAGCCAATAATCAATCAATAGTAATGGTAATCAATTAAGTCAATAGTAATCATAGTAATCAAATCAATCAAAATGCATAGTAATAATCAAATGATTAGTAACCAGTCAAAATGACAAAGGCAATATTCTTTGGGATTGGCAAAGCAGAGAAACACTGCATGACGGGGGATCCCTGCTCCTGAGACACATGAACTCATGCCTGCACACACCTAGTTCAGCAGTTATCAGACCAATTCTAGTCACTAGCTCTTCAATTGATATCCAACATACTGACTCTTGCACTGCAAATAGTGAGGTGGCTAGCCCCTCTGCTTAACAGGGAGATGGTCCTGAGTTCAAGGCTCAGGCAGTTGGACTCCATGATCTCATGAGGTCCCTTCCAACCCCATGGTTCTATTCTATTCCTGATTGCATTGTACACTCTCCCAGAGGAATGCCACCCATCACCAGGAATGATCAGCTCCTATTGTCCACCTAAACAAAACACCTCTGATATGCTCCCGTATTTACCCCAAAACAGCCTAGTGTTCTGCCATGAACCATTGTTTCTTCCCTACAAAAACCCCTACCCAAGTTCCACATGAGAGTTAGTTAGAGGGAGTCTGTTCTGATGCCTGATCTGTTGCCTGGACTGACAAGCTGCCTCAGGTCCACTGGGACTTCACTTTCTCCTTGCTGATCATGGTGGAGGTTCTGCCTGTCTCCAGCACTCCAGACCCTAAGCTAAACAGCCTGATTCCTGGGTACTTTTGAGCTGCACTGAGTGGTGAGACATTCTCCCCCTTGCTTCTCTCTCTGTTTTTCCCTAGTCCAGCTATAACTCTCTAAACCTGATCTTTTGTAATCCACTTGGGCTAGCTTTCCCCAATACTATAATTAAAACTGGGTAATATTGTAACTGTTTGATTATTTTCCTCTTTTCTATGGTTATCAGTATTGTAACTGTTTGGGCATTCTTCTTTCCTTTTATAATTATTCATAAGCTTTATGTACCTGGCAATAAAGTAACTTTCCTAATCAAGCTGGTTGCCAGACTTCCTCAGTATTGCTCTGCAGCAACGCACCTTTTACCTAGCCAAAGATCCCTGTGATGCCCAGTTCCTTGTAAGGTTTGCTCATTAAGGGGTTACCAGTGTGCTGAACTTGTGGCATATAAGGGTGACAGC
This sequence comes from Podocnemis expansa, assembly GCA_007922195.1. NCBI lineage: Eukaryota > Metazoa > Chordata > Testudines > Podocnemididae > Podocnemis > Podocnemis expansa. The sequence goes on from ML682063.1 coordinate 3,297,350, forward strand.
TGAAAGTCTCAGATGCATACTCCAGCCTAGTCCAGTGCGGTACAGGGACACATAAGGGTAGCAGCAGACCAGTGCTGTGTAACCCAGCCTGCTGAGTTCAGGGACACATAAGGGGTCAGCTGAGAGTCCTGATAGACCAGGTCCGCTCAGTTGCACTTAGGAACCTAGTCTTGGGAAATTTAGGTGCTGCAAGGGTGGTTCCATTGGGAGGGATTTACAGAAGGGAGAAATAAGCTCCACACAGAGACACAAGTGACACAAGCAGTAAACTAATAGAATTGCAACTCCCCCCAGAGGAAGTAACCCTAATAAATGAGCAGACCCCGAGTTGATGGGCAAAGTTGGTAACACGAGGAAGCACCAGCAGAACAGAGCAAAACAGAGCAGCCTCTCTTGAAAGCTGGTTGCCATTTTTAGAAGCAGGGCGTTATGTGCCCTCTGGCATGTCCATACTTAGCTTCCTCACCATAAAATATTAAGGGTCTCATATTCTAAAGGCTGGCATGTTTGTATGTGTTAATGACATATCAGTGTCCTTTCCAGACAGTTCACTCATTCTCATCTCTGTTATTTCTGGCCTAACCACATTCTTGTGGTGTACCTGTTCACTGCATGAACGGAGGTAGCCCCCCCCCATCTCTTATTACCTCTTCACTTATGTACCTAGGATGAAGGTTATAGCCATATATATACTTTATCTTTTAGCTCATCATACTTATCAAGGCTAAAGCTCCTGAACATGTCTAGGCTAACTTGTCTTATCTCATCATACCAGATGTGACCTGTAGGTGTTGTGTGTTACTGCCAAAATACTTTATTACAAATCTATAACTATATTATAATAAAACAAGCACTTATATTCATAAGAAACAATAACTTCACAAGAAAAGCTATGTATGCAACAAACAGGCCATTCTTATGGACTTCACATCCATTTAGTGGTGTCCTGAGGGGGACTAAGTGAGATGGTCAGTCCCAAAAATCCCCATCCCCACTCTGTTAAGTGGGATTGAAACCAGGATGCCTCAGCTTTTACCATGGCAGATGACTGGCGAGTGCTCACCCATTCCAAGTGTTGGGCCCAGGGCATGAAGGGGGCATTTTAGCAAATCACCTGGTGCCCAACTGCCAGGTATTGAGCTTTGTTAATGGCTTATTTCTAGGAATAGTCATCGAGTAGATTTTCATTTCTGTGACCTACTTCAGCTGAGGCAAAGAGGGAAGGGAGTAGGAAGGGGTGCACCTGACTCTCTGTGCCCTTTTCTTGATGTGCCTGAGGGGAAAGTGGGCAGTTGGCTCACCAGACAGACAAACTACTCACAGGACTGTCCTAACAGAGGAGCGGGGCCCAGGGCAAAGCAGCCGGTGGGGGCCCCTGCTCCCCCCTCCCTGCACTGGGCAGCAATGGGGCAGCCCAAAGGCTGGGCTCCACATTCCTGCTCCACCCTCAGGGGTAGGACAGGGCGGCCCAGGAGCAGCGTGGGCCACCTCAGCATCTGGGCTCTGCACTTCCGTCCTGCTCCTTGCCTTTGGTTTGCTGCAAAACTAGTGGGGCAGGGTAAAAGAAAGTATGGCAGTGGGGGCAGTGGTCTGGGCCCCACACAGCCCTACTGGAGGTGGGGCAGTGCTGGGCCCATATAAGTGCAGGGCCCATGGAACTGCAGGTTCTGGGACTGTCACCCCAGGGGCAGCCCTAACAACTCAAACAGCAAAACCACATGGAATCATAGACTCATAGAATCATAGGGTTGGAAGGGACCTTATGGGGTCATCTAGTCCAACCCCCTGCCAGAGGCAGGACCACTCCCACTAAACCATCCCAGTCATGGTTTTGTCCAGCCGGGCCTTAAACACCTCGAAAGATGGAGATTTCACCACCTCCCTCGGCAGCTCATTCCAAGGCTTCACCACTCGCCTAGTAAAAAAGTTTTTTCTAATATCCAGCCTCGACCTCCCCAACTGTAACTTGAGACCATTGCTCCTCGTTCTGTCCTCCGATACTACCGAGAATAGTCGAGCTCCCTCCTCCTTGGAGCATCCCTTCAAGTAGTTGAAGGTTGCTATCAAATCCCCCCTCAATCTTCTCTTCTGCAGACTAAATAAGCCTAATGCTTTCAGTCTTTCCTCATAGGGCTTGTGCTCCAGCCCTTTAATCATTTTGGTTGCCCTCCGCTGGACTCTCTCTAGCATGTCCCTGTCCTTTTTGTAGTGGGGAGCCCAAAACTGAACACAGTATTCTAGATGTGGCCTCATCAGTGCAGAATAGAGGGGAATGATCACATCCCTTGATCGGCTGGTAATACTTCTTTTGATGCAGCCCAGTATGCCATTGGCCTTTTTGGCAGCAAGAGCACACTGCTGACTCATATCTAGCTTCCCATCCACCATGACCCCCAGGTCCTTTTCTACACTGCTGCTACTTAGCTGAATGTTTCCCAGCCTGTAGCAGTACATGGGGTTTTTTTGTCCCAAGTGCAGGATTTTACATTTGTCCTTATGGAACCTCATAAGATTTCTACTGGCCCACTGTTCCAATTTATCTAGGTCTCCCTGAATCCTGTCCTTGCCCTCCAACGTGTCTACTGGTCCCCCCAGCTTGGTGTCATCTGCAAAGTTACTGAGAATGCAGTCTATTCCATCATCCAGATCATTGATGAAAATGTTGAACAGAACCGGCCCCAGGACCGACCCCTGGGGCACACCACTCATGACTGGTTGCCAGCTAGACATGGAACCATTGATTCCTACACGCTGAAACCGTTGATCTAGCCAGTTTTCTATCCACCTTATAGTCCACCTATCCAACCCATACTTCCTTAATTCGCCAATGAGAATGCTGTGGGAAACTATATCAAAAGCCTTGCTAAAATCAAGGTATATCACATCAACGGTTCTTCCTGCATCCAGAAAACCAGTCATCTGATCATAGAAGGAAATGAGATTGGTCAGGCATGATTTACCCTTGGTAAATCCATGCTGACTGTTCCTGATCACTTTATTTTCCACTAAGTGCTTGAGGATGGATTCCTTGAGAATCTGCTCCATAATTTTTCCAGGGATTGAGGTGAGGCTGACAGGTCTGTAATTCCCTGGATCCTCCTTTTTCCCTTTCTTGAAAATAGGCACTACTTTTGCTTTTTCCCAATCCTCTGGCACCTCCCCCGTTCTCCATGAGTTTTCAAAGATAATGGCCAGCGGTGCTGCTATCTCATCGGCCAATTCCCTCAGCACTCTTGGATGCAGTTCGCCCGGCCCCATGGACTTGTGCACATCCAGCTTCTTTAAGCAGTCCCTAACCTGACCTTCCATCACCAAGGGCCTGTCTCCTTCTCTCCCATCTGCCATACCCATGGTAGTGGGCTGGGAGCTGACCCTGCCTGTGAAAACTGAAGCAAAAAAAGCATTGAGCACTTCAGCATTTTCCTCATCCTCTGTCACAAGGATACCTGCCCTATTCAGCAAGGGTCCCACACCATCCCTGATCCTCTTCTTGTTACTAACGTACTTGTAGAACCCCTTCTTGTTATCTTTTACATCCCTCGCTAGCCGCAACTCCATTTGTCCTTTGGCCTTTCTGATTTTATCCCTGCAGTCCCATGCAATATCTTTATATGCCTCCTTGGTCATCTGACCAAGCTTCCACTTCCTGTAAGCTTCCTTTCTATGTTTAAGCTCAGAGCAGAGTCCTCTGCTAAGCCATTCTGGCTGCCTCACATGTTTGTTCTTTCTCCTAATAGGAATGGCAGCCTCCTGTGCCCTTAGCAGGGTTTCTTTAAAATATAACCAACTCTCCTGGGCTCCTTTCCCCTTCAGATTAGCTTCCCAAGGGATCCTGCCCATTAGTTCCCTGAGGGAGCCAAAATCTGCTTTTTTGAATTCCAGGATTTTTGTTTTGCTTCTTTCCTTCCTTCCTTTAATCAGGATCCTGAACTCAACCATGTCATGGTCGCTACTGCCTAGCTTGCCATTTACCTCTATGTCGCTAATCAATTCTTCCCTGTTTGTGAGCAGCAGATCAAGCGGTGCAAGGTCCCTAGCTGGTTCCTCTAGCATTTCTACTAGAAAGTTGTCCCCAACATTCTCTAAAAACTTCCTGGATTGCCCATGCACTGCTGTATTGGCCTCCCAGCTAATGTCAGGGTAATTGAAGTCCCCCATCAGTACCAGGGCCTGTGATCTAGAAGCTTCTGCTAGGTGTCCATAGAACACCTCATCCACCTCCTGCTTCTGGTCTGGTGGTCTATAGCAGACACCCACCACAACATCCTCCTTGTTGCTTTCCCCTCTCGATGTAACCCACAGACTTTCTACTGGCAGGCTTCCACTTCCATAATGGAGCTCTGAGCAGTCATAGAGCTCTTTTACATATAGTGCTACTCCTCCCCCTCTTCTTCCCTGCCTGTCTTTCCTGAACAGTTTATACCCATCCATGGCAGAGCTCCAGTCATGCAGACTATCCCGCCATGTCTCCGTTATTCCTATAATATCATAGTTCCTTGTCTGCGATAGTATTACCAATTCTTCTTGCTTATTTCCCAGGCTCCTCGCATTAGTGTACAGGCAACTAAGATACCTGGTCAATTGCCCTACTTTGTCATTTTGATTTCCAATTCTATTACATAAACCTCCTTGTATTTTTTCTTGGAGTTCTCCTCCCCCACTCTCCTCACATATTGGGGCTTCAGTAGAGCACTTAAGACATTTATTTGATCCCCCCCCCATGATACACTCCCAGCCCCCCCCCAAGTTCCATCCCTTCCCCCAGATCACCCACATTGTTACTTACCTGTGGGCTTTGGTCTCCTTCCCCCGTTTAATCTAGTTTAAATATAATGATTCCTTCTGAGCCTAAAGGTCGTGACTTTGTGAATCTGTCTCAGCACCTTAAAGTCATGTAACCGTGAAAAGAGAATTAAATTATCCTTCTGTGTCAAGGTATAACTTAGATACTGCATGTTCCAGCATCTTTGTGCAAGTTGGAGCTTTACATGCTGGGACCTGGTCTGTCATCCCACTGAAAATGCGAGATGCTACAGTATGTGCCACATTTTCAAATTAGGGATGCCCTCAGGGCTGGGGATCTGAACCTCAACAGTGTGGGGAACCATAGGCCTTGTGCTGAATGTGATTTGGGCCTCCTGGGATAACCACCTGCAAAAACGAGAGGCACACTTTAAACCCTGATAGGTGGCACTTAAGCCAGACTCCCAATCAGCAACAAACCATGCTTCCGATTCTCCACACTGGTTATCAAGGAACAAAAAAAAAGCATAAAGATCCCCCTTTATTGCACATCAGGTCCTCTTATTCCCAGCTAGCCATGTAGTAGTCTTGGTTCTCCTGACCCAAAGGGCCAGCCACATTACACAGACCAATATAGTTTTGGATCTTACACAAAATACCACAAGGGCAACCAATCCTTTAGTAACTATAACTAAAGGATTAATATAAAAAGAAAAGAAACCAAATATGAGAAATGAATTGCATGCAGCTCTGGAGCCACAGGTTGTAGACTCCTGCCCTTGGGCAATTAAGGAGACTGACTGCAGATGTGGTGTCTGGGATGTTTACCGGCATCACAAAAGTTGGAATACATATATAACAAACATATACCCAACTTCTAATACAGATATGATATCTACATATAAGCCATAGAATCGTTCCTAGCAGGTCATAACCTTTCTATTGACGCCAAACATAGCCTACCACATACGATTTATTGCAATTATGAAACATTAGTTTTTAAAAAAGGAAGGAGGTAACTCAGCACTAGTTTGGAAAAATTTACACAAACAAATGTATAATAAACACAAAACCCATGAGCAGAGCCCTCCCCCAGCATGGGTGTCCTTTTTCTCTCCTCTCTCCAACTCATAATTGTTTCCATGGGTTGATGATGACCTGGAATACAGGTGTGAGTGCATCTGAGTCAGTTCACCTTTCATGCTGCTGTGGAAAGAAGGGCACTTTGCAGCTAGCTATCACAGCTGCTTCATTTGCTTTTTGTGATGTTTCCCTCCTGCAATCTGTACCAGTGTTTAGCAGCATCTCCCCAATTCTCCACTCCTGGACCCTGACTAATCAAGATTTGCTGTGTAAACCTCACCCCTGGCTCAGCTCACACCCAGCCTCCTGTGTGTAATCAGTGTCCCACCTAGCTCTGGCCAGTCACTCATGGAATAAATCCCTAGCAAACATCTCCAAGCCCAAATGCAGCCGTGGGAATGACTGTTAAGGTTCAGAGTTTCACATTGCACCCTACAACCTCATTTACACTCGTCCATCAATTTATCAAAGAAATTGCTATGCATCAGCCCTGTGACTCCAAGTGAGGTCTCTACACATACCCAGTTCACGTGCATGGCTTTAGATAAAACAAACAAATAGGTTTACTGTCTACAACAAGATTTTACGTGATTATGAATCAGAATAACATAAATCCAAAGATTATTCAATCAAGGAATTAAACACAATCAAACAAAAGATAACTCTTGTTCTAAGGTGCTACTCTTTCTGTCCCTATTCAGCATACCACAAAGATCGACTGCAATGTGTTTTGCAGTCAAACGTCCCGCCCTCCCCATGGGTATGTTCTCAGTCTTTGGTGTTGTTTAGAAGATGGATTCCATGGGAAAGCACCTAATCAAAGGTGCTTCTTGTGACACTGGCTTCCTGGGATAACCTCCTGAATGTGCAAAAATTAGGGCAGGCTGCAAAACCAGGGACCAAACCTCTAAACCACTGACAGGTGGTACTTAAACCAGTCTCCCAGTCAGTAACAAAACTTGCCCCTGATTCCCCGCACTGGTCATGATGAAGCATAACAAAATAGAAACAGCCCCCTTTATTTCACATCAGCTGCTCTGGTCCCCACCTAGCCAGTGTGTCTGTTAAAGAAATAGGTTCTCCTGACCCCAAAGGGTCAGCCACATTACCCATTACAATATAGGCTTGGATCTTACCCAAAATATCACGCTGCCAGCCAATCCTTTAGTAGCTATGGCTAAAGGTTTAATATAAAAAGAAAAGAAACCAAATCTGAGAGATGTTAAAGGGTCAAAGTGAATCACATACATACAACTGATTTAGAGTCCATAGAAAGCAAATCCTGGAAGAATTTGTGTTTTGCAGCTTAGTCTAATTTGCCTGGTTATATACACCCAGCACCTGGGTGGGTCTCAATCCTCTGTTCAGTGGCAGCAAAATCGTTCCAGAGGAGGGTGTTGATTGCAGATTGGAGACTGAAGACTGAAGACAAAATGGAGATGGGGCCACTACTTTGTATCACCTCTGGTCTTGTCCATGCCCTGCAGTCTTTACAAAATAAAAATGGAGTTAAGCCACATAGTCAGTCTGAGTGACTGACCAAGCAGGTTTTTTCCTAGGTCCACTGCAGCTGAGAGCTTCCTTAATGGACCATCAAGAGGACAATGGTTTGCAGATACCCAGTCTGGAAATGCCTTAGACTCAAATAACTCGGAACACAAATAGAACAAACATATTCCTATCTTCTAATACAGATATGACATCTACCTATAGACTGTATAGTCATTCCTAGCAGATTACAACCTTTCTATTAGTTCCAAACATTACATATCACTTATGGATTATTGCAAATATGAAATATTAATATGAAAGATAATCATGAACAACCCCCTAGACCCAGGGAGCATCGCACCTCTCTCTTTTAACAAGTTTCCTCAACACACCCAGGGCTGTCCACATTACTTATTACCTGCAAGCTGCAAAACAAATGAAAAAGCATGAAATAAACTGATTTAAGAAATAAATTGTTCACAATTTATTTTACTACAAAAAATGGCCCAAAAATAAAAAAGGAACAAAACATTCCCCATATAAGTCTTTTACTGCACTTGGACCAATATAGCCTGTGCCCTTGGACTCTCATTTGCACATCAGTCACAGTACTTATGCTATAAAAGCACTAATCATATTAGCTGTTCTATTAAGTGTGTTTATGGCATGCTTAAAATTGTGCACCGCCCTAGCATCTCCCTAAACCCGTACCTGTAACTTGAGGAGTACTGTCCAGCTGGCAAACCTGCCTTCCCCATTCCCTGTAGTGGACCAAGGCATTGGGCCACCTGGAGCCAGGGCTTCCTGGACAAGTGCCCCACCAGCCAGTGTGTAAAAAGGAGGGGTTCTGGAGCCTTCTTTAAAAAATAAGTGGGGCGGCATAGGGGAGTAAAGCTAATGCTAAACAAAAGGCCTGGCATGAGTTATAGGTTACTATAGTGATGGGGTTACAACAGGCAGGTCTTGATGTCCTATTAATAAGTTTCTAGTTAAAAATCTTTCATCTTCCCTTTTTTCTCTTCCTTCTCAGAATTTGTGACAAAATATAATTAAAAATATGCTATCTTCCCTTTCCAGAGTAAGATCCTTGCAGGAAACGTGCTTATCATCTTTCTCCCTTTTCCCCTCCCTTGCTAAATGTTTACTCAGTTATCTGCAGGCATTGCTGTTATAAAACTAACATGTCATAAAGTTAAGTGCCTGCACACTGTTAATTAAACCAGACAATAACAAACAAAGGCGGTATAATCATATTTACTACATAGGTGTCAACATTTATCGTGTGGCTGTTAAGGTAAACAACAATGTTTCATTGGGGAGTTGTCATGAATGTAAGTTTTTACGTATTTTTAAGCACAAAAGGATTGTAATACCCCCACCCTTGACCCATTGTTCACTTGGGTTCTTGAGCAGGAACTAGCAGGTAATAAAGGGTAACAACTGACTGATTCCAGCTCTGGCAATCCCCGTGTTCTTCTAAAATCTGGCATCATGAACAGTATCCAAGGGGGAAAAAGTGCCCGATTATCACTTTTTGCTATAGCTATTGGTAGTCAAAATGGGCCCTTTATAGTAACCCCAGTTAGGGAATATATTAACTGGGTAGGTGGCAAATGGGATGGGGAGTTGGCAGGGGGTCACTGAGATTGGTTAGCTGTCCAGGTGTGGGTGGGATTCTGTCTTGCATCCAGGTTTTTGCAGAATAAGCAGAAGGCTACTTTGGTGCAGGCTTTCTGTAAGGCCTTGTCAGGTTTATGGGAGGAAGTACAGATCTTAGGAACAAGGTCGTGACTTTGCAATACATTACTGAGGAACAGCTCACAGTTAATCACCACAATATGCTGGCAGTTAGAATGGCTAAGAGCTGCATGCAGAATTTTGAATGCCTGAAGTCAGAGAACGCAGTTCTGAAGGGCCGAGTGGATGCCTTAAGCAAGCTTTTGTTACTCTGTCCCCCATTTATCCTCTCTTTCTTTTTCATTCCACTTGGTGTGGGACCTAAGACAAGGCAGTGGAGCCCTAACATCTTAATGTTAAGGACTATTATAGCTGCCATCTGCTACTTTTAAATGGTATCATAAAATATATTCTATTTCATAGGACATTGGACTTTTGTTTTTTCTAAATATTAACAAAGGATATATTAAATACACTTTGACTGTAAAAAGGTTTTAGAAAAGAATGAACTAAGGCAGCTGTGCTGCAAAAATTGTTTTTGATAACTCAGATTTTACAAACATAATTTGCCACCTTAAAAATGCATTAGAATTAGTAAAAATAGCAGCTAAGAAGCCCACTTTAAGTAAAAAAAGAAGAAATTTACACTCACAAGAGCATGTTGTAAATTAAAAGTGACAGCAGCAAAACCTAATAAACCAAACCTAAAATATAGATAATTAAATGTAAAAATAAGTATATTTGTAAAAAATTTAAACAAAGAATTATAAAAATTAATGCTACAGAAATTTTAAACAAACAACTACAAATTGTAAAATATTTTAAAATAATTATTTTAAAAATCTTATAAGGGGCTAGTGTTATAATTTTTCTTTTTTTTTAGTTTAATAATGTTGAATAAAGTAAATCTAAATGTCACATTGCAGGGAACCCTAAAAATTAAACTAATTATATAAGGAGTCAGGTAATGGCTATTGTCATATTTCTGGTCCCAGAAACCTTTACAGCTATTCTGAAGAAAAACAGACCCTTTTCCTAAAATAATTGTCTGCAAAAAAATTAATTGTAAATAAGTACTTTGGGTAGCAATCAAAGATGCAATCTAATTTAAGTTACTGAATTATTATATAATTAGTCAAAATTGTACCATGGACGTAAGGGGTTTCCATTAATATTTAACTGTCTCCAACCGTACAAAATAGTACTGCAGTACAATTACATAAAAAACCAAAGTAAACTAAGTAATATTCAGCATACAAATAGCTAGTGTTGCTTGGCTTTGTTAGTTTGTTTGTTTGTTTGTTAGTTAGTTAGTTTGTTTGTTTAAAACATTTAACAACAAAAGAACCTATTCTTGGGAGGGACAGAAGAAAACAAAATAGTTAAAAAAAAAAAAAAAACCTAAATGAAAAAAGTGACATTCAAAAGTAGCGTAACTACAACAATCTGACCCAGAACTGGTGGGCATCACAAAATTAGAGACCAAATATGTATTGAAGGAAAGTAAGAAAAAGTATTCAATGCGCTCTGACAACTGAGAACACAGTAACGCCGCACCCTCAGGGAAGTCAAATGGCATTCCTCAACTGGGTGACTAGCAGCGTGGCAGAGGGCAGAACCTAGGTTTAAAAAGGCACTGGGGACTTTAAAAATTATATTGGTAGCAAAAATGGCAGCTAATTTAAAGTTGCACCTTAAATGCTTTCTAAGTGCTGCCAGATGCAACCCAGCTCACGATATGGTTAAGGGAACTTCAATAAAGCTAGTTCCAAAAAAACTTAAAAAAATACAAACAACTATATAGGGCCCCTGCCACTAAAGTGTAACAGCAATGAATTTATGTTAATAATTGTAAATGCCTTCAGCAGATGGGTGGAGTGTTTCCTACAAGGTACAAAACAACCAAAATAACAGCTAAAAACTAATTCTCACAAATAACAGACTCAAACCAAAGAGCCACTTTTTGATCAGACCTGCTGCATAAGCTCACCGCCCTCATTGGAATCACATAGCTGTTCCACATTGTGTATTACCTGCACACTGCAAAACAAGGGAAATGCATGAACCACACTATTAAAAACAAACTAAACAAAAATTTTAAAAATTGGTTCACAAATAAAGACCCAAAAATCAAAAAGGAGACAAACAGTTCCTCATGCAAGGTTCTTATTGTGCTTGGACTAATGTCGCCTGTGCCCTTCAAACAGACTTAAAGACTCTCATTTGCACCTCTGTCATATTACTTATGCTGTAGAAGTGCTAATCATATTAATTGTTCTATTTAGTGTGCTTATAGCATGCTTAAAATTCTGCACTGCCTTAGCCTCTCCCCAAACCCATACCTATAGCTTGAGGGGTACTGTCCAGCTGGCAAACCTGCCTTGCCCATTTCCTTGCAGCATAACAAACAGACTAAGGCATCGGGCCACCTGAGGTCAGGGCTTCCTGGACAAGTGCCCCACTGGCCACTGTGAAAAGATGAGGGGTGCCTGGGACCTTCATTTTAAAAAATGCAGAAGTGTAGGGGAGTAAAGTTAGCGCTAGACAAACGGCCTGGCCTGAGTCACAGTTACTATGATGACGGGGCGAGTTGATGGTGAGAACCAGCAGATGAGACTTGGTGAGGTCAAAGCATGGCAGGGGACTGTCTAAGCCCTCTTTCCTGAGACATGGACCCTGAAACTATGGTGGTGAGCATGGTGGTAAGGGAAAGTGAAATGCACACCCTGTTTGCACTGGGGTGGGGTGGGTTCTGCTTCTTCTGTAAGAATTCTGCATTTGCCTTGTTTTTCCCCAGCCCAGTGCTGGCTTTGATATTGCCTCTTTCTAGTTTTATTAAAAGGTTTATGTTCCACACTCAGACTCTGGACTTGCAGGAGGGGAGGTACGGTCCTTTTAGAGTGCCCAGGGTATAGTGTGTGATTTCCCAGGATACTGGGTGAGTGGCAGGTGTCAGACCCGTCAACCCTGTTTGGCTTGTACTTTTTACACAAGTCAGTGACTGGGGCCACAATTTCACTGAAACGCACAGATCTCCTGTAATAGTTTGCCAGGCCTATGAAAGACTGAATTTGCTTTTTCATTTGGGGTACTGGCCACTTGTTTATAGCCTCCACTTTCAGGGAGTCAGGAAGGTTCTGGCCTCCCCCCACCTGGTGCCCTAGATATGACGCCTTGGTTGCCCCCACCTCACACTTGGATGCTTTTATGGTCAAGCCTGCCTCCCAGACCCGATTCAACACTGATGCCAAGTGTTCCTTATGAGCCACCCACATGTTGCTGAATACTGCAACGTCATCTACATATGCCTGTGCAAAGCCCTGCAAGCCGCTCAGTAGCCGGTTGACCAGCCGCAGGAAGCTGGGCTCTGCACTGACTAAGCCAAAGGGCAGCACCTTGAACTCATATAGTCCCATATTGGTAATGAAATCAGTTTTCCACCTAGACTCCACATCCAGTGGGATTTGTCAGTGTCCCTGAGTCAGATTGACGGTACTAAGGTATTTGACCCTCCTTAGGGTATCTAACATGTCATCAACCCTTGGCATAGGGTACATATACAGCTCCATGGCAGCATTAAGTCTTTGATAATCCAAACAGAACCTCATGGTGTTGTCCTTCTCAAGGACTAGGACTACTGGTGATGCCCAAGTGCTGTCCAACTCTTACATCTCCCCCCCCATGTCCAGCATCTTTTTCACTTCTGCCTTGAATTATTCATGCACCAGGCCCATGACTCAGTTGGGTCTGCTCGGGGGGGGGGGGGGAGGTTGGCATGGCTCGGGAGGTGGAGGACAGACAGAACTGTCTCCCAATAACATGTAAACAATCAAGCTGTGAGCAAGCAAGTACCTGGAGAAGGCAGCACAGATATGCTCACTCAGTTCCCAGGCTCAGACCAGACAAAGAGATCACCTCTGTCCAGAAAGAGAAGGGTTGAGGGGGTTTGGAAAGAAAGACACGGGGGTGGGGGAAATTTGGGATTATTTTTGCCTGGGAATCACCATCTGGAAACATCTCTAAGCAAGATCTGGGCCCTGCCTGGCCTCAGGCAGAGACAGACTATACAAAATCTGGCAGCTGAAAACCTAGAACGTAAACTTGAACTATGAGGTCAGTTGAAGTAGAGATATTAGGTTATTATGCGTGCTTTACCTTTTATTTTCTTGTGGTCTCTCCTGACTCATTTATATTGTGATTCTGCCATGATTGGCCGTATTCTCCCTTAGAATTATAATCTGGTCAATAAACTCATAGTTGTTTTATCTAAAGTTTTGTGATCTTTAGAGAGTGTGAGTGAGGAAGGCTGGGCACAATCCATTTCTTTGATAAATGGACGGACTTGAGTATGTGGGACTTGGGAGTGGGTCCCAATCTCTGTAGACAGTGGCTCCTGGTGTGATAACTGGGGCTGGGGGTGCTCGCTTGGGGGACCGTGTGTCAGGTAGCCAGAGGACGTACACCCACTGCTTGAGACCAATTGCGTGTGAGAGGCTGAAGTGGACTGACTCAGGAGTAAGTGGTCACTTTGCAAAACAGGGTGAATTGGGGTTCAGGAGTTGGAATTGGGGGGTCACAGCAGTACCCCATACTGGATCTGGGGAGTAGCCTGTCGCATAGAGAGGAAGGAATACCACTAGCTCACAGACCTACAGCAGCTGTTGTAGGTTTCCTTAAATCCTTTGGGATCAATGCATGTGGATGTTATAATCTAGAGATGATTTTCTGGGATGACAAATTCACAGCTGGGGGAGGATGTAAGTAAGGCCTGCGTGACTGGGTCTTTTCCCACCTCAGTCAACTGAAGGGGGGGGCACCTTATTTGCATGGGCTTTGTATTTGCATCAGTACAATTAATTGCTTAGAACAGTGGTTCCCAACCTGGGGTCCAGGGACCCCTGAGGGTCCTCGTGCATGTTACAGGGGGTCCGGGTAGCCTCTCCCTACTGCGACTGGAAATCAGCTGCAGCCCCGATGCTCCCCACGAGGGTTGCCTCTCCCTGCCTATGGCCAGATCTCAGCAGGGGGATGGGGCTGCAGCAGCTCCCCAGGAGGGGCAGGGGCAGAGGCAGAGGGCCATGGCTTGGTTCCACAGCAGCGCAGGCCATGGTAGTGGCAGTGTCACTCGCCGGCTGTCCCAGCGGCACTGCCAGAGTAGGCCTGCGCAGGCCAGATTATATAATCAGCTGGGGGGCCACAAAGATTTTTTTTTTGTTAAAAAGGGGTCCCCAGCCTGAATAAGTTCACTCTAAAGCCATCCCAGTGATGGGTATGATGGAAAATGGTTAGCATGACCAGTTTGGTTACAAATCCCATTTGTTTTAACTGCAGGGACAATGAAATGTTGTCTTTTAGTTCTGTGCTGTCCTTTGAGAGTGTGAACTGTGTTTAGCCTGCACTGATGGAAGAGTCACTCTCACCAAGACAGAGCTCAGAAAAGGTGGCAGATGAAATTTTGGTGGGATAAGAGTAAGAGGGAGCAGTCAGTGATGGGGTTGTTTCTGTGCTTGCAAAAGTGCTGATAAAGAGCTATGGCCCAAGCAATGCGTAGTCTCCCTCCCATTGTTAAAAGATAGGTTTAACGATTGCTGGTGGAGTCTTTCTTATTATTTTGATTGGGGACGTAGATCCTGTGTTGGCAGAAAGGTTTTCCCAAGGCTTGAAATCACTGGAGAAACTGGGGAAGGCCTGACCAACAGCCAAAAGAGACCAGCAGTAGCTGGTGCCTGTGAACTGGGGGGTGGTGCTAGTAGTTGGGGTTTGTTGATGGTGAGAGCCAGCAGATGGGACTTGGTGAGGCCAAGGCATGGCAGGCGACTGCCTGAGCCCTCTTTCCTGAGAAATGGACCCTGAAACTGTGATGGTCAGCATGGTGGTAAGGGGAAGTGAAGTACACTCCCTGTGTACACTGGGGTGGGGTGGGTTCTGCTTCTTGTGTTAGAATTCTGCATTTGCCTTGTTTTTCCCCAACCCAGTGTTGGCTTTGCTATTGCCTCTTTCTTGTTTTATTAAAAGGTTTATGTTCCACACTCAGACTCTGGGCTTGCAGGAGAGGAGGTATGGTCCTTTTAGAGTGCCCAGGGTATAGTGTGTGATTTCCCAGGAGATCGGGTGGGTGCTGGAGCCAGTTGGTGTTGTATCTTTGATAGGCACCCCTAGATGGAGAGCTTGACCCTTTGCTGCTGCCGCCTGTGCCTGGCAGAAGCGTTCCCTTGGTATCTCAGTGATTTTAGGGTCAGTTCATGGGGAAACCCAGCTGCACATGCAGGAACACTGTCTGTGCCTTTAACAGAAGAGAAGAAAAGACTCCACCAGGAATCCTCACTTTGTTCTCTTTGAACAGTGGGTGGGTGGCCTCCAAGCATGGGAAAGGAATGTGTGAAGCTGTTAGTCAAAGCCCATTTCCCAGGCCAAGGAAAACCTGTCTCACCTGCTCCTGACTTCAGAATGCGCTGCTATGCAAAAACCTTGGTCTCTGAGCTCCATATAGATGACAGAGAATTGCTCATCAGAACAAGTTATGCTCAGCTTTGCTGTCATTTGTTCATGCAATAAAAGTGGGCAACAGTCCATTACCCTACAATTAACAGTACAGGTATTTTGAACCCAGTTCCAGCCACACAGGTCATTTCCAAACATGCAGAGCACCTCAATGTGCTAAAATAACGTGTAATAGAGTCATACCTATGGACCCCAAGGATTTTATTAACTAAGCCAACAAAAGTAGACCTGCAAGGAAGTGGGGGTAGCAGCGAGATCAATGTCAGATCACTTCTAAAGGGAGAGTTATCTCTTACATTGCATCACTTTGTATAATTTAAAATAGGGAGGCATTACATTAAATTCTAAAATCTGGCTTCTGAGGTTGTAGAAAGGGACCAGGTTGCCCCATCTTTGACTGCATGGGGAGTGTTTGGGTCCAGATGGCTCCCAGCTGAGCTGGCTGTGATTTCTCCTCCACTCCCACCCAGGGAATCTGATGCCTGGTTTCTTCTTATGGAGGGTAGGGACCTCGACCCCTGGGAGCCAGAGCCACAATGGGGCTGGAGAGGGACTGGATCAGGAATGTGGAGTGCTGGATGAGGTTATTGGTGATGAAGGGGACCATGATGGGAGGGAGGCAGGGGTGATGAGGCAATACAGGGATATCGGGGGACAGGGGCATTATGTGGCTGCGGGAGGGAGGCTGGAGTAGATGTAAGTGAGGAGAACACTGTGAGGGAAGGGGGATTCAGGGAGGGGAGGCTGGAGGAAGAACGTGAGGGCAGAATTCCCTCTACCTGAGCTGTGACAGCTCACTGGGAGCTAAGGAATCTTCCAACTCCCTCCATCTCTGACCTGGTTGCAAAGAGGGTGCCACAGAGCATTTCATGGCTGCCACACTGTCCTCACTGCAGGGGGAGAGTGGGACATGGGCCCACAGATTGTCTCCAACCCCATGAGATGCTGATGTTGGCAGGAGAGTGGAACATGGGTCCACAAACGCCCCCCTCAACATGTGCTGCCACCAGTGGGAGTCACCAATGTTTGTATGGTCCCTAGGTGCCAGAGGTCCCACTGTCCTGCCCTGAGGTTGCCAGTTAGAGTGGCCAGCTAGAGGCCCCACAAAATCCTATAGCCCTGGGACCAAAGGGGTGTTAATCTGGGCCTAGTTACAGGGCAGGTAGATTTGCTAGGGGAAGAGTGAACTAAGAACAGTAGGGTTGGGAGGCAGATTTAGGAGGGCCATGATGAATTGATGCAGGGAGAAGGAGACCTAAAGGATGTGGTAAAGACTCAAGGCATAGGAGGGTGTAGGGCATGTGAATTGGGGTGGAAATGACTCAACGAAGTGGGTCATGTAAGCTGTTCTGGTGGGGGCAAAGAGGACCTGGCACAGTGAGATGGAGGGCAGGTGTGTTGGGGGTGTGACACTGCACCATCTCATTCATAGCGTAATGTTTTGTGTTAGGTATGTCACTTTAAGTATTTTTGGAGTGTTTATGATGCACTGAACATTACCATGATAGTAATGTCTCTTCCAGTGTCATGTGTATGGTTATGAGGCTTCACTGGGAAATAATCCCAATGATGTGTCCTCAGTCATCATGGCTTAAAATGTATCCAGGCAAAACTCACCAGGAGCAGAGGGGCAGTTCATTCCTCATCAAGGCTTGTGTAGGACATACGCAGCTTAGCTCTCCAGAAATAAACAACTGGCAAAGGAAGCAGTTGTTAGGTTCAAACCCTGGGAAGTCTGAAGTCAAATTACCTTTTGTAATAGGAAAAGAACTCATAGTCTCAGTTCAGTCCTGCTTTCAACTGCTCTGATTTCCTGTTACTGTATGTTTACACCCCCTTGCACCCAACCTCCCCGCAACAGGGTCAGGTAACAAGCAATGTCTTTTGTACAGTTTTATTCATGTCCTGATTCAGTAAATTTTATCTCCTCCCACTTCCCTCGCCAGTTGCTTGTTTCTGGAAAGCTGAGCTGGGTTTGTCCTATACAAGCCTTGACAGTGTGAACCGCCCCTCTGCTTATGGAGAGTTTTGCCTCAATACATTTTAAGCTATGAGGACTGAGGACTCATCTTTGGGAATATTTCACAGCGAAGCCTCATAACTCATAACCATGCATGTGACATTGGAACAGACACATTAGTATGACATTAATGTTCTGTGCCTCAATCCTGTGAAAGAATGCTGAGATAAAATGCAGGCCTGAGGGATTTTACTAGTGTCTCTTTGTGCTTCCCTGCTTCAGACATCAAGCATCCTTGACACATACCATCTTGTCTTATCATACCAGTACAAACTGCCTCAATCCTTTTGCTATCAATTTGTTATGTGAGATTCTCTCCCCTCCTGACCTTGGTCCCTTTTAAGGAATAATGTTAGCTTGCACCAGTAAGAAAGTGTTAGATCTTATTACTGCTACTTTATGTATATGTATATACATTAATGTTGCTGATAAGCTATAAAAGATTCTGTAATGCATTATAGGGGTGGAGACCAGCACTTAGCTGCTCTCTCCCCACTAGTGATCCTGTTATAACTGGTAATAAATCTGTTAAACTGTGATACTGCACTCAAGTTTTATGTTTTAGTTGTATTTTTCTACAACAGTTTTGGTGCCAAAACCTGGGAACTCAGATGGCAAATATCCAGTGCTTGCTCCAGCTGCTTTGCTCCCTGCCACCCATTGACAATGTCTAGGAAGGTGCCTCCACTTATGACCCTTGATTGCAGATGGACTACTTGGTGAGAGGACTGGGAGAGGCTGGGGGGCATCCAGGAGTCTGCATGCTGGCCATAGTTGTCTGAGTGCAGTATCAACAGCTCTGGGCAGGACACCTTGGATAGGCTTCTGCGGAGGGAAGCATTAGGCTCCCTGCCTTTGAAAGGTACCTGATTTCTGTGTTTAGTCCTTGGGATCTGGTGGGGTGCAGAATGTGTGAGTGTGGGATGCATGCCTGACTGTGTTTCCATTTGTATTATCCTCCACTGACCGGACCTGGTCGTTCATTGCCTCACCTTCACCAGGCCCACTGTGAGCTCCACAGCTGTGACCACTGGTGTTCTGAACACAAGGGGGGCTGACGGGAGGTTTGTGCTCCAGCAGGAAGTGCATGCTGTAATTGTGAAGCAAGCGATCTGAGAAATGGGGCTGGGTAGGACTAAGGTCACTGCCCTCCCCACAGGCACCCCAGGTTATTATATGTATATCCGTTATGGGCCTGATTCTTGTTTGTTTCTGTATAAATGGAATTGGTATACTCATGATGACAAAATGTGGCAGTTCCCGCTGGATGGGAGTTTTGATAAAGTGAGAGTTTTATATTTAAGAGGGGGTTTGGAAGTTTTGGGATCTAAGATCCCCCAAAAGCAGTGGCAGGTATACTTTTTGTGGTATGATGAGACCTTTTAAAAAGGAAAGGGACTCACTTACGAAAAGCTGGAAGGTAAATGTTGACAGGGTGAAGAGGTAGTTGAGTGAAATGCAAAGCAAAGAAGTGAAGGGAATATATCCACAAATATCCTGCATACAGACAGCCAAAGACAATGAGGAGGAGAGACACAGTCCAGACATTTTAGATATGGGAAACCCTTTTCCACCCCCTCCGCCTTTTAACCCACAACACGTTCCCGGGCAGCAGGCCCCTCGGGAGCCTACTGTGCTGCCTCCTTACCTGAGGGGACAGACAGGAAAATCAGACATTGCTGAGGGGGATTCTTCAGCAGAGGCAGTGGGAACTTCAAGAGGAAAATCAAAAGGGAAACAGAAGAGCTAACCTCACAGATACAGCTAGGGTTCGGCAAGGGACCTTAAGTCCAAGGAACCTGGGGGGCAGATACAGGACATAGCCTCAATGGCTGCTGAGGTCCGAAGCCTTATAAATGGACTGTCTGAATATTTCCAACCTAAGCATGGCAGGAGGAAACAAACCCCTAGTACTTCCACTGAGACCACTTGTTTTCAAGCACCCTTGCGAATGGTGCCAGGACCAAATGGGCTAGTACAGACTCATGTCCCCTGGAGCCCAAAAAATCTGGTGGCAGGGTCCCCGGATATAGGGGGAGATCCTGACAAATTTAAAGAGCAGCTTGAAATTACTATAGGATGTGACAATCCAAATCATTGCGACCTGCATCAGTTGCTAAAACTGATTGTACAGGCTGACATACTTTGGTGAATAAAGGCTAGAGCAAATTGGCCTTCTACCAGTCCTGACTCAGATGCCAAAGTGAAAGTTTGCCAACAAAGATTAGTTGATGCTATTCTTGTGGAGTGTCCTAAAAAGCTTGATTGGCCAAAAATTTACTCTTGTAAGCAGCAGGAAGGGGAAAATCCAGCAGATTACATGGAGCAAATGAAAGAAAACTTTCTAAAACATTCTGGTATTCCTAATCCCTCTACTAATGCCCCAGGAGCAGTTGCTTTTGACTTTGTAAAGGGCTTGTTGCCTGAGGTTCAAGAACAATTGAAACTATTTGTATTGGGTGGCAGTGAGAGCAATTGGATTGATTGGTTGAAGTGGCAAATCACTGCCAAGAGAATCAAAAGAAAAAGAAGAAAACTCTTGAAGCCCGTTTAATGTTAGCACAACTGAAACAAGCAGAGATCTGTATTAAACCTCCAAATTGTGTAGCTCCTAAATGGGAGAGAGGATGGGGTCATCATAGAGGGTGGCAGCCAAGTCAGGGGCTGAATTGGGGTAATGATGTGTTACTATTGTAAACAGCCTGGACACTCACTGTTTTACCATCCTGTTCGTGATGCCATGCTGTTGGGGGTGGGGGGTGCAGAGAGCACGATCCCCACACTGCAAAATGTAGTCCCAATTGAGAGGCAAGAGACCAAACCACAATTTTTTGGGTTAACCACTTTTTATGTAACTTTTATTAAGATAAATAAAATTACAAAAAAGAGAGGAAAAAAAGGTTAAATGAGAGGTTAATATTATTCAATTACTAATATTTCTATTACTAAAATTAAAAAACTTGCAATTCCTATTAGATTACACTTATCAAAACTCATACAAACTGCAGTTTTAGAACTCTATTTCCTTAAGGCATTTAAAGATCTTCTAAGTACAAATTAATAGCCCAATAACAGAAAATAGAGCACGAATACCATGACAACGTCTATCCCAATCCTTGTGCCTAACCCTGAATTAAAACCCCCAGTGCCAATCCTGGTTGGTATAATTCAGCAGAGTGGGGTTTATGGGAGACAGAGATAGAGCACACAATCTGTGGGCAAAAGAGCTTTGCTATTTACCACACACAAGCTAAAACATCATGCGCAGCCCAGGACAGCATGAATACCTTGCTTCTCCCCCTTGCTCTGGAGACACCATGGGTCACAGCCTGGTGGGCCCAGCCATGGGCTGTTTGAGGCTAGGAGTTACAAGGGTCATTTGGGGTGCCTGGTGGGGAATACAAGTGGATTTATTCTTTCATCACACTCTTTTACACTGCTGTTTCCCAATTTGATTGTGGAACACCAGCTTGATTCTGATTTGTGAGGTTAATAGGTTTAGAGTAGTAATAATACACATACACACAACCCCAAAAAGCATTTTCCAATTTAAATCCCAAATTTGACCAGGTTATATTTACCACATCTGGATGTTATCTCCAGAGTGACAGGCAGCAGATCCGTTTCTTTGAGAGAGAGATAGCAAAATGTGGTAGAACAACCCGGTGTTAAAATGGATGCGATCAACAGTGCAGCTTACGAGCTTTGCCTGTGGCCTTCATATCAGCAGTCCACTGGTCTGGTGTCCACCAATTGTGTGCTTCTTAAAATCCTGCACTTGACCAGCCCAGTGTTAAAACAGCTCGACCCACAGTGCAGCCTACGGGCTTTGCCTGTGGCCTTAAAAATCAGAGCCCACCACAACCAGTTGCAGCGGTTGAACACCCCCTATCACCCCCTTTGGATGTGCCAAGGGCTACAGCCCCCTGCTCCGGGGTGAACAGGTGAAAACTGGATACTTAGTAAAAGAATCCAAAAAGAAAAAGAAAAAGATCTGCCAAAAGGAGAAAAAGAAAAACTGCAGGCTCCCTTGGTGATCAGTCAAGGTGTTTAATACGCTTCCTTGTGAAGAATGGGGAGGTGCCTAGGGGGTGGCCAGATCCCCTGGCAACATGACAGGCTGCTGACCTATTGCTTCTCCAACATGCCTAGACCAGAACCCCAGTTTTATGGCTGAGACCTCAAAAATTAGCATATTGCTTGTTGGCATGGAAACTTACTGACCTTCCTCAGTAGATCTTTCTCATGAGCTCTGTAAGTGTATCTTATCACTTTCCAGGGTTCGGTTTGAACTGGTCTGGGGTTACTTGCAGTCAGTTTTCTTAAAAATGTGTTACTGTCTGCGGTTTTCCGACCTTGGAAGATAACAACACATAATTGTTTCTTGATCAGAGGCCTAACAAGCTGCATTCCATAAGCCTGGCTGGAGTTTAAACATAGCAAAATTCAGGTGGAAAAGTCCACCTTTCACAAGAAGCTGCAGTTTTGCAAGCCAGACATGAAATATGTTGGTCATCTTATTTCAAAAGGAGAGTGGAGGATCCTGCCTAGTAGGATTCAGGCTGTGCTGAAAATTGTTAAGCCAATACCGCAGAAGCAAGTTCGTGCTTTCCTGGATTTAACTCAATACTGCAGGCAATGGATCCCCAACTATGCTGAGATTGCAAAACCGCTCTATATGTTCATGAAAAAGGATATGGGGAACCTAGTTGCCTGGTTGCCTGAAGCACAAGAAGCCTGTGTTCAACTAAAACAAGCTCTCAGCACTGCACCTGCCTTGGGCCTGCCAGATTATAAAAAGTCATCTGGCCTGTATTGCCATGAAAGGAATGGGGTTGCTTCTGGGGTGTTAGTCCAAAGACATGGAACTCACATGAAGCCAGTGGCATACTACAGCACTCCTTTGGATAATGTGGCGCCTGGGTTCCCTCCATGTCTGCATGTTGTAACAGCTACCGCCTTATTAGTAGAACAGTTTTCCTCTGGGGTGCTAGGAAATTTACTGACCATTAGAGTGCCTCATGCTGTAGCTGAACTTTTGCTAAATGGCAAGAACCAGCATCCTTCAACTTCCCAACTTACCCGGTATGAGGCTACCCTGTTGTTTTTGCCACATATTAGAATCAAAAAGGAAAACATGCTTAATCCTGCTACCCTATTGCTGGTGCCCAGGGAAGGTGAAGATCATCTCTGCGAAGAGATTCTACAATGTTTCAAAAAACCCAGGGCTAATTTACAGGACACACCTCTAACCAATCCTGATGTCATCTACTATACTGATGGATCATGTCAGCGGACAAAGGGGGTGAGCGAGTGGCTGGATATGCTGTTTGCACCTTGCACGAGATGGTGAAAAATGGTATAGTTACAGATGGGAGATCTGTACAGGTAGCTGAACTAGTAGCTTTAGAAAGAGCATGCAGGCTAGCTGAGGGGAAATGGGTGAACATTTACACTGACTCTAGATATGCCTTTGGGATAGTGCATGATTTTGGACAACTACAGAAAGAGACGAATTTCCTAACTTCTGCAGGGAAAAGAATAAAAATGGCACACATGAGTCATTTATTAGAAGCAGTACAATTACCTAAGGAAGTAGCTATCATGCATTGTGCCGTGCATACAAATTGGAAAGATTGAACAAGCAAGGGTAATGCTCTAGCAGACACAGCCATTAAAGCTGTTGTAACTGTCTCAAGCTGAACCAGCTGCCTTGTTAGTTCAACAAGAAATGCCTCCACCCACTGAGGACTCTAATCAGGACCTTAGCATAATGCAAGATCTGGCCCCAGAGAATGAAAAGATTAAATGGAGGAAGGCGGGGTGCGCCTTGCACCCAGACAAGATATGGCGACATGGGGACAGCCACCCTGTTGTGCCATCGAGCTTCCTGCCTAATCTCTTAATCACCTACCACAGTCTGGCACATGTGGGCAAGGAAACCATGGTCACTCTACTGGGCAAGGTTTGGTATATTCAAAATTTGGACAGCCGTGTCAGCTCATTCTATTTCTCTCGCCCCATCTGCTTGGCTCACAATGTAGGAAAACCTGTAAAGAGCAAGAGAGCAGCTCAGCCTCCACCTTGGAGTCCTTTTGTAAATATGCAAGTTGATTTTGTTCAAATGCTTAAATGTTATGGGTTTCAGTATCTTTTAGTGATTATTTATATGCTTTCAGGATGGGTGTAGGCTTACCCATGTTGTAGCGCTGATGTTGCTGAAGTAGTAAAATGTCTGTTGAAAGAGTCCATTCCATGGTTTGGGATACCTTTAGGCCTAAATTCTGACAGAGGCCCTCATTTCACTGGGAAGGTTCTGGCTGAAGTATGTAGGGTCCTTAGGATCCAACAACGGTTCCAGTGCCCTTATTACTCTCAAGCCTCCAGGAAAGTGGAAAGAGCTAACGGTATTTTAAAGGGGGGTTAGCTAAAGCTTGTGCCTCCACAGGATTAAAATGGGTTGATGCTTTACCCAGTGTGCTAACATCCCTGAGGGCAACTCCCAATCAGAGAACTGGGTTGTCACACATGAGATACTGAGATACTGATGGGAAGACCAATGCCCCTTCTACTGGGACCATGTAAAACACCAAAAGATTTGCAATTCACTCATGAAGAAGTTATTCAGTACTGTTTAAAACACAAAACATTTAAGCAGATTATCTTTACAGGTTAAAGAGGCCTTACCAGCTTCCCCAGATGAAAAGTGTCACACCTTAGAATCGGGAGACTGGGTATATTTGAAATCTTATCAAAGGAAAAGTGCCTTAGAACCCCGGTGGAAGGGACATTTTCAAGTGCTTCTGACTATTCATACTGCAGTAAAACTAGGAGGAAAAGCTACCTGGGTTTCACGCTTCACAGTGCAAGAAAGTTCCACCTCCACAGGGGGAGGTGCCCAAAACTGAAGAAGGACTGGCAATCATGCAGCCAGAATAACCAACGACCTCGCCTCATGGGAAGAACAAGCTTGACCTCTGCCAGAAAGTCCTCCAGAATTTAATCCATTTTTACATTTGTCACATTTAGTAGTTTTGCTATTGTACTGCTAATTTGCTAGGATATGTATTTAATGAATAGGATAGTAGTTATAGCTTACCTTGGTAGATCCAATGTGTTCCTTAAGGTTCTGCTCCAATATACATGTGATTTAAATATTTCTAATTGTTGGGTTTGCTCCCACCTCCCTATCCATGCACAAGGGGGAGTGCCCATGATGGAAAGATGTAGGGTGAAACCTATCAGAGTATGTAAGGGTCTTAGATACCCCTTTCCCTGAAAAAAGGGTATGTTATCTTTGTAACACAACTGGAAACCCACCTTTAGGTCACTCCCCCTCATTGCAATCAAGCCATCTATGACACCCCACGAAATTGGTCTCATTGGTGGCTAAAGGGTTAGTATTCAATGGCAGCTAGCAGAATTGTCCATTGTGAATAAGGTACTACCGCCTTGGCCGGACAGTGTTGGGTTTGTGGAAATAAGACATAGAAGCACTGGCCAGTTAACTGGAACGGTGTTTGTTATCCTTATTTGAAGCCTGCCATTTGACATACTCTCAATTCTCTAAGTTCCTTGTTTCCTACCCACTCTAAATGGGAAATAAGTGAGACACAGAGATTCTTTGGAATAGCTTTTCCTCTCTATGGTATCAGTATAGCCATTCAGGAAATTAGATGTGTTTCTTGGATCCTTGAAGAAGTTAGCAAGTGCTTTAATTGGCAAAGAATGTTGCCCTTACATCCCAGATAATGATGATCAAATATCTTTGGCCTTAAGCAAGATTTGCAGAAGGTCCTGGGTTCAAGCCCCAGGGGCTTGGACTTGATGATCTTATGAGGTCCCTTCCAACCCTGTGAATCTATTCTATTCTATATTCAAAAGGCTGCTTGTACTCTGCACCAAGAAGAACCATGGGGATTATGGGCCTAGTTCGGAGACTTAGGGTCCAAAATATTCTACAAGGCTTTAGTCATAATAGCAGCCCTAATTCGTGGTTATGTTGTAACGTTACTAATCAAGTACTGCTTAAGCTGTGTAACTAAAGCTGTTCGAAAAAGTTTAAGTCCACAGCACAGTATGGAGGTTTCCACCCCAAATCCAACACCCAGAGACTGTACACCAGCTGGAAAGTAGGCGGGCAGGATTTGGTGAGCGTCAAAGCCACTGTCCTGGACAAAACCCAGAGCATCCAGGAGTACATCAGTAAGATGGCACCCAAAGATGAGCTGCTGAGAGAATGCCTGAGGCAGCAGCAGACATGGGAGGAAGATCAAGCAGAAGAAATGCCATGGCAAGACAAGACCCTGCATGGGATGTACCATCGACAGATAGCTGAGGTGGCTGACACTGGGAAATCCTACCAGTGGCTGGAAAGGGCTGGACTAAAAGACAGCACTGAGGCACTGATCATAGCAGCACAAGAACAGGCACTGAGCACCAGATCCATTGAAGCAGGGGTCTACCAACCTAGACAGGACCCAAG
Organism: Podocnemis expansa; assembly: GCA_007922195.1. Classification (NCBI taxonomy): domain Eukaryota; kingdom Metazoa; phylum Chordata; order Testudines; family Podocnemididae; genus Podocnemis; species Podocnemis expansa. The sequence continues at coordinate 3,323,350 of ML682063.1, forward strand.
GTGCAGACTGTGCAGAGAGGCCTCAGAGACAGTCCAACACATAGTGGCAGGATGCAAGATGCAGGCAGGAACAGCATACACTGAACGGCACAACCAAGTAGCTGGCATTGTGTACAGGAACATCTGCACACTGTATGGGCTAGACCCTCCCAAGACCAGATGGGAGATCCCGCAGAAGGTCGTGGAGAATAACAGGGCTAAGATTCTGTGGGACTTCCAGATCCAGATGGACAGGCAGGTACTGGCCAATCAACCAGACATCGTGGTAATAGACAAGGACCAGAAGACAGCGGTGGTGATAGATGTAGCAGTGCCAAGTGACAGCAACATCAGGAAGAAGGAGTATGAGAAGGGCCTGAAAGAGAAACTAGAGCGGATGTGGAAAATGAAGGCCAAAGTCGTCCCAGTGGTAGTAGGAGCACTCGGGGCTGTGACTCCTAAGCTGGGAGAGTGGCTCCAACAGATCCCAGGAACAACATCAGAGCTCTCTGTCCAGAAGAGTGCAGTGCTAGGAACAGCTAAGATACTGTGCAGAACCCTCAAACTCCCAGGCCTCTGGTAGAGGGCCTGAGGTTGAGGAAAACACATACCACCCATAGGGGTGAGAAGGGAATTTTTTTTTTGATAGGATAATATATTTGCACTTGTATTATACATACTTATATCGAACTCGTACATAATATATTATAATATAATCCATTTTAACATAAATTAGTGTTACAGGTTTAATCATGAAATGCTGAGACAACTTCCTTTTAAATATCTCTGGATTCCAAGTGTCACTTTTTTCTTTCCTTTTCTGTTTTAGGAATGAGCCCAGGAATACAGTGATGACTTTATAGGGAGACAAAGTTACTGAAGCTTCAGAAATGTGAAACAATTCTGTAGCTAAAATATTTTTTCTGATAATTTTATAAAAGGCAGAGAGACATAATTGAAAAATTTCTCTGAATGTTTCAGAGTTAGCCTCAAGAGGGCACTTCTGTTCCAGTAAGACTTTCAAACGGCTTGTTGAAGTTATCTTTTGTATCAATAAGTCCAAATCAGATTTGTTCAATTTCACAAGCAAAAAGCCAGGGTTTTTTTTATATCAGCCCTGAAAATTCAGCCTAACCTTGACTTCATCACCAGTTTTTCTGCTTGTCAAATGATAATTCTGTTTCTCTGTAATGTTGCTTTCTGTGGGTTGTGTGTGCATAATAAGGCAGTAGTTTTCAAACGTAGGATCAGGACCCAGTACAAGGCCACCGGCCCTCAAGTACTGTGTTGTGACACCCCCCTGCTGCCACTGCCAAAACATTGGAATGCACTGCTCAAAAATTTAATTGTTGGGCCATGGACATAAACAATTTTTTTCAACTGGGTCTCAAGCAAAAAGTTTGAAAACCACTGTAATAGGAGACAGCATATGCCCCTGCAGTTGGCCCTTGGTTTACAGTTCCAGTCTGTTCATCAGCAATAGAATAGGAACAAACCATGCTATGTGGCCTCTGTGGCTATGTCTACATTTAGATTGTTAAATTGATTTATCGTAAATCAATCTAAATGAATCAAAATAAAAATCATTAAATCAAGTTAAATTAAATTGATTTAACATTTTTCCACTAGAAAGCCAAATTGAACTATCATGGCCATTGTAGCGAATGGGACCTGAGGTTCCTTGAGGTGATAAAATCCACAGAGGCAGAGGAGGCCTGTTTATAAGCAGCTTTATTCGAATAAAGGGAGCACACAGAGTGGGGGAGCCACTCAGTGAACTCAGCCAGTGTTTAGCCTAGCAGCTCTTTTATTCCCTAATACCGGCCGCAGGGTTCCCTCTCCCTTTCCCCATTGGCTAGGGTAGTCAGGAGGTACAGACTTCCCGTTCCGCCTACTTCATGTTCTCCTTAACATGTGCCCCCCCCGTTACATACATCGCATGTTGCACAAAGCAATAATTATGCCTCCCCTGGGTGTGCAAGTAAATATTCATAAGCTTATTAAGCCTGCGTACTCCTCCTGTGGGGGTCTTTTACACCTAGTTTGTTCACGGAAACTTGTGGTTTAACTGACAGACTGACTTAACAAGTTGCTTAGACTGAGAAGGGGGGGTGTTGTTTGTGGTTTGACAAAAACAGGTATTCAAGAGCAGAATTTCCTTCAGCCATGGACAGGACTTGTTAGTTCGATTTAGGAGAGGGTCACCATGGGCCCCCAAGAAGGGCCATGCCCCCACCCTATATATAGAAAGAGGAAGGCACCTGCGAGAGAGAAGAGCAAAAAGTGTTCAGTTGAAATAACAGTTGAATTGAAATAATGCGGCTATACTGCATTATTTTGAAATATTTTCAGTTTAACCATCATTTCAATATAAAGCGAGGTTTTATTATTTTGAAATGACTGTTCCTTATTTTGAAATGAGTGAGCTCCTTATTTCGAAATAAGGAAAGCTAGTGTAGACATGAGCTACTTTAAATTGAAATAATCGTCATTATTTCAATTTAAAGTGTAAATGGCAACATACCCTGCAGGTCTAACAGTAGTAACTTATTTTGCCCTTTGAGTAGCACACATGACAGATCTGTAGCATAAAAAGCTGCCATTTTTACATATTTTTGTTTTGGAATATTCACACATTTTAATACAAAGTAATGTGCCCTGGAAAATAAAATACCAACTATACATGTAAAATGATGGGGGTCTGCATTAGGGCTGGGCTACCCCACAGACTGTTGTCAACAAAAGTTAGCTTTTGCCAACAAACAGTGGAGGTGTACGCACTGAGATGTTCCTCCCCTCGATGCAACTCCTCTGCTATGCCAAGGTAATAAAACCACCTCAACAAGAGGTTTACAGCTTATGTTAGTGTGGTTAGGGCGACTTGGTGTCGGTATTCATGCAGCATTCCTTGCATAGGCTGTTGGCTGTCATTTGTGGAAATTTCGTAGCTCCAGGAAGCTGGTCAGCTGGAGCTCAGCTGCTTCCTGGAGAGCTGAAAACCTGGGCCCTGCCCCCAGGGAAGCAGTGAGCAGCTAGCTGTCAAATCACAGGCTGCGTGGCACCCACAGGGGATGAAGAGGAAAGAAGCTACAGCAATTGGCAGGGGCATCGCTGGTGCTGGGCACCTGAGGCACGTGCCCCAAATCCCATGCCAGTGCCCCGGGTCTGGTGCCCCCCCTCCCGGGTCTCCGGCCCAATTGGGCCGTAGATCTGGGGCCCAGCTGCCTGCGGCCGTGGCAGCCCTGTCCCCAGCTGGGGATGTGGGGCTTGGCTGTGGAGGCTGCTCCTGCCCCCGTCCCCAGCCGGGGATGTGGGGCCCACCCACCTGCAGCAGCACACCGCAGCTTCTGGCCCTCTCCCCGGCCAGGGGAGGGCCTGGGGCCGTGCCCCGGGTCCCTCCCTGGGGCAGCAATGCCCCTGGCAATTGGACCCTGCTTCCTAGGGGTGCAATGCCTCAGGTGGCCTCCCCGCAACTCCTGGCAGGGAACAGGGAGAGGAGACGCCCCAGGCGGCCTGTCTTCCAGCAGGGTATGAGGTATGGGAAAGAGTAATTTGCCAGGAGTTTGGGGTGGCATCCAGTCTCCTGACAAGGAGCTGCCAGCGTTGCTTGGAGACCAGGCTCTTAGCTCTCCACGCTGCCCCTCGTAGGTCAGTGGAAGTGCTCCCGGTGAGGATGCACCCCACCAACCCAAGGCAATAGTATGGACATCAGCCCCCACAGTAATTAGCCCAGTAGTTGTAAGTTGACCTTACCTAGGTCAACTCTGTTGTGTAAACAAGGCCTTAGCTTATTACATAAATCAGTTTTCAGTAAAATAAAACTTGCTAAGCTGCATCATCAGCGTAGAGGGAACATTGCTGTCATTACCATATTATGTCATGGAAAATGGTAATGATAATGAATGCAGCATTAAAACAGCACAAAGTCATATGTTTTTAAAATAAAAAAATTACCAAAATATTTTATTTTACTGAAAACTGGGGGTTTTTTCAGTAAATGAAAGCTTTTCATGACCCTTTCATTAATGTTCATGAGACTAAAGTTAAAAAACTAAATTTGCACATATAAAATTGAAAAGCAGCTAAAAAGATTAAAAAAAGGTGACTTGTCACTTTTTCATTTTACACAGCAGCCCATTTTATATATTTTTTTAAAAATTGTCCTATATTGTTTCTAACGAATTCATATGTGGCCATGTTAGTAATTTCATTCACCGTATACTTTATTTTCCTTCATTTTATTAGGGTTTTCTATGTTTTCCCCCCAATGTATCCCTTTTGTAAGGAGCAATGGTCCAAAAAAAATCAAAATCCCAGTATACAGCTCTAACTCACAGCCATGAGATTAAGAAGCTGTTGCACCACCAACTGGACCACAGATGGTGCTGTTACAGATGGCTCTTGGAATCAGGGGAACTGTATGTTCAACTCCCCTTTGCTTCATGTGTATAGGAGACAGTTTCAGGCTAATGGGTTTGAGCCCTGTGTTGGGCTTTTTTTTTTAAACATTCTACTCATAAAAAGTAACAAGCCTGAAAAAATCACCTGCTTTTAGAATTCCTGGAGGACAGAGGACAGGAAGGTGAGAAGGAGGACATGTCCTCCTTTTGCCAGACATCTGGTAACCCTAGTGCTGGGGAAGCTGCTTCCTCCCTGCCAAGAACTTTCCCTGGTGAGCAGCAGGGTTTCCCCAAGTCCCACAGCTGAGCACCTTCTCTGCACACCCACCGGCTGGCTTCCCCAACTCCCCCAGGCTCCCCTTCCCCGGGGTCTCCCTCCCTGACTCCCTCAGGCCACTGCCCCGGCTGCCAGAGCCAGTCCCATGCGGAGCATGCCCCTCACTATAGCCATTTTTCTGGGTGGCAGGAAGCTGCACTGGGAAGTTTAAAATCTCCCACCCTGAGCATGTTCAGGGGAGATTTTAAACTCCCTGGAACAGCTCCCTGCTGGCCAGAAGAATGCTTGCTTGGGCCAGCAAGGAGCCGCAGCGGCAGGTGCTGTGGAGCCGGCACTGAGGTGTGCGCCAGGGAGCCAGGCCTGCTGCGCACACAGATATGCGCACAGCTTAGAGGGAACATTGCTTCTGGCCCTTTCAGTTAAATACAAAGGCTCTTTACTGGTGTGCTTTGAGCAGCTCCCTCACTTAATATTCAGCAAGACATCTATGCCTGTGTGTCTCAAAGCAGAATAGTATGATTTCTTTTTCCCCTCCAGTACCAGGAGAAGTAAATCATGGCAAATGTATTTTTAAGTAGTTTATTTGAACCAGAGAGAGAGAACTGTGCTCTTCCTTCTAGCACTAAATTAGTTAAGCATTTTAGGAACATCACCTCTGGAAAATAATACAAGTTGAGAATACATGGTCCACGTCCCATGGAAATACAGGGTCATTTAAAACACACACAGTTCAAAGCCGTTCTGTAAAGTATTACTAAATGAATTTAAGGCAGATATTGCTAAAGGAGAGAAATATTGTACTGATGAACTTCAGGGATGAAGTTAACTGTCTTTTATTTCACATGGGCTGTCGTATGTGGTCCATCATCACTAAGGTTGCATCTCTGGCAGGTAATTTATGGAAAATTTGAATGTAATAGTTATACCTAACATGTATATAGCACTTTTTATCAATGGGTGTCAAAGCTCTTTACAAAATCCATCAGTCATTATCCCTATTTTACATATTGGGAAACTGAGGCACAGAAATGTGAAGTGTCTTGCCCTGCCCAAACTGGCAGAGCTGGGAATAACACTCAAGTCTCCAGAGGTCCACTGTTGTACGGTTTCCACTAAGTTGCTAAGTAGCCAGACGGCTAGCATATAGCTGGTTAAAAAGTAGGGGTTATTTCAGCTCTGGCGCTAGGGTTTCTGGCGCCCCCCTGCAGTGCAGTAGATGACAGATTGATTATGCTCGGGCAGACTTGTGATGTCAGCAGTGCAATGCGACGGCCTAGCAGCGCACTCCCCATTTCGGCACCCCTCAAATGCCAGCAGCCCCCCTGCAATGCTTACCTCACTTACAGTCTTGCAGTGGCCCTGGGTTATTTTTATCCTCATTTTCTCTTATTGGTCTAGGGACTGAGTGACATTCTTGCATCTCTTCTTTTTCATATATACCATTAAACTCTCTGCATCAGAGTCCTTAATTTTTATATGGGACTCTCAAATTTCAAACATAACTGGGGAAAATTAACAAATCATCCCCATCACTAAAATTCCTATCATGGGCAGTGGCATCTATTAACAAAGGCCACTGTAGAACTGAAATTCAAATCAGTCCCTTTTAAATAGTCACTTTACAGGTTCATTTCTACAGCACCATTTGAAACTCATCAGATTAAACCCACTCAAAACTTGGTGTGTCATGGCCACATCAATAAACACAAGGTCTGAGGTCTCCTCAATAAAAAAGCATGGTTGGAAGATCTAATGTCATGTTGAGTTGTGGTGCAGTCCACTTAAAGTTCTGCAGCACAATTGCGTAATAGGTACTAGATTGCTTTACTCTTTGGGCAGTGGTTCATGTACTAATGATACTTCTTTTGGGTATGGTTTTGAGTTATCCATTGGCTTATGTTCAGTAAAGAGACATGCTTTGTAATTCAAATATTTACACTGTTTATTTTGTTTTGGGAAGTAATTTAATTTCTCATATTACCTCATAGTGGAGGATCAATGACAAACCAGTAAAAATTGACAAATGGGATGGATCAGCTGAAAAAAAATTCTTTGGATGATTCTACCAAAGGTATAGCCTCCCATAACTCCCTGTTACAAGCTTCCATATGGACTCTTTGGGGGCTTTCAAAGTCACTGTGGCTGGGATCCATCAAGGTATTTAGATTCTTGATTTCTGTTCTTAGGCACTGTTGTCATACACGACATTCACACTTGGCTGCTGCCTAACCCAGTGGGTGCATAAACTCTCTTTTTCCTCTGGGCGTACTCACTCTCTGCACGCACCCAAGCATCCATTTCCTTCCTGAACATATGTACAACTGCTTCACAATAGGTATTTGGTTGCCGTTACTCAATTAAGCCCCAGGATGATTCACAAACTGGGAAGGATGGGAGTTTGCTCACCTAAGTTCAGAGGCAGCCCGGGGGCCATGACTTCTGGCAGGGGCACTGGTGAGGCTGTGGGGGTGTGTGTCAAGAATAGGGCCCCTCCCCCAAGCTGAATGGAGGGTGAGGCATCCTTGGCTTTTGCCAAGGGCCCCAAAATCCCTAAGACTGCCCTACCTAAATTACATGCAAGGGTCATTCCAGCTGGCAGCCTCTGAGCATGGCTTTCAGCTTGAAGCCACCCAAGAGGCCCACACAAAACCACCAAGGGAGGGAATGTCCTCCCTTATTACCTTTAACCTAGTGGATAGGGTCCTCACCCAGGATGCGGGAAACCACCAGAACAAGTCCCCCTCCCCTTCCTCAGCAGGAGAAGGCATTTGTACAGAAATCAGCCCCCTCTCAGCTCAGTACACTAGCCGTCTGGTTATGGGCTGTTCTATTGCATGGGATGTCAGTGTCTGCTACTGAAGCTGTTCCACCGGAATTAAACAATGGCATGTTCCATATTAATTGGGCCAGAGAAAGAACTGGAATATCTCTTTAGCCCAGTGGTTTGGGCTCTCACCCAGAAAATAGCAAATCATTGTTCAAATCCCTTTTTCCCCTCAGAAGGAGGGCAAACTTAAACCAGGAGTCTCCCACATCCTGAGTGAGTATCACAGCCAAAGGGGTAATGGGTTGCAAGGGAGGCTGTGTGTGCAGCACAGGCCTTTCTCCCCTGGTGTGTGAATCAAAAGCAGGGCGAGGCACAAGGCCATCACTGCCCCAACAAAAGGGTCGAGGGCCTGGGTCCTGCACCCTGCTGGTCTAGCCCCAGGTCCCTGGATCGGGTTAGTGTCAGTGCTGGATCCCACCCCCAGTGGCCAGCCCCTAATCCGACAGCTCCAGCAATGCCACTGGCTGGGTACTTCCCTGCTGCCCAGATATAGTGAGGTGTCTTTGCAATGGGGCAGGGCTTAGCACAACCCCTCTGGTTGGCATCTCGCTTTAGCAAATTTAGATGACTCTGTGCTAGCAGGCTGGGTTTTGTGAATCATCTTCTTAGCTTCCTGTCTCTCCCTGCTCATCACATGGAGTCTAGGCACCTAACCTAGCTTGGGGGATCTCAGTGTTGTCCTATGATTTCTCTAGGGGCCTCCATTCTAGGTGCAGACAGCTAGGAACAGTGGGTTACTCACCAGTAACTGTCCTTCTTTGAGATGGGCTGCTTGGATTCATTCAGTATCAGGTGTCTATGTGCCACAGTGTATGATTGGCCAGAAACTTTCTTTAGCCTTAGCCTGTCAGGACAGGGCTGGTGGCCAACACGCCCTGGCCACCCCATGGCTGTATATATGGCCACAGCCCTGCCCCTCCCGAGTTCCTACTAGTCACTAACTCAGAGCAGCAGAGATGGCGGGGAGGTATCTGAATGAATCTGAGCAGCCCATCTTGAAGAAGGACGGTTACTGGTAAATAACCCACCATTCTTTGAGCACCGTTTGGATACATTCGGTATCAGGTGACTGCTAGCCATACTGTGGAGGGTGTGTGGAGTTAGAGCCTTATCTGCCATCAGCACGGCCACCCACAAATGGCACAGCACCCAAAATTGGGCAAAGAAGCAGTGGGCCACCAGACAAATGCCTACAGACGGCCACTAAGTGCAAGATCTTCAAGAGAAGATGTGCATGAGAGTGCCGAGGGGTCATTTGCCACTCTGTCAGGAGACAAGAACTCCAAGAGGTTCGTTACCAAAGACCCTGCTATATCACAATAGCAAAGAGCAGCCTTGTCACCAGCAAGATTGTCTAAATAAGAGGGTTGTCCTTCCCTAGCAGAATCAACTCTTGAGAAAGGCAGTTGTGATCCAGAGCAACAGGCTCTTACAGCCACAGGTGATGAGCAAGGGTGGGATAACTGCCCCCCTTGCCACCCTAACCTCAAAGGGAGGTAAATTGGGTTAAGTTACTAACCAAGACCGGGGCAGGGAACACATCGACCCTTGACCAAATGGAGGATAGGCAAAAGGCCTTTCCCCATTGACATACTAGCAACAGATGCCAAGGGAAGGGTTGATAAGGGTGCCCTAAACTAAGGCGTCCCACCTCCATATGAAAGATAACATAGGAAAAAAATAACGAGGAAGGAGTAGCTGAGACCCCCACCCCTCCATCCATTGACGCATAGAAATGGGGGCCGGGGGGGGGAGGGCCCTGGAATAAGGCCCATCTCTGGGGCCCAAAGTGTCAAAGACACTCTGTCAAGGAGGTTGTTGTAAGGAAAGAAGTGGGAATCCCCAGAGGGCCCTTCTTTAGAATTGGCCCTTCCACAGGTTATAGTGGGAAAAAGGGGGACCTAGCAGCAGGAGAGAAGCCAAGCTGCAGAGGTCATAAGTGCTAAATGACCAGGAAGTGAAAATAGAGAAACTGAAGGAAAGGTGTTTGAATTCCCATGTTAGATCATCCCTGACCAAAGTGATGGGGAAAAGACCTGAGATAGGGACAGTGAGAAATCATCATGGGGTTCTGGGAGGGGCTTATGTAACCTCAAGCCTAGGTGCTCATTTCTCTCCCTTGCCCCCATACTCTACTCTCCTGATATACGGACTTGCAGAGGGAGAGGTGTGCCGAATAAAAGGAAGGGATATCTGAACATCTCTATAGATGGGTCAGGTCCCCCCAAGGGTCATGCCCCCCAAGCTCCAGAATCGGGGTGTTGGGGAGGACACGTGGCTTGCATGATATTCTCACTTCTCCTCTTACCTGATATTCTCACTTTCACTTCTATGAAGAGACAGTCAACCTTCATATCATGGCTGGTTAACTCATCTCTAGTGGTGGGAATAGGTGTTGGGTCCTGGCTGCAATGGGCCAACTACAAGGGATCTTGCATAGATCCTGATGAGGAGAGAAGATGATGACTTAGTCAAGATACAAGGTGGACATGGTCTGTAATGCCTACTCCAAGAGGGGAAAGGTGTTACTCGTGGGGAAGAGAGACACCCTGGGGAGAGAGGAGGAGGGCATAAGGCAACCCCTAGCTAGGGGAAAAAAAAAACAAGGGTAAGCAACTGTGTCCTCTAAGGAGCACAGGGTATGAGGGGACATTACGAAAGCATCACCCAAAAGGCGTCAGGCTTTCCAGCCTGCTAAGGGTTTTGCAAATTCCCTTGGGAGCCAGAGTCCTACAGGGGAACTAACCATGAGCTAAGGACCACAGGTCCTCAAGCGGGCTAACTCAGGTATATGAATACCAATGGAGATTAAGAGTTCTATCCCCTACTATCTCCCCTGCTTGTGATTCTAGGGAGGAAGGGGATGACATAGAAAGGTCAAGGTTTGTCTGGGTTTTCAGTGGAACATGTCCCTTGCCTGGATGGACAGAGGCACCAGAGCAGAGGGGTTTCCAGTAGAGGGCTAAATTTGAGGTTTGCCCGTGGGCGGATGGACCAATGAGATGTGGTGAATGTCCTTGGGGAGGAGGGGGTGGCAGCTGAAGAGGCAAAACCCCTACGGTGGAGCTTGAGGGTGCCTCGAGTGATAGGCCTAATACAAGTCTGAAGACCATGGGCCTTAGAATAAAAAGGGGACTGCCTGGGGAGGCGAAGAAAGAAAAGGTAGAGGACAAGAGGGTACAAGCTCACCCTCTTACCTACCACCTGGGAGGTGGGGTACACCATCCCACACTAATTTCCCCCAAGATCCATTGCAGGCCAACATGAATAAGAAATGCTCTTGGGGCCAGCAAAGCAGAAGCATACCCACCCCAGTGTGCCCGACTGGAGAAGGGTTGGACAAAGCTTGGAGTGGGATGGAGGGGCCTCTGGGTACGAGGATGGGGAGTGAGTATCCTCCCCTACATGTCCCAGCATGCTGTAGCCCTGGGTAAGGGCCACAGAGCAGAGGGCATTGGGTATCCCCTTCTCATACCTCTATCACCCCAGGATTTCCACCCAGGCTCCAAGGGCACATGCAACTAGACCCAAGCGCATGTGAGGAGAGTTCTCCAGTTGCCAAGACCTTACTTGACCCAAAGGGTACAATAAGGGAAGAGGGAGATGCATCATTACCCAAGAGGAGGAAGAGGCGAGGCTGATTGCAAAGGGACGTTTGACATAAGCAATTTAGGGCCACCCTGAAGTTCAAGGGTTGGGTTTGATGGAGGGAGAGACAACTGTACTGGAGTTGATTACCTTCAATGGGAGAAAAGGGGGCCATCAATCTGCAGTCCAAAGGCCCCTAAAGGGTAGCCATTTCTCTTGTGAGGGGGGACTACTGTGAGGGCCCTAACCCCAAGCATTTGTAGGGTCACAGCAGGCTGGGAGAAAGTTGAAGCACCTGGGGAATAAGCATACCCAGGGCTCTGAGGGCTGACCTAGGGTCACAGTTGCCACAGATCAGGAAGTCAGTAACTGAGGCACAGAGAGACCATCCCTCAAAAGGGAAGGTCTAATGTGGACTGCTGTAAGTCCTGGTAGAGGCCAGGCAGTGCATAACCACAGCTGTAGCAATGCTACAGCTGGCCGTGTCTGAGGCATCCCAGGCCACTGTCAGGGCTTCGCATGAGGTCAAGGCACCTTCCTTGATGAAGGCATCCTAATCCTCCAAGTGTTCTTGTGTGAGGAAGCTGCTAAAACCCTTCATAGCATTACACAGATCTAGGGAATATCTGTTAAACAAGGCCTAAGGTTAGCAATTCTCAGTTGAAGCGCTTAAGTTGAATAGGCCTTTGACCCAGGAGGTCAAACCTCCTGGATCCTGGGAGCCCACGGGTAAACCAGGGCGGCTCAGGCCAGTGTGTCCCAGTGATGTCAAGGACAAGAGCATGAAGAGGGATCAAAATGGCAACTGGAGAGGATGCAAACTCCGGGTCAAATAAGGGGTCTTGGTTCCCCTTGAGGGGTGTGACCCTGACCCCCCCAGGTAAGCAGTGACCCAGTGAAGGGAGCTGAAGTGTGGTAGAGTCTTCTCTGTGGGTGTGTTCACACAGCGCGCTTATTTTGAAACAACAGAGGTTCCAACAATGCTGTTGTTTTGAAACAAGTTAAACCCCATGCGGGGACGAAACAACGTTGTTTCGAAACAATGTTGTTTCGAAACAACCAGCTGACCTTCCTCCCAGGGTGCCCAGCACCCTGGGGAATAGGAAGTTCCTGCCTGGGGGTGCCTGTCAGGCAGCATGGGCATTGCCTGACCGGTAGATGGCATCCCAGGCAGAGTCCTCTGCTGGGGGGCGACGCAGGGCCCCAGTGTGGACCCGGAATGATGTCCTATGCCTCCTGGGGGTGTGGCAGAGGCCAGACATCATGTCCCGGTTCCGGTCCTCACACCGGAACCGGGACATCTACGCGGACATTGCCGCGGAGATGTCCAAGGCGGGCTATCCGCGGACAACGGAGCAGATCCACAGCAAGATCAAGACGCTCCGGCAGGAGCATGCCCAGAATTGGGAGGCCTGGGAGCTTCAGGGGGCAGGGAGCTCCGCCACCTGCCTCTACTACGAGGAGCTCCATGTCTTCCTGGGTCCAGAGCCCAGTGGCCACTCTGCTGAGGTCGTGGACTCAGGAGGGCATTGGAGTCCCTCGTCGGGCCCAGAGGCCCCAGGCTCCGACATCTCCGTCGGGGGGCCTCCGGCCGCACCACCACCACTTGCGGCAGAGGCCACCCCAGCAGCCCTGACCTCTTCGCCGGGCCCGAGGTGGAGAGCAGCGTGGAGGACCAGGGGCCGACCACCGCCCCTGGTCTGACACTGAGCCGGGGATGTCGCGACAGACCTCTGGAGCCCCTGTGGGTAAGTGTTCCCCTCCCACCGAGGCACACAGGGCTGGGCCTGTCCAGGGCAGCGAGGGGGCCAGGGCTGGGCACCAGGGCAGGTAGGGCACAGGGTTGGTGGGTGCAAAGGCCCCCCTTGGCCATGGGTCCCACGGAGACGGGTGGCACTGGGCACACAGGCCCCTGTGTGCCTGGGGTGGTGGACAGGGGCTGGCTGGTGGAGATGCAGCCGCATCTTGGGTGGGGTGGACAGCATGCAGGCCACACCACTGGCAGGTAGCCGTGGAAGACCCCCTAGATCGAGGCATGACTGAGTCCAGCTCACTCCTGTGGGCATGATTAGGGTACAGTTCCCAGAGGGCAGGCAGAAGGAGGACACGGTCCCCTTTGTACCATCCTGTTCCTCTGTTTATCCTCACAGTCCCAGTCTGGCAGGCTGTCTAAAATACAGGGGTTTGTCAGGCTTTTTACTGGAGGGGTGGAAGGAGACTGCACTGCCACAGAATACTGATTTGTACAGGCAGGTGGTCCAGGGCCCCCTAAACCCTGACGACTACCCCAGCCAGACAACGTTTCTGCCCAGGGTCCTCCAATGTCCCTTGCCGTGTACTGTCCTGGCCTCCTTCCGCAGCCTTGGGGACCGGGAACCCCACCAGAGGGCAATGTCCCACAGGATCCTGGGACCTTCTGGCAGTCAGGGCAGGGGTGTGCGCTGCAGACAGGTGCAAACAGACAGGGAAAGCAGGCGGCAGGGGCCAACTGTGTGTTCTGCTTCCCTCCAGCAGGTCACAGAGCTGCTCGCCAGCTGCAACCACCACCAGCAGCCGGACACCAGAGCCCCCGGGCACCCCGGTGGCGGAGGAGGGCCCCATGGTCCCACACTGAGCTCCTCAAGGCCCTTGAGGACCTGGGTGAGAGGTTGGAGGCCTCAACCCAGGCCTGGCGCCAGGAGCAGCGCCAGAGGCAGGACGCCACCCTCTGGCTCCTGGAGAGGTCTATAGAAGTGGACATCGAGCTGGCCACCGCCATGGGTCACTTCGCGGACCAGCTGCCAGCCGCCATCCGGGAGCTCGCGGCAAGGATGCCACCACCAAAGCCCGCCGACAGGTCGCCGCCTGGACCTCCCCAGAGGCGACGACGGCCAGAGGGCAGCCATGGGCGTGGGCGGGGTACACCACCCCCCCTGGAGCCTCCCACAGGCCTTGCCTGATCTCCGCCCTTCCCCCTGGACTTTCGCACCCCCCTTCCCCTCCCAAGTTGCTGCCCCCTCCCCGAACTCCCCAAAGCCCCCCTTCCCCTCCCAAGTTGCTGCCCCCCTCCCCGAAACCCCCAAAGCCTCCCTCCCTGCCCCAAACCCGCATTGTAAATAAACCCCTGTTGAACCATCTTTGTGGTTGTCAGTGTTTTTACTGGGGTTGGTGGACAGTGCGGGTGGACGGGTGGGGGCTGGCTGTGGGTGAACAGGGCAGAGAGTGGTGTAGGGCAGGGTGGGCCTGGCCCTCACAGATCCCCCTCCGTGAAGGCAATCTGGAGGGTGTCGCGCACAGCGAGGGCTTGTCGTGATGGCTGATCTCCTGTGGGCACGGGTCCGGGTTCTGTGAAGTCCGCGGCGAGGAGTTGGGCCTCAGCCTCCCATGCTGGTTGGATGGGCTCTCCCCGCAGGTCGCAGAAGTTGTTGAGGACCATGCATGCGTTGATGTTGTGGGGCAGGGTCCTCTCCGCGAGGTGGAGATGGGTGAGGAGGCACTGCCAGCGGGCTTTGAGGCGGCCAAATGCCTGCTCCACCACCTGGCGGCAGCTGGTCAGGTGGCGGTTGAAAAGCTGCCGGCTCAGATCCAGGGGCACTGCATATGGCCGCATGAGCCAGGGTTGCAAGGGGTAGGCCATGTTGGCCACGAGGACAGGCACCTCTACGCCCCTAAGATGGATGTCGTGACGGGGGAAGAAGGTGCCCACCTCCATGTCCCAGTGGAGGGACGAGTTCCAGAGGACCCGGGCGTCATGGGCCCTCCCTGGCCATCCGACATAAATGTTCTGGAAGCGGCCCCGGTGGCCCACGAGGGCCTGCAAGAGCATGGAGTGGTACTGTCGCCGGTTGCGGTACTCCGCTGCCCTGTGCTCTGGGGGTCTCACGGGAATGTGGGTGGCATTGAGGACCCCCGCACAGTTGGGGAAACCGAGGGCAGCCATCCCAGGGATGGTGTCCTGCAGCTGCCCTGCACTCGCCAGGCGCCGCAGCAGGACCTGGTTGATGGCCCTGGCGACATCACGCAGGATGGCACAGATGGTGGACCTCCCGATGCCAAACAGGTGTGCCACTGCCCTGTGGGACTCCGGAGTGGCCATCTTCCAGAGGGTGATGGCCACTCTTTTGTCCACCGGGATAGCTGGCCTCATGGGGGTGTCCCTGCGGTGCAGGTGTGGGGCGAGTTCCGTGACCAGGGCAGTGAAGCTGGCCCTGGTCATGCGGAAGTTCCGCCTCCAGTCCTCATCGCCCCAGGTGCGCAGGACGACCTGCTCCCACCAGTCTGGGCTGGTTTCCCGAACTCAGAGCTGGCAGGGCATGGAGGAGGGCAGGGGCATGAGGTCTGCCCTGAGGACGAGGTGGATGAAAGCCTCGTGTGGAGGCTAGGCACCCTCTGGGTCCGCGAACAGAGCGTCCCACATGTGCAGGGCACTCTGCAGGTGGGCAGGGGGTCCCTGGATCGCACGGCGCTGTCTGGGCTGCCGGGCAGAGTCCATAGCTTGCAGCACGCTGCTAGCCTGGGTGGACAGGGAAGTGAGGTCGGGGCCAGTTTTATGGGATTGGCTAGCAACTTGGCCGCTGACATGGCTCAGTGAGGCGGCCATGTTGCCACACCTCCCATGATGCCCTGCCCCTGAAGCGGAATAGCATGCCCACTGTGTGAACATGCTATTTCGTTTCCCACTTTTTTCCTTATTTCGAAATAAGACATTATTTCGGTACAAGTTGTTTCGAAACAACCGTATGGAAATAACCCCGTGTGTGAACTAGTCAAGTCAGTACCAATTAAAATTTCATACAGATATGACTTGTTTTGTACTCCTCTGTATACCGTTAAGTACAATCAGGTGTGTAGCTGGGGCAGGGAGGGACCCGGGGCACAGGCTCAGGCCCTGCCCCCAGCCAGCTGGCCATGCCCCCTGGCCAAGGATAGGGCCAGGCGGGGCCACGCAGCTGTGTGCAGCTAGGCCACACCGCGGCCAGGCAGAAATGGCCGCAGGAGAACGGGCCCACTCCTGTGCCACTGTGGCCGTGGCCGCAGGCGGCCAGGCCTCCGATCCCCAGCCGGGGACAGGGCCACCATGGCTGCAGGAGGCCGGCCAGGCCCCAGATCCCTGGCTGGGGATCTGGGCCCTAGCTGCCCGTGGCCATGTGGGAGTGGGCCCAGCCTCCTGAGGCCGCTTCTGCCCAGCCCTGCCGTGGCCTAGCCACCCGCAGCGGCGTGGCCCCGCCTGGCCCTATCCCTGGCCCGGGGGCCGGGCCAGTCAGGCGGCCAGCTGGGCCCCGGATCCCTGTCTGGAGATGGGATCACTGCAGCCGCAGGCGGCTGGCCAGGGATCGGGCCCTGGATCCCTTGCCCAATTGGGCCGGAGATCCGGGGCACTGGTGTTGGGACTTGGGGCACGTGCCCTGGGGTGCCCAGCACCAGCAATGCCCCTGAGTACAATATTTATATTCCAGTTGTTTGCTTTTATCATACAATTTTTCAGTAATAATGTTCTGTGACTCTTGTATTTTTATGTCTTATTTTGTGAGCAGGTACCTTTCAAGAGAAGTGAAACTTGGTGGTATGCACAACAAAGCAGATTCCTGCAAGGCGTACAGTTCTCTTAAAAAGTTGAGAGCCACTGCCCTAGACTACACACACAGATAAATTCCACTGCCTTATTCTAGCTCTAGTTTTCACCAGGCCTCCTTTAGATAGATGTTACTGATGAAATTTCAATGAAGTACCTGAAAACATCATTCAATTTTTCATAGTCATGAATAAATCTTATTTTTCTATCCAACTCCTTGATAAGTGCAATTCAAGAGAGTTTCTGGTAAACTCTTGCCCATCATGTATGTCACCTCAGGCATTGATCTGTGATCTCGGAGCACTGGGAAGATTTTTAAGAGCTAAAGAATGACACATTATCTTTGCATTTAACTTGTTCATTCATACAAATAACAATGTCACCCAAGAACCAAGAGCTAAGTCAGCAGTAAGAGGCAATTATATATCCTGGACACTGTGTGCAGATGAATGATTGATTTCTCTGGATGCATTCCATTGGTCGTATGTCCTAGTTGCCACAGTTGCATGGCTCTCATAGTCCCTTAATTTCTTTAACTTTCCCAAACCTATTTTGTGATGATGGGAATCCTTACTGTCTGGTAGCACATCAAAAAGATCCTACAGGAATGGACCCGGATGACGTCTGGCAACTCTCCTCCAGTCTGAAAAGCTATTGCAGATCATCCAAGCGTGGTGCAGACCAGATTTGTGACCTACTTTTAAGAGATGGGGATGTCATTTCTGCTTCCTACGGAGTCCATCGCCTGTCTCTGTACACACTTACTCAGAGCAATGCAGGAGCCAGCTACTGGAATCTTGGTGTTTGTTTGCTGTACTGTGGACCAAGCCTTATACAGAGGGCCATGTACTACATGTGTATTGTGCACTGCCTTGCCTCTCTCAGTTGGCTTCTGGGCAGTAGTCGCAGTGTTGGTTATATCAACAGCCCTGAATGGTCTGATCCCTGGTCCTGTAGAGCCCCGCTTTCTTCTTCTGCTCTTGCCATTAATACCCATGTGGAATCACTGCAGATTTTCCTGCATAGCAGGGCTTTGAAAAGTGAGGGAGGGATAAGCCAGTAGGGGGTAGAGCCCTGAAGCAGGCATCGTATTGCTAGCCTTCTGCACAGCTGCTGGTGGCAGCACTGCCTTCAGAGCTGGGAACTTGGCCAGCAGCTGCCATTCTCAGCCCCCAGCTCTAAGTGAGTGACGCTGCGACCCCCAGGAGCCAGGTCACAACTCCACTTGCTCACATTTGGTCCAGTAAGGGAGGCAGGACCAAACCTGACCAGCACCGCAACGCTGAAGGTTGTAACATCCAGAGTGGAGAGCCCAGGCCAGTCAGCCTCCAACACAGGAGCTGCCTCCATGGGTTGAATGCTGGGCAGGACCCAAACTCCAAGGGTTAGGATCTGACCCAAACCAACCCAGGGCATCCATCTGCAGGCTATTCTCTGGGTCGTAATAGGGCTCATTTGTAAGATTGACAAACCATGGCTCATATTACACTCTCTTAAGTGCTGTATTTATAAGTCATTATATCCCCTTTAGACATTGTTTAGCCAAGCTCAGTTTTTTTGTCAACTCCTTCTGTCCTTTAGAAGCTTAGGCCTGATCCTTAAGACTTCTAAAAGTAGATCCACTAACTCTCTGCATGAAGCCCACAGATAGCAGTATTGGATATTTTGTTTCTTTTAGTGTCGATCCTAACCTGTCATAATTTCTAGTTTTGAGATGGCAAAAACTTGTACGCTGTTTTCAGGCTCTTATAGTTAACATGTGGAACTCACTGCCACAAGATACTGGAGTTTCAAGAGTTCAGCAGGATTTTAAAAAAACCTTTTAAAAATGAATGAGTTACTTTAAATAGGCTAAAAGAATAATGGTTATGACACCAGGCGAAATGGGTCAAATGACTGATCATATATGGACACATAGGAAGAGATGCTTTCCTCCCTGTTCTGTGATTTCATCTTTGACTTCAAAATGCAGTTCTCTTTTAAAGATCATATAGCAGCTACTTAAAAAAACAAAAACAAAATCAGCTCTAGAAACACATGATGTAAGTGGAAATCTTCCATGGCTTTTGCTTAATTTTTTCTGTCTGAAAGTATGGGCCTTTCTGCCTAGATCAGCAGTGGCCAAACTTCTAGAACCCAAAAGCCACACAAGTTGATTATTAAACCTCTGAGAGCTGCACTGAGGCACATAGCCATATTTTACCAGCTCCAAAATAACTATGTTTAAAATTCATTGCATACTTCAATTTTATCATAAAAAGAGGGCAAACATTGCTCCTACTATTGTCCAATTCTAATAATTACTTAAGGTTACCATGAAAAGTAGACCTACCTATACAGTAAAAACTTAGCTTCTCCTCACCGTCCTGACCATGCTACCACTTCTCCCTGCCCTCTCTAACCATGCCACCACTTCTCCCCATTGTCCCAACCCTCTCCCTAGCCCCCAGGCCCTGATGCTGGTTTCCCCGGGCTGACCCCCTTTCCCCAGGGCCCCCTTTCCTGGTCACTCCTGCAACTAGGCACAGGCTGGGGCTCACTCCCCTTGCTTTACGCCCTGCCCGGGCTGAGCATCCAATATGGCAGCTCTAGTGGGTAGGCACAGGATGGGGCTACCCCCTGAGCATGTTCAGAGCATGCTGAGGGTGGAAGATCTAAAAATCCTAGTCTGGGGCTGCTTTCCTCTGGCTTTCTTCCATGAACTGCACTTTTTCCTTCAAGAGACGCATGTGGCTCCTGAGCCACAGTTTGGCCACGTCAGGCCTAGATAATCATCATCACTTATGTCATCCATGCACCTTACATGAGATTATTACCAGTTGCTGGGTAGGACTAGAACCTCTCCTACAAATCTAGGACTCATCTGTGTGTCAAGGAAACAAACAAAATATTTCAAGCAAAACTGCACCTTCAATGTATGTACTGTTGCTTACCAAACTGCAGGGTTGAAATTCAGAAGCATGCCTGTTAACATCTGAATCAGTTTTACTGTTTCAATTAAAATAGCAGCAAGGTCAGAACCATCAACAACTACGGTGATGTTTGAATTTCACTAGTTATTTTAACTCTAATGTTAATTTGAGGAAAGCCTAGCCCAGAAAAGAGCATTAAGGAAATCATTTAATCTCGAGTTATAATTTAGACATTGCAGATTGCAGCATCTTTGCATATAAGGTGGAGCACTGCATGCTGGGACTTGGGCATGCTCTGGGGTGAAAGTGTAGCATGCTGCACTATATACCACTTGTGGAAAAGAAGGGTGTCCTTTTGGCTGCTGGGCCTTCAGCTCAGGATGACCACACAGCTGTGCCAAATATGCAGTAGCGTCTTCTCCAAACAGTAACTCGAGGTTCTCTTTCTGTGTCACTTCAAGTTTTGACAACAAAAATGCCCTGAAATTGATTTTCATCAGCAGGAAAATCAAATAGCAGAAGGAAGCAGAGTTCACCAAATCTATCGCTAAATTCTTTGATAACAATGGAACATTAGTAATGGATAGGGCTACCAACTACCAAATCATAGCAAGAAACACAGAGAAGTATGAAAAGGAGGACATTGGAGGACACATGGAGAAAATGTAGTATTAATAATAATATTCTTCTGTTTTTAAGGGGGCCCTGGAATGCTCCCCCTAAAAATAGGGTGTTCCAGGGTGTTTCAGCCTACTTTAACCCCTGTAAGTAAAAAGCCAGACAAAATCATGTATTTTTAAAATGCCTGCTGGACAGAGGACATGAAGGTAAAAAGAAGGACATGTATGTCCTCCTTTTGCCTGGCATCTGGTAACTCTAACTCAGACCCATCTTTTACTGCTGGCATCATGAAACTCACTGTACAGCCACATCCCAACTTCTGCCCCTCCACCAGCCACTACCCCACAACCCCCCTGTGATGCTGTCTGGGTCTAAGGGACTGTTTATTATTATTTTTCATATATGCAATAATCTATATGTGATATACCATGTTTGGGGTCAATAGAAAGACTGTAATCTGCCACGAATGATTATATGGTTTATATGTAGGTATCATGCCTGTATTAGAAATTAGAAATCTATTTGTTTTTATGTGTGTTCCAAGTGATTTGTTCTTAAGGCAATCCCAGACTGGGTATCTGCAAAACTATTGTTCCCTTTAATGGTTCTCATCAGGGGGCCTCCCAGCTGCAGTGGGCCCAAGAAGAAACCTGTCTGACCAGTTACTCAGACTGACCATGTGGCCTAACTCCATTTTGATCTGGCAAGGATTCTGAGATAAAAGGCAGGGGACCCATCTCCATTTTGTCTTTAGTCTTCAGCCTTCAGTCTGTCTGCAAGCAAAACCCCACCTCTGGAACTATTCTTCTGGGACTGAACAAAGGACTGAGACCCACCCATCTGCTGCTGCTGCTGCTGCTGCTGCTGGGTGCACAACAGAGGAGTGGGACTACCCTTCAAACTACAGGCTCTTCAAAGACAGGCATGACCAAGCTGCAACTCGGGAGCCACATGTGGCTCTTGAATGAAAAGGTGTGGCTCGTGGAAGAATGTCAGCAAATCAATGTAGTAGGTAAAAGTAGATGGCTATATGCCTCAGTACAGCTCTTAAAGGTTTAATAATCAACTTGTGTGGCTCTTGAAGTTCATAAGTTTGGCCACCCCTGTTCAAGGATTGCCTTTCTATGGACTCTAAATCATTTGTATGTATGTGATCCACTTGACGCTTTAACAGCTCTCATATTTTACTTGTTTTACTTTTATATTAAACCTTTAGTTGTAGTTACTAAAGGATTGGCTGGCCTGGGTCCCAAACACCTTCCTCCTCCAGGTGTGACATAAGTGACAGCTCTAAGGGTGGGAAAGCGAGGAGGACAGAGACCCCTTGACCCACTAGCTGGGCAGAGTGTGAGATCTACCACAATAAGGTACTACTGTTTGTCACAATGGGAACCAAGTTCCTCTAGCTAGGAACAGGATCTTTAACATGACTGTGTTCATTTAATCTTGCCTGTGATGAACACAACACTTTTTTCATATCTTTTCTTGTCTTTTATTGAAAAAAATTGTTTAGAAAATGACAGTTTATATCAAGGACACAGTGAACAGTCTCAGTAGGAAATATGCTGGAGGGCCAACCATAGAGGATGTTCACAGCTCTAAAAATGCCATTACTTTTATTTTTTTCACTTTATAGCTAAACTTTGTCCTCTAACATACAGAAGCAAAGTTTTATTTCTCTTTCAACAGATAAAAGGTTTTTATATAAAACCAGTCCCACCCACCCACTCCCAAACTAGATAAATATAGAAATAAAGAAGAAAAAACTTGTTTGTGAATGGTCAGAGTTGTATACATAAAGGTTTTGTCCTGAATTCCTAATACAAAGATTCACTAAGAAAAGGTGAAAATGAAATAAGTGAAATGTGAATGTTAAACTCCCCCAAATACTGCATGGCACAGAGCTACAGACTATAAAGCACTGTCAGGTAAAAAGGAGGAAATCAATACAGCATTGCGGACAAACCTCCCTCCTAAAGGTCTTTGATAGGTCAAATGTCATCCAACATCACCTCAAAAATGACAGAGCAACCCAACAGGCAGGTCAAACATACTAGCTGCACAGAACGTGACCGACTGTAGCTAGTCATTAGCTTCAAGATCTTGGATCTGTGTTTTTAAATCCTGTTTTACCCAGATCAAATGGGATTTTAGGATAAAAACAGAGGAAAGCAATATTCTTTGCTATTTTACTTTATTTATTGGTATTAATTTTGCATGATCCCATCAGGAAGGTGACCATTGGAATTATTTTGTTTTAATTTCTGTGGCAAATTGTCATGAAGCTTGGAGATTTCTGGTTCGTAGACCTCTGTTACTAGGGTTACCAGAGATCTGGCAAAAGGAGGACATGCAGGGCTGTCCCTAGGGTAGGATAAGAGGGGCAGCCACCCAGGGTCCTGCGCCTTGGGGGACCCCATGGGGCTGTACTGTTGCCACCCCCATACGAGGGACTGGGCGAGCTGGACAAAAGTGGCTGTCTGGTTCACAGGGCCAGCTCTACTGTGATGCTTGGGGTGAAAGTTGCTTCAAGCAGTAGAACAGCATTGCAACAAAGATGAATCATTAGGACTAACAATGAGGTGCTAATTGTTGTTCAAACAACCTCTATGCCTCCCCTCTGAGTCAGTATCTCTTTGGGCTTCTCTCATTCATAAGAAAAGGTCTGAGGTCACTGGCATGCAATCTTTGTTTTTTTTATCAGTAGACCCAATGAAGAAAAGCAAAAAATATGCCCACCTCCTTATTCCACCATTTCTAGGATATGGTGATTGCAGTTATTTTTGCAGATTAGGACTTGCCTCTTTTTTCAGTGGGTTGAGAATTGCCTTGCTTGTAATAAAAATTATACCTTGTAGATTTTAATAAAAACTCTCTCCAGAGATTTTTCTGACTGATAATTAGAAAGAGAAGAGAAAAGCAAATTGTTCTAGTAGGAGACTCTTATTGAGGTGCTGGCTGCACTTTTCCCCACACATTTTCCTTTATGAACTCCCTATCCATGGGCCCATGAAGTTGTGGGACCTCCTTGCCAATCTCCTCCTGGCTTCTGCCAAAGTTACCATATATAAGATTAGGGATAGGAGGTTGGCTAATGGAGGGGCCTGCGACTGCAGGGCCTACTTCTGGTCCCTGTTCAGAGCACATGTCTGTGTAGAGTCTCTGTGGGTGGAGTCCACTGGCTTCCTTGACACCTTTTGGGAGCAGTGGACTGTGTCTGGGGTTCTCTGCTCAGTATCCCCCTCTGAATCCCTCATTTTGAACCTGTAGCTTCACACCCATCCCTGTTTGTCATTAGTTGTCCCAAGTACCTAGTTGAATCCAGGCCCAGTACCACCTTCCCTTAGGCTGGGGGATGGGTTTTAGCAGTGGGTGGGCTTGTGCCTGCCCACCATCTGGCATTTCAAAAGGTTTACTCTGTCCTTGTCAGCTGGCCTCAATATCTTACACTAGAATCCAGTTATCTACATACTTGAGACCCCTAACACTAAAGAGTTAGACCCTGAGCCACAAAGAAACTTAAGTGCCTATAGCCCTTCCCCAGTTATCTTGGCTGGGTTAAGTGTGCAATATTATTGTTCTTGTGTAACACTTCTGTGAGAAAGAGTTAGTAGCAGCAAGGTCCAGATTCTCTATCTAGGGTTTCCTTTCAAAGAAGCGACACCAAACCAGCTCGTGCCCCCACCCAGTCAACTGGAAAATCAAACACTATCTCTGGGAGGCCTCCAAAATTCAATAGTCCCCTCGTGCAAGCACAAAGTCTCAGTGTAAAATGAAATGTCTTCAAGAAAAGGAATCAAGCAACTCAGCATTGGTTTGGGAAACTAATGTAAATAGAATTCATGAAGTTCAAAATAGCGAACAGAACCAATCCTATTCGAGAGCTTGTGGGCCTGTGTCCTTTGCCTTCCCCATCCTTCCCATCACCCTGCCAACCATCATACCTCCTGTGTCCACCTCTCTGTTGCTGGGCTTGTCTAGTC
Source organism: Podocnemis expansa (assembly GCA_007922195.1). Classification (NCBI taxonomy): domain Eukaryota; kingdom Metazoa; phylum Chordata; order Testudines; family Podocnemididae; genus Podocnemis; species Podocnemis expansa. The sequence goes on from ML682063.1 coordinate 3,347,488, forward strand.
ATCTCTGCTGACTTCACTTGTTGCTGGACTCTGCTATCCCTCATGGTTGCTGTCAGTGTCTCCAGGTTTCCCAGG
>ML682063.1:3347962-3367217 GCA_007922195.1 Podocnemis expansa
CCCTCAGCACCCTGGCCAAGGTGCTGAGTGTTCCCTGGCCAGGGTGCTGAGGCGGCAGCCCTTTAAATGTTGTTTCGGAACCTATTGTTCCGAAACAACATGTTCACATGCGTTGTTTCGAAACAAGCGTTTCGAAACAAGGTTGTTTCGTCCCCAAATGGGGTTTAACTTGTTTCGAAACAACACAGTTGTTGGCTTCCCCTTGTTTCGAAACAACTGTGCGTTGTGTGAACATGGTTTTTTTTGTTTCGAAACAACGAGGTTATTTCGAAACAAAAGTGCCGTGTGAACACAGCCATAGTGACCAGAGAGAATGAAGTGATCTCTTATTGGTCTCTGAATGTTGCCAGTTCTGATATCAGATTTGCATCCATTTATTCTTGTTGTGCAGGGACAGTTTGTCCAATGTATAAGACTGAGGGACATTGTTGGCAAATGATGGCCTATGTCACATTGGTGAATGAGCCCCTGATGGAGTAGTTGGTTTGATTAGGTCCTGTGATGGTGTCATTATTCTCCAGAGTTGAAATTCCTATGTAAATTTGAAACCAACAACTCAGGTTTACACAGAGATATGGGCTGCCTTTCTCATTACAACAAAAACAAGAGTCCTGTGGCATCTTATAGACTGTCAGATTTCTTCACGCATAAGCTTTCGTGGGCTCCAGCCCACTTTGTCAGAAAGAGCCATCTACGATAGGACAGACCTGACAAACAAAACAACAGAACATCACTGGCCATCACCTACAGTTCCCAGCTAAAATTTCACAAACACATCATCAAAGATCCGCAACCTACCTTGGGAGGCAGGCCTAGCCTTGCTTATGGACAGCCCCCCCCCCCTTCAACCTGAAGCGAATACTCATCAGCAACTGAACACCATACAGCAAAAGCACTAATCCTGGAACCTATCTTTGCAAGAAACCCCATTGCCATCTCTGCTGGCACATCGACTCCTGTGATACCATCGCAGGTCCCAACCACATCAGTCACACTATCAGGGGCTCATTCACCTGCACATCCATTGATGGAGTATATGCTATAATGTGCCAGCAGTGCCCCTCTGCCATGTACATTGGCCAGACTGGACTGTCCTTGCTCAAAAGGATAAATGGACACAAAACAGACTTTAAAAATGGCAACATCCATAAACCGGTAGGAGAACACTTTAATCTTCAACAAAGAAACTTCAAAAACAGACTTCATCGTGAAACTGCAGAGTTGGAGCTAATCTGCAAGTTTGAGCCATCAGGCTGGAATGATTAGCACATTACAAAACGCGATTATCCTGTGAAATCTTATTCCCAAAGAAATCTGTTAGTCTATATGATGCCACAGGACTCTCGTTGGCTAACATGCTACCCCACTGGAAATTTCTCATTACAAACATCCAGAGGGGTAGCTGTGTTAGTCTGTGTACAGCAAAAACAACAAGGCTATGTCCACACTGCAGAGCTTTTTCAAAAAAGGTTTTTTTTTTCAAGAAACATTATCTTTTGTGGCTAGGGGAGGGAGGCTGAAGTAGGTGTGATTGGGGGGATGCTATGAGGAAAGCAGGGAGGTTGGGGGCAGAATATGAGAGCAGGAGTCCCACTGCCCAGGCTGTCACAGCTCACTGGAAGTTAGGGCATCCTCCGGCCCCCTCCAGCTCCACCCTGAGTGTAAGGAGGGAGCCACAGAAAGCCTGCCATGGCTGCCCCACTTCCCCCACAGCAGGTGGATTGTGGGACGTGGGCTCCCAGATTCGCCCCAGCCTCATGAAGTGCTCTTGCTGCTGGTGATGGGGGGAAGTAGAAGAAAGTGGGATACAGGCTCATTGGATCCCCCCACCCCCAAGATGTGCTGCCACTGCTGGGGAAGGTATTGATGTAAAGATGGCCTTCCAAGTGCCAGAGACCCCACAATTTCCCCATAGGCTGGCTGGTGGCCAGTCAGGGGCCCCACAAAATCTTATTTGCTGGGTCCCACAGGGATATTCATCTGGCCCTGGCTTCTGGGGGTGGGAAGGTCTGCTGGGACAGAGGAGACTCAGTGGGGTAGGATTGGAAGGCAGATTTAGGAGGGTGGGAGTGACATGGTGCAGTAAGGGGTAGGGCTGAGGGATGTGGAGGGGACTCGGGGCACTGGACGGAGGAAGGCAGGTGAGATGGGGTGGAACAGATTCAGTGAAGTAGGCTGTGGGAAGCTGATCCAGTGGGGGCAAAGAGGACCTGGCACAGTGAGATGAGGAGCAGGTCTGTTCAGGGTATGACAGCCTGCACCATCACATTCACATTCGCAGTGTAATTATGCAGTGCTAGGTATGTCGGTTACGGTGTTTTTGGAGTGTTCGTGGTGCACAGAGCATTAATGTCATAGTGATGTGTCTGTTCCAATGTCATGTGTGTGGTTCTGAGGCTTCACTGTGAAATATTCCCAAAGATGGGCCTCAGTCCTCATGGCACAAAGTGTGTCCAGGCAAAACTCCCCAGGAGCAAAGGGGCAGTTCACACTGTCAAGGTTTATGTAGGACAAACCCAGCTCAGCTTTCCAGAAACAAACTGGCAAGGGAAGTGTGAGGAGATAAAAGTCACTGAGTCAGGACAAAGACATGGGTTGTCACCTGACCCTGGGGGTGGGGGTGGCAAAACGAACATTTTAAAAAGGGGAGACATTTGCCAGGCTCTTTATTTCTGTCTTCCGCCTCCATCTACAAACACCACTGAGCAAGTGAAGTGCCGACTGAAGGACAGGACCTGCTTGAAGGGGAACCAACCAGCTTGTGGTGAGAAACACTAAGTTTGTAAGGCTGCTGAAAGTGTAAAGCTCTGTTTAGCTTGTGTTTTGCTTTTGTTTCAGCTTGACTATGTTCTGTCTGAAGCAGTGCATTTAATTTGAAGTGTCTGGGAGATTTCAATAGGAGTTACAGGACTGTTGCATATCAATCTCTTTGTTAAAATGATGACAGTGAACATTGTCAGATGGAAGTTCCTAGCGCTGTCACTGGGACTGGGTGTGTCTGGGCTCCTTCTGTTGTAGCATCCAAAGAGTGGGTGGCTAGAAGCACTCGCTCCCTTGGTTAGAAGCTACTGGCAGGCTGGAGGCTGTGTGCAAACTGCCCTGGAACAGAGGTTCTCACAGCAAATTGACAATTTCCAAAGTGCCAGAAATGCCCCAACAACCTATACATTGGACAAACAGGATGATCCCTGCACAAAAGAATAAATGAACACAGAACTGACATCAGAAATCACAAAACAAAACAAAAAAAACCCAGTTGCTGAGCACTTCCATGTTTCTAATCACTTGATAAATTATTTGTTAACAACTGTACTCAGAGACGTGACTGGGACATCAAGACTTCAAAGAGAAACAGCTGAACTGGAATTAATATGTAAATTAAATTGTGTGATGGCAGCATTAAATTGAGACTGTGATTTTTTTCCCACTACAAAAGGTAATTTGACTTCACCCTTCCCAGGGTTTGAACATAACAACTGCTCTGATTTGCTGTTGCTGTATGATCTGATCCTATGTTTTACACCCCCTTGCATTTATTTTCATTCTATTCTGTAAGTTCACCCATCTTTGAAGCATCTGACAAGGTGGGCTGTTCTCCCACGAAAGCTCATGCGAAAAAAAAATCTGTTAGTCTTTAAGTGCCACATGACTCCTTGTTTTTTTGTTTTTGTTTTTTTTCTCACAGCAAAGCAGAGTAAGACGGGCTCCAGGAGTGGGAATTTGTGGTGACGCAGCAATACACCAGTCCAGATTGCACCAGGGGAATGGCGCAAGAGGTAGAGGATGCTTGGTGTGGTAGAGGACACTTCTGATGGCTGTGCAGAGGACTAGGTGCGGTGGGGATGGGGAGAAGTTCTGATGGAGCCAAGGGCCCTCCGTATAGCAGGGAGCAGGTGTGATAGGGGAGAGGGGACTTGGTGCGGAGGGCAGTGACGGAAACGTGTGAGTGGTAGGAGGGGACTTGGTGCAGTATGGTGTGGGAGGCAATTGTTAGGCAACAAATGGGAGTCAGTGTAATGGGGGCCAGGCTACAGGTGTGGAGGAAGAAGCAGGGGCTTGGGCTCTTTGGGGAGGCAGGAAGCAGGTGTGAGGGGAGGGAGGAGACATGTGGTGGGGATGTGGGGCAGGTCTGAGGTGGTGAAGCGGATGCATGTTAGTGTGTGGTCAGATGTGAGGGGGCTTGGTGCAGTGGGGAGCAGATGTGAGCATGAGGGGGGCACTTGGTGCAGTGAGAGGTGGGTGGCTTGGAGGCAGGCACCTGTTTGCCATTTGGAGCCCCTAGGGGCCCAATTTTGATCTCTGTGATGCCAGTATAAACCCAGAACCAGAAATTACTCTGGCATACTTGAACAGAATTTAGCCCCAAATCAGTGTTGTCCCCCTTCACCTCTCAAATTTCAGGACACTTCCAGGACTGAAGCCTGCTCCCATTGAAATCAGCAGTAGTTAAGTGTGCACTGAGCACTGCAGGGGAAATCCCTTAGCTGGAAGCCTGAAATCACGCAGTGAGGTCCTGGTAGTGATGGGAAGAAAAAGCTGGATCTCATGACTTGAGGCTGCCCCTCTGGGCTGTCCTGCCTTCCTCCACACTCAGCTGAAAAAAAGAATGGCTCTTTTTATAATGAGAGTAAAATGTCCCTCTTCTAAACTAGCAGTACCTCCCTCAGAGCAGTGGTTTGCTGGTGGTGTCTGAAGAGCAAGTTTTCATTGACAGTTTAATTAAAAATGTCACAACTGCATTTCTCTTGACATCATCAATGAGTGTGCTGTAAACTGTGTGTGATTCCAGAGTGTGGAGAAAAGCCCATTTAGGGGAGCTGGGAGAAAAGAAAAAGCATCCAAAGAAATGAAACAAGGAGGTACATAGCCAGATATGGCCTGGCATCATGTGTGGTGAGCTCTGTGGCACACAAAGTTGAATGCAGTTCTGGTTTTATGGTTGTTGCTGGTTCCCTGAGGATCCAGCCATGTTTCCTGTCTGAGTAGGTGGATGCAGCTCTGTGGCTGAGAGAAGCCCTGTAGCTAGTCTTGTGTTAACCATCTTTATCCCTTTTCTCTCCCAGCTCAGCAGTCTGGTACATTCAGACGACAAGATCAAGGCTTCATTGAACTCAGAGAAGATGATCCTGTTTAGCCAAGATAGTCAGTTTACCTATCGGATCCCTGCCCTGCTGTTCATCCCTCCAGACACATTCCTGGCATTTGCAGAGCAGCGCTCCTCCTTCAGGGATGAGGATGCTAAGTGCCTGGTGCTGAGACGAGGTCAGATGGCAGGGGATGTGATCGAGGTAAATTGTTGTGTGCTAAGGTCCCAGGCAGCAGCTATTTTTTTTTTCAGATTCCTGTCACTTGCTGCCTGCCATCCACTGACATGACAGTGTCACCACCCACACTTCCTGGGATTCTGTCTCTCCCTGAACACTTGCACTTCTGCCTGTTCACCCCTGAGTGTTGCTTGTGATCTTCTTTAGATGCTCTGGGTTCTAGGCAAGATCCTGCAAGATGCACAGACCTCTGAGGAGGTGCCAGGGGCCTTTCTTCTACCCTCTGAGGTCCAGAGGGTGTTGAGGCTGCTCAGCCTTCAGGGTATGGCACCCATAAGGAGTGTGCTGGTTGAGGGGTATGTCAGCAAGTCCCACAGACACTAGCCCACATCCACTTTCCTCCTCTGCCCACAGCAATCTGCTAATCCCCTTCTCAGAATCTCCTGTTGCAGCTTGCTTATTTGTGCAGCTCAGGAAATCTTTGGGGCAGGGTCCTTCCATATTCACCTAGGTTTTGTACAGGGCCCACACCTCATCCACTCTTCACGATGTGTTAGAGGGTCTCCTGGATTATATTTTTCTGGGGAGCTCCAGAGGCTGGAAAAGCCTTTTTTTCCCCCCCTAATCTCTGTATTTGGCTTGATGATCTTGGATGGTTTATGAAATATCAGCTACATGTGTCCACCCTCCCTAACTCTCTCCTGGTTTCTCTCTGCAAGGACCCCACCTTGTCTTAGGGTGGGGCAGGGCATTCTGGGTGGCGGGGCCTCAGCTGTGGGCATCATTCCCCTTCCAGCTGATTTCTCAGACCCTGAGAGCTGTTTGCTTCCAGGGCAGGGCCTGAGCCTTCCTTATTCCTGGTGGTACGTGCCTGAGCAGGGCAAGGAATTCAGAGTCAGATTTAAACCTGTGTGAAAATAGGCCCTGCTCTCACTGTACAGCTTCCTCCTGCAGCTGCCAAGCCCTGAGACCCTTGAACTACCACTGCCCCACTGCTCCCCAGCCCAAATCCCCCCACCTGCTGCCTCCCAGCAGCTCCCAGTCTGCCACCCTGCTGGCCCCATAGCTCCTGCAACTGCCCCCCCCCATAGCTGCTGCTGGCCCCGCAACTCCAAACCTGCAGCTGCCCGGTCACCACTGGCCCCATGGTTCCCGAGCCACCGCCACCCCCAATCCTCCAGCTTCCACTTACCCCTAGCCCACCAACCAGCCCACACCTTCCCCATCGGGAGGGTGGGCACACTGACTCTCAAAGGACACCAGTCTGAAACCCCACCCTACTAGGCCTGGCACTGTGTGGGCATTTTAAATTTCCTGGTGCCCACCCTCAGATACCTGCCTGGCCGGGCCAGGGTGGAGGATTTAAAAAGGCTGGTCCCAGCCTGGCCCCAGCACCCACCTGATGAAGACAGCCTACTCTGCTGTGGGCAGGCAGTGCCATTCATTGGCAACATGTCACTGGGGGGGGATGGCAGTGCCTTTCCTTGCCTCTGATACAGTCCTAGAGTTGGCCATGCTGGACTGTACAGGTGATGGTGATGGACCGAGGAGTGGGTTCCCCCCGACCTCTCTGACCTCCCTGTTCTCACCCTCTCTCCTGATGCAGTGGGGACCCATGACGTCCTTGATGGAGGCAAGAAAAGAGGGTTACCGCACAATGAACCCCTGTCCAGTGTATGAGCGGAAAAGCAAGACAGTCTTCCTCTTCTTCATCTGTGTGAAGGGGAACATCTCAGAGCAGGAACAGATCTGCAGCGGGAAGAACGCTGCCCGGCTTTGCTATGTTCACAGCACAAATGCTGGCCAGACCTGGAGCTCACTGATAGATTTAACGGCCGAGGTGATTGGGGAAGACCTGAAAAACTGGGCCACGTTTGCGGTGGGACCAGGGCATGGGGTGCAGCTACACTCTGGACGCCTGGTGATCCCGGCTTACGTCTACCACATCACCGCCCGCTGCTGCGGCCTGCCAGGGTGCTGCTGCCGCCTGGGAAATTGCTACAAATGCCTGCTGTGTTGCCGTTGCATCCAGCCCCAGTGCTTGATCTTCTATAGTGACAACAGTGGAAAGCAATGGCACAAGAGTGAGATGATTACCAACGTGAATATAAAGATGTTAGAGTGCCAGGTGGCTGAGGTGATGTGCCAGAATGATGACCACGTGCTCTACTGCAACATCCGTACTAAGAACTGCTCCCGTGCAGAGGCACACAGCAGAGACGGGGGGCTGAAATTCAAGAGCCCCTCCTTGTGCAAGCAGCTATGTGAGCCGCCTGAAGGCTGCCAGGGTAGTGTGGTGAGCTTCACACCAACAGTGGAGCATCTGGCGGTGGATACCAAGGAAGGGCCATATGCCCCAGCTGGTGAGAAAGCTGAGAACACCACCTCTCCCAGATGTGCCCTGTCGTGGCTGCTTTACTCCCACCCAACAGGCAAATGCGAGCGGGAAGACCTGGGCATCTACCTCAACCGCTCCCCATTAGAGGAGGGCAAATGGGAAGGCCCCTGGATCCTGCACAAAGGACTGAGTGGTTACTCAGATCTGGCTGTGTGTCAGGGGCCACCACTCTTGTTTGGTTGCCTGTTTGAGCACGGAGTGGCTGATCCAAGCAAGGGGATCGCCTTCCGGCTTTTCACTGACAAGGAGATCCAGAACAACAGTGGCTCCCCCCTGCTCCTTGCACCAGCCCCAAGCAAAGCTAAAAGTTGCTGTTGCCTGATTTTCAGGTGTTGCTAATTTTATTAATGATATTTATAGAATAGTGTCATAGGCTGGTCAACTGATCTGATCAGAAGATAATAGTCCTGTCTCAAAATCAGGCTACACAGAGTTTTGCAAGGACCTTTGAGGTGTATGACAAGAACATCTACTAAGAACTAAAATATAGTCTTAAAATCTTCATTGAGATAAAATAGGACAATAATAAAATGCATAATAATCAAAATGACAAAGGCAATACTCTTATTCTTGAAATACACATGATATGTAGACTATAAGACCTTCAGACTAATATACATTCAGGCCTCTCCTTGATAAACTAGTTGTAACAGACGAAGGTCTAGCCTCTCCTTGTATGCTGACGTCCAGGTTCTTCAGTTCTCAAGCTAGAGGTGGCGAGTTTAGGAACTGATCAAGAGTTAAGAGCTACAGAAAGTCTGTGTCACTAGGACTAACGTAATAATAAACATGAGACATAAGATTAGGATGTAACATCAGAATGGAACAGAGCAGAACAGAGCAGCTCCTCTTAAAAGTGGGTTGCCAGCCATTTTAGAACGAGAGCTTTATGTGCCATCTGTCCATGTCCAAACTCACAAACTATTAAAGTCCTCATATTCTATAGGCTGGCGTGTTCATGCGAGTTAGTGACATAATCATAGAATATTAGGACTGAAAGGAACCTCATGAGGTCATCTACTCCCACCCCTTGCTGAAACAGGACTACTCCCACTAAGTCATGCCAGCCTGGGTTTTGTCTAACTGGGCCTTAAAAGTCTCCAGAGAAGGAGATTCCACCACCTCCCTAGGTAACCCAATCCAGTGCTTCACCACCCTTCTAGTGAGAAAGTTTTTCCTACTATCCAACCTTGAATATCCCAGCTGCAGCTTGAAACCATTGCTCCTTGTTCTGTCCTCTCTTACTACTGAGACAGCCTAGCTCCTTCCTCTTTGGAGCACCCCTTCAAGTAGTTGAAGATTGCTATCAAATCCCCCCTCAGTCTTCTCTTCTCCAGACTAAATAAGCCTAGTTCCTTCAGTTTCTCCTCATAAGTCATGTGCCAGAGCCCCCTAATTATTTTCATTGCCCTTTGCTGGACTCTTTCTAATTTGTCCACATCCTTTCTGTAGTGGGGAGCCCAAAACTGGACACAATATTCCAGATGCGGCCTCACCAGTGCCAAAGAGAGGGGAATAATTACATCCCTTAACCTGCTGGCAACACTCCTACTGATGCATCCCAATATGCTGTTGGCTTTTTTGGCAACAAAGGCACACTATTGATTCATATCCAACCTCCCATCCACCATAACCTCTAGATCCTTTTCTACAGATCTGCTACTTAGCTGGTTGGTCCCCAGCCTGTAGCAAGCAGTACATGGGATTTTTCTGTTCGAAGCACAGGACTTCGCACTTGTCCTTGTTGAACCTCGTCCCTGAATCCATTCTAGACAATCTCCTTTCTCATGTCTCTTATTTCTGGCCTAACCATCTTCTCGTGGTGTAGCTGTTCACTCTACTGAGAGCATAAATGGTGGTGGCCCCTGTATCTTATTATCTCTTGATGTATCTAGGAGAAAGTTTATAATCATACATATGTTCTATCCTTTATTTCATCATCATTTATCAAGGCTAAAGGTCATGAGCATGTCTATGCTCACTTGTCTTAGCTCATCATACAAGATGTGACCAGTAAGTATCGTGCCTTGCCGCCAAAATACTTTTACTACAAATCTATAAATATAATAAAACAAGCACTTACACTCATAAGAAACAATAAATTCACAACAAAAGATATATATATGGAAGAAAGCAGATTAGTACTATGGGCTACACACCCATTTAGTGGTGTCTTTGAGGGGAGTGAGATGGTCATTTGCAAAGCTCCTCAACTCCACCCCCTTAGGTGGGATTGAAGCCAGGAGGCCTGGGCTTCCATCACTGTAAATGACTGGCAGGTGCAGAGTCACTCAGCATTGGTCCCTGGACATCCTGAGAGCATTTTAGCTACTAACCAGGTGCCAAGGCTTACTACTGAGATCAATGATCAATTATTTTGCTTATAGCGTATTTGCTTATTTGTAGGAACAGTCATTGAGTAGATTTTCATTTCTGTGACCTAGTTCAGCTAAGGCAAAGAGAGAAGAGAGGAGGAGGGGTGAACCTGACTCTTTGTGCCCTTTTCTTGATGTGCCTGAGTGAAAAGCAGGCAAAGCTAATGAGTCAAAACCATGTAACCACGTCCTCTATTGGCATTCCTTAATTGCTGTTGGTTGACAATTCTTTCCATTTGATTAGCTAGGTAATATTTTGATTGAAGTGGGCTGTAACTTTGGGGGTATAGGAGGGAGGTAAAAAGTCTGAGTCAAGCATAGCACTTCATGAACACATCAAAAAGATCTCCAGGCACAGGGTAGCCTTTGCCTATACCCGTACTGAGTTTGCATGCATATATTATCCTCTATTTTATACAAATATATCTTTCTTTATATAAGTCTAAGAAACCATGGTTTTATAGTATTTCATTTATTATAAGTAAGGAGCTTGGTACTAGTTTTTTCTAGAAGCTAAAACACATGCATCCTGTAGATCTTTATAAGAGTGACTCAGTTTGCAAAGACTGTAAGTTTGCTATGCAATAGGATGAGATCCTGCAAGCTTTGTAAACCAAGGCTTGCGTCTGTCTATGCAATAGAAGAAGGCTAATTCGGTGAGAGTGAGTGTAGGCCATGCAGAATTTGGCAAGTTGGTTTTTGATCATGCTTTGGAGATAAACAGGTGGAAAATATCTTTGCAAACCCGCCACAGAACCCACAATCTGGTAAACCAGAAAATGGAAGAATATGGTAGAAAATAGACATCAATATACCCCTGAACCTATAATCTGAGAGGACCCCAGCAATTTCTGGGAAGCACCCATATTTGGGCTAGGAAGAATGAGATAAATTCAATTTATTTTTGGAAGGGTATAAAAGATAACCTCCCCATACTGTTCAAAAAGGGTATTTAAAGCCCCAAAATTTGCAGAGGGGTTGGTTTCCAATTTCCGGCTGCTGAATTCAGACAATGCATGAGGAAACTGAATAGGCCTACAGCAAAACTTTATCTGACCTCTTTCAGCTAGATTTCTTTGTTTTATTTTAGTTGACTAGTTTTTAGAATTATTAGTTCAGTACTTCAACTTATCTTCACTTTGAGTGTGAGTATAACTTTTGCAATTGTATCTTAAAGATAGGAAATCTAAGCAGCAATACTGCTGATAGTCATTACAGAAATGTATCGATGTATTTCTTTCCCATTTATTACACATTGTATTCATTTGTATTCTTATCCATCACTTGCTGTATGCAGTTAGCAATAAAGAATTGTTATAAAATCTCAGTCTGAGTACTCCTTGACTGCCTGTTGTTGGGGAGGAAGTCCTATTTAATTAACATACCACTAGTCAGTCTGGACTAAGAACACTTGTCCTTCAAGTTGGTCTATATTGGCTATCCCAAATTCCTAAAGAATTATAGAATTTGGCTACAAGGTGGAACTAAAGACCAGTAATCCAGAAATCTGTGACTGAATCATCCAAAGACTGCCACAGACTTGTGTACTCTAATCACTTATTGTATATCTGTGAGCTTAGGGCTATTAAGGGCAAATTTCCAGGGAAAGAATTGTGATGCGAATTGCTAGAGACCAATAAAAGAAAGCTTTGCAGTTAAGAATATTTGAATTAGACTTTTCTGTGTCAGCCACATAGCCAGCACAGGTACTGCATTGCCTTTGGTTTGCTTCTTGATACCAGCTCACAAAGTAAGAGTTACTAGGTTGAGGAATGTTGGGTAACATGCATATCAAGAAGCGTTGCAAGAAATGTGGGTTTGATTCCCACCCCATACCCAGGCCCCTTCCATAGACTCAGAAACCAGCTGCAGTTTTGAGTCAGCTCCCTCTGCAGAGTCACCCTGAACCTTTTGGAGCCATCTCCCATCTCCCAAGCCACCTTCCATTGTGGGTGGCCCATGCCGGATTGTCAGAGCTGGGGATAGAGAACTTGGCCATCACCCAGGAAGCAGTGCCAGCCACTCCACTGCCATGTTGCTGATGTACCCCATCCTGAGCCAGATGCAGCACTTCCCAGGGCCCAGTTCCCCCTGGTGTCACTTGTGGACATTAACTGACCTGGAGTGAGGACTGCTCAGTCCACACATCACAGACCTTCAACTGAATGGTCAATGTGACACATTCACCTACTGTTAATGTGGGCATTTGCCCTGTGAGCCAGACCCTGGCTGTGTGCCATGGTTTTGTAACTGGTTCAGTCTCAGAATATGGGAGAGACATGGCGAGGAAGATAAGCTCTTTTATGGATGAACTTCCATTGGTAAGAGGGACAAGCTGTCACCACATGGAGCTCTTCCCCCACCCTGGGCAGGGACCCCCTTCCATTTAGCTGTGGCTCTCAGTGGAGCAGATTGTTAAGCATAAGGAGTTAACAATCATTCCAGAAAACCCTTCCAAGTGACGGACTGTTAACAAAGCTGCAGTCCTAGGACTAAGGAAAGTTAGGCCTCGTCTACACAGGCACACATGCTGGCAAAACCTTCATCGCGTGGAGGTATAACACATACACCCCTCCCCTGAGCAACATAACTTCAGTTTTCCCAGCATACTTGTTTGAGTGGACACTGCCATGCTGGTGGGAGATGCTCTCTGTCTACACAGCTACTGCCGCTCACTGAAGAAGTTTCGGCAGGAGTCTGCTCTCAGCCTTGATATAAGATGACTACACACTCTTACAATGGCACAGCTGAACTGCTGTAAGTTTTAAATGTAGACTAGCCCCTAGTGCAGCACTAGATCAAGGTTCCTAGAGGCTTGGGGCTCCCCACTCCTGTGAGTCCTCTTCAATATTGTGGTGGTGCCCCATCTGGGTCCAGGGTGGCACTTGGGTGCACCAGCACTGGGGCCCTGACTGACAAACCCACCAGCCATGCAGAGCAGGACAGCGCTCAGTGCTGGGGGGCCTGGCTGGGCCCATGGACCTGCCAGTTATGGGGCAGGACACTGGGTGGTGTAGAGACAATTTGATATTAGGCAGCGATTCAATATAAAGCAGCTTAATGGAACCAAGCAAGGCTTAGAAACCCAAGTGCAGCGTACAACTATCTTAAGTTCAGGTAAGACCGCGTTAGCAGCTTTAGCCCAAACGAAGCCATGGTGGAAAGCCAAAAGCTAGAACAACAGGAAAAGCACTTACATTGAAAGCTTTAGTTAAAGTAACCACAAACACCTGTTATAACCACTTCGCAGCCTATTTTCCATTTAAGCTTCTCACCTACCCTTACATAAGGCGTAAGGGGTCGTAGTTTTCCTGTAATAGTCTTAGTTTTCCATCCCTCCCCCATGTTCCAGCATTGCATAATTGCATCATAAAGATATTAACCAATAAGCTGTAGTTTTTCTTTAACCATTTTTTGAAACCTTTGTATGTAACCCAATAAACCGTGTTGTGTAATAAATACGAGAAGAAAACGGTCCCTCAGGGCCGGCCGCGCCCAATAGCACAGGGTGCTAATAAACTTGTAATTCTCCTCCTGCTGTCTGCCTTCTTAATTGACCAGAACAGAGAAAGAACCTCTTTCTCCACACAGTGGGGAGCCCAGGCAGCTCTGGAAGAGGCCAGGGCCCACAGGGGAGAGCACACAGCTGGCAGCACTCCCACCCCACACCCAAGCTGGCTGACAGTGGGTACAAGCAATGCTCCAGAGGTCGGGAAGCCCTTCCTAGGAGTGCTGTCAGGCTGGCAGGAGATGGGATAGCAATCAGCCAGACGACGAGAGGAGGGAGGGTGGGATCAGGTGGAGTGGCTGGCACACTGGCATACAGCACTTGGACATCAACGATGGCAGCACTGTAGGGGCAGCAACTCCGTCCCTGTAGGGGTGCTGTTGGGCTGCAATGGAGTGGGGTCAACAGACAGCCAGACCACTGGGGAGGAGAGGGGCCCTGGACAGTGGGAGGCCCGTGCTGTGTGGGCTGGCTGGCTGGCCCCTGTATTAATTCAGCGCTGCCTTAGTGGGTCACAGAGGCCTGCCATGAGACACAGAATTTGTGTCTCTTCTAGGGTCCAGTGCACTGGCTTTCAACCAGTGTGCCATGGCTGGTGTGCTGTGAGAACTGTCCAAGTGTGCCATGAAATTTTGTACAAAGGTCATGAAAATCAATGTAAAACTAACATTGTTTCATCTTAAATATTCTATCCAAACCAAAATTACAACTCAGAAAACTCATGAAATTTAATCATCAAATTAAAAGTGAGGTATCGGTCCTTCAGTTCTAAAACGTGCATATTCATAATGCAGGTGGCCAAATTGAGATGATGTATATTTTTTCCCCCTGAAACATTAATGCATCTGTGTGACAGGCTGTTCCCCAGATCTGTTCCAGTGTGCTGCTTTGACCACCCAGTCTCCACTTCTGAACCCTGTTTCATCCCACTTTGCCAGGATATCAGTCACTCCTGAGTCAGACCATGCCAGCCTCTTGTGTGCAATCGGCCCCAAGCAGTGAGTGTATGTCCTCCGGCTACTCAAGGGATGGCCCACAAGCAAGCATGCCCCAGCCTCGGTTACCTCACTAGAAGCCATCATGTTACAGGGATTGGGACCCACTTCCAGCCATCATACACTCAAGTTCATCCATTTAACAAAGAAATGGATTGTGCCCACCCCTCTCTGCATACACCTTCTAAAGATCATACAGCTTTAGATAAAACTACTAGTTTATCAATCTGATTACAATTTCAAGTGGCAAAATGGCTAGCACTGCTGCTTAATATGCAGAGGGTCCTGGGTTCAAACCCCAGGGGGCTGGACTCAATGATTTCATGAGGTCCCTTCCAACCCTGTGATTCTATTCTAACACATACAAAATGGCCAATCAAGGCAGAATCATAATATAAATGAGTTAGGAATAACCACAGGGAAATAAAAAGCAAAACATACTGTGACCTGGACCTCTTGGGATAGCTTCCTAAATGTGCAATAATCAGGGCAGGCTGCAAAACCAGGAGACAAACTCTCCAAATACTGACAGGTGGTACTTAAACCAGCCTCCCAGTCAATCACAAAATATGCCTCTTATTCTCCACACCAGTTATCAGGAAGCATAACAAAATAGAAACAGCTGCACATCAGCTCCTCTGTTCTCCACTTAGCCACTGGGTCACTTAAAGAAATAGGTTCTCCTGACCCCAAAGGGCCAGCCAGGTTACATGGAAAAATATAATTTTGGAACTTACCCAAAATACCATGCTGCCAGGCAATCCATTAGTAACTACAACTAAAGGTTTAATATAAAAAGAGAAGAAACAAAATATGAGAAATGGGACACATGCAGCTCTAGAGCTGCAGGTTGCAAACCCCTGCCCTTGGTCCATTCTACCTGTGGGTCCCTGAATGGGCCATTAAAGAGACAATGACTGCTAAGGTGACTCAGGCCTTCTGGGATAACCACCTGAATATGCAAAAATCAGGGCAAACTGCAAAAGTGAGAGCCAAACTCTAAACTTTGATGGGTGGCACTTAAGCCAGACTTGCCAATCATCAACAAACTGTGCTTCTGATTCCCCACACTGGTCATCACAAAGTATAACAAAAATAGAAACAGACCCCCCCCCTTTGGTGCACATCAGCTCCTCTGGTTCCCAACTAGACACACAGTCTCTTCAGCTATGTCTACACTTAGAGTTTCAGTTCGAATTACTGAATTCGAATTTGTCAATTCAAACTAATAATTATTCATTCAAATTCAGTCAATTTGAATTGACATGGCCACTGTAGAAAATCCAATTTGAATGGGCATGTCCATGAACAGGACTTGCTAGTTCGAATTTAGTAGGGGGCGCTATGTTTAGGGAAAAATCAAGCTGTGGCTAATTCAAACTAAAAGTGAATTCGAATTGACATGGCCACACTGGGTCAATTCGAATTATTCGGTTCGAATTGACCCTAACTTTGAAGTCAAATGGGGTTTGACCAAATTGAAGTCAGCTTTCATCAATTTGAACTGAGGAGTTGCTCAATTCAAATTGAGGAAAGCCAGTGTGTCCATGCACTTAATAGAATTCGAATTGATAGCGATCAATTCGGATTCAGCTCTAAGTGTAGACATACTCTTAGAGATAAATTCTCCTGACCCCAAAGGGCAAGTCACATTACATGGAACACTATAGGCTTGGATCTTACCCAAAATGCCACACTGCCAGCCAATCCTTTAGTAACTACAACTAAAGGGTTAATATAAGAACAGAAAATAAATATGAAAGATGTTAAAGGGTCAAAGTAAATCACATACATACAAATGATTAAGAGTTCATGTAATGAAGAATTTGGAGTTTACAGGATTGCCTGGTTCCTCTGGTGGACACCCAGCACTTGATGAATAGATCTAGCGGTAGGTGTTAGCTGAAAACAAAATGCAGTTGGGGCTATTGCCTTTTATCACCTCTGGCTTTCCCCATGCTGTGGGGAGTTTTCACAAATCAAAATGGAGTTGAGTCAGATGGTAATCCAGGTGAGTCACTGTGCAGGCTTCTTCCTAGGCCGGGGGTCAGCAATCCAAAAAGATAAGAGCCATTTTTTAAAAATGTCTTCAGTAATGAAGGGTTTTGAGAGCCACAATGGGTGTAACCTTCTGATGGGAAGTGGGGGGACCTGAGCCAGGGCACTGGCTGCAGGATCCCTGATGGGGGAATGGGAACCTGGAACAGGCCACCTGCAGGGTCTCCTGATGGTGGTGGTGAGCCTGAAGCCTGGTGCTGACCACCTGCATGGTCTCTCACTGGCAAGGGAGGCCTAGAGCTGGGGCACAGGACACCTGTAGGGTCCTCCAGTGGTGATGAGGGACCTGGAGTCTGGAGCTACAAGGGGACAGGCCAAAGAGTTGCATGCAGCTCTGGAACCACAGGTTAGAGACCCCCTGCCCTAGGTCCATTGCACCTGTGTTTCCCTTAATGGTCCATTAAGGAGACTGTGACTGCAGAAGCAGTTTCTGGGATGTTTCCTGGCATTACACAAGTTGGAATATGGATAAAACAAACATATTCCTAACTTCTAACACAGATATGACATCTACGCATAAACCATGTAATCATTCCTAGCAGATCATAACCTTTCTATTGACAACAAAGATAGCCTGCCTCATATGAACAATTGCAATTATGAAAAATCAATATGAAATAGTATAATAAATGGTCCACTAAATCCAGACAGTATCACACTGAAGTCTAGAGCAGGGGTCTCAAACACATGACCCGTGGGCCACATGCAGCCCCTAAAGCTATTTCCTGCAGCCCACAATGACATTATCATTACCAATATTTGCAATATTGTTGTATGGAAAGGTTTCAGTGGTGTGGCCCCCAGGCTAATGTAGTAGTCCTCATGCGGCCCTTGTGCTGATTTGAGTTTGAGACCCCTGGTCTAGAGGAAAATTGAGCGTGCTGCACAGGAGATGTTTTAGCTACTAATGGGAACTCTGAGGTATGCAAAGGTGACCCTCTTAGTTGTACCTGGAAGGGCAGAATGAGAAGTGCCTGTTGTGAGTATCTGCTTAAAATGCAGTAAAGGAACATTAGAAATGTTTCAGTAGCTGCCTGAAGGAGGTCTCCTTGAAGGAGTGATGGTTCCAGTGAAGTCATAACTGTACCTTCTATAACCCAGAAAAAGTTGATTGAACTGAGGTCTTTGTGAAAGATCCAGGGTATTCTCATTCCATGAGTGGGACATGGGATGTGCAAAATGAGTGGAACTCAACATCAGGCCTGAAGACTGTTGACCCTTCAAGGACAGATCTAGGAAACTTGCTGTCAGTCAGAAGTGGAAGATGTTTGACACCATCTTCAGCAGCTGCTTGCAAATCTTAGAGTCCTGATGGCCATATGCCTCTCTCTTTGTGGTAGTCCATAAAAAGTGGAAAAATCCAGATTCGTATTGACTACTGTGCATTAACCAAATGCACTATAGTTCTCAAGTATACCATGCTTTGAATCTGAGATGTACTGAAGTGTTTGCTTGAGGGCCAGTGGTTCTCAGTATCAAATCTCTGGAGTGAATGCTACTAGATCCCGTGAGAGAGGAAGATAAAGAGAAGACATCTTTCATTTGTCCATTAGGCTTCTATCAGTTTAAGACACATCACAAGGAATTTCAGAAGCACTTGGTATGTATAAATGTCTTATGGAGAGAGTTGTGGAAGACATGAACTTACTGCAAATTTAATTTATCTGGATGACCTGATTGTGTTCCAAAGAGCCTTGGATGAACATGAAGAAAGATTTCCATAATTGTTGGATAGGTTGGAGATTTACAGAGTGAAATTCTCAACTGATAAACACCAGTACTGTTTTTTAAAAAAGGAAGGAAGTAACTCAGCACTTGTTTGGAAAAATTTGCCAAACAAATGTATAATAAACACAAATCCCATTAGCAGAGCCCTCCCCCAGCATGGGTGCCCTTTTTCTCACCTCTCTCTAATTCATAATTGTTGTCCTGGCTCGATGATGACCTGGAGTACAGGTGTGAGTGCATCTGAGTCAGTTCACCGCCCATGCCGCTGTAGAAAGAAGGGTGCTTTGCAGCTAACAGTCATAGCTGCTTCATTTGCCTTTTGTGATGTTTCCCTCCTGCAATTTGTACAAGTGTTTAGGAGTGTCTCTCCAGTTCTCCATTCTTGGACTGATTAACCATCATTTGCTGTGTGACCCTCACTCCTGGATCAGCTCATACCCAGCCTCCTGTGTTTAATCATTGCTTCACCTAGTGAAGTAGTGCTCTGGCTAGTAACTCATGGAATAAATCCTTAGCAAACACCCCCACTCCCAAATGCAGCCCTGGGAATGACTGTTAAGGTTCAGACCAGCTCTTTCACTCAATGGTTAGAGGATAATTTGGAGGGCCCTGAAACCCTCCTAAATTGACAGGCCCACTTCATGCAGGTCCAGACCCCACACATACCAGTCTGTGCCCCCATCATGCCAGTCTGGGCTCCCCTCTCTCACCCCAGCTA
Organism: Podocnemis expansa; assembly: GCA_007922195.1. Classification (NCBI taxonomy): domain Eukaryota; kingdom Metazoa; phylum Chordata; order Testudines; family Podocnemididae; genus Podocnemis; species Podocnemis expansa. The sequence goes on from ML682063.1 coordinate 3,367,007, forward strand.
CTGCCCCCCAATGGCCTGCCCCCCTACCCCAACTACTGCCCACCACATGTCCACCCCCACCCCAGTAACTGCTCCCCACACACCAACTCCCAGCCCCAGCTACTGCCCCCAAACCTACTGCCACCCCAGCTACTGCCCCTACACACCTGCCCTACCACCCTAGCTACTGCTCCCCACACACCTATCCCCCACCTCACCTACTGCCACTGAC
>ML682063.1:3377258-3426523 GCA_007922195.1 Podocnemis expansa
GCACCCTGTGGGTGCCTGCAGTCCCCTCTCCAAGTGAAATAGCAGGTCCACACTGTGGACCTGCTATTTCACTCCGTTATTTCGCAGACATGGTTTTTGTCCAGCGAAATAAGTTGTTTCGAAATAACATATTATTTCGAAACAGCTTGTTTCGAAATGTGTTGTTTCGAAACAAGCCTGCCCTGTGTGAACATAGCCGTAGAAGGCCAGAGGTGATAAAAGGTAGCAGCCCCATCTCTGTTTTGTGTTCAGCCTCCAGTCTGCAACCAACATGCATCTCTGGAACTATTTCTCTGCAAACAGGAGAAAGGAAAGGACTGAGGCCCACCCAGTTGCTGAGTGTCTACCAGAGGAACTGAACAACTCTGCAACTCCAATTTCTTCCAAGGACTTGCTTTACATAGAATCTAAATCATCTGTAGATATGTGGTTCTATTAGACTTTTTAACATCTCATTTTGTTTCTTATCTTTCTATATTAATCCTTTAGTTTTAGTTTCTACAGGATTGGCCGGAAGCGTGATATTTTGGGTAATACCTAAGCCTATATTTTTCTGTGCAATGGGGCTGACCCTTTGGGGTCATGACAACCTTTTTTTTTTTTTTTTTTTTTTTTTTTTTTTAAGAGATTCAGTGGCTAGGTGGGGACCAGAGGAGCTGATATGAAATAAATGGGGCTCTCTATTTTGTTATGCTCCATGATGGCCAATGTGGGGAATCAGAAGACTTTTCTGTGAGTGATTGGAAGACTGATTTAAGTACCACCCATCAGTGTTTGGAGAATTTGGTCCTCAGTTTTGCAGCTTGCCCTGATTTTTGCACATTGAAGGGGTTATCCCAGGAGGCCTAGATCACAACTTCATCTCCTGTTCTGCTTCTGACAGATCCAGGATACCAGAGATGCCTCTGTGACAGGCTGTTCCCCAGATCTGGTCTGGTGTGCCACTGTGACCTCCAAGTGCAAACTCCTGAACCTTGATTTGTCCTGCTTTGCCAAGTGGTCACTCAGTCCTGAGTCAGTCCACTCTGACCATTGGTGTGCGATCAGCCCTAAGCAGTGGGCGTGTGCCCTCTGGCTACTCGAGGATGGTCCCCGAAGTGAGCACCCCTTGCGCCAGTTACCACACCAGGACCCAGTGTCTACGGAGATTGGGAATCACTCCCAACCGCCATACACTCAAGACCGCACATTTAACAAAGAAATAGATTGTGCCCAGCCCTCTTCACTCACACCCTCTAAAGCTCACACAGCTTTAGATAAGACAACGACTGGTTAATTGAATATGGCCAATCTTGGCACAGTCACAACATAAATGAGTCAGGAGAGACCACAAGGAAATAAAAGGTAAAACGTGTACTAACCTAACGTTTCTCCTTAAACTGACCCCACAGTTCAAGTTCATGGTCAAGGAGTCTGGCTGTCAGAAGTTTGTACAGCTAGTCTCTGCCTGTGATTAGGCAGGGCTCAGGTCTTGCTTGAAGTTGTTTCAAGATGCAGCATCTCAACTAAAAGCCTGTAAAATCTTCCAGGTCTCTGTTTCCAAAACTCATCCTCTCTCCCTTCTGGGCAGAGGTGATTCCTTTGTCTTGTCTGAGCCACCTCAGTTAGCATGTCTTTGTTGCCTTTTCTCAGTATTTGCTTGCTAACTGCTGGAGAGAGAGTTCTGTCTGTCCCCCTCTCTCTTTAGCAATGGAAAACATGTTACACTTCTGTGCACATGCATGAAGTTGTAGGAAACACATCATCATAGCTATCATGTAAAAGAAACATTGCTTGGTGTAATTGGCAACAAATCATACAGTCACAATAAATGAACAGGAAAATCATATAATGAGGCACTACAGCATAGCACTCTTTTTCCACCTCTGAATAGTTCCACTCCATGAGGGTTAACTTCTAACTTAAAAACGCTGCGGGGTGTTTGTTGCCCTTGTCCCTGGTTTGTATCAGAATGGCACCTAGCCCCCCTGTCAGAGGCATCTGTGGACAACTCGAACATTTTGTTGAAGTCAGGACTAACCAGGACCAGTCCCTCAGACAAGATTTTCTTTACCTTGTCAAATGCACTCTGGCAGATCTCAGAGCAGTCATTCCTATTTGGCTTGTACTTTTTAGGGTTAGGGTTAGGTCAGTGATCGGGGCCACAATTTCACAGAAACACACAAATTTCCTGTAATAGTTTGCTAGGCCTATGAAAGATGAACTTGCTTTTTCATTTGGGGTACTGGCCACTTCTCTATAGCCTCCACTTTCAGAGAGTCAGGGAAGGTTCTGGCCTCCCTCCACTCAGCGCCCCAGGTACGACACTTTGGCTGCCCCCACTTTGCACTTGGACTCTTTTATGGGCATTTCATCATGCCTTTCAGGAGTACCTGGTGGTAGGGCCACTGCGTTCACCTGGGCAGGCAGGGAGCTGGCTTCTTTTGGTCCCAGGCAGTGGCTCATCAGATGCTCAGTGGAGTTGCACAGGTAACAGCTCCTTGGGCCAACCCCCTGTCTGGGTGAGTTGTATACGACCCTTCAGGGTGGCTTAGGACTCTTGGGGCGACCTCCTGCCCTCACAGCACCCTTCTTTTGCCCCAGCACCAGGAAGGATCCCCTTCTGGTGCTAGATTTCCGTCCCTCTGTCTGTAGCTTATGGCCCATGGCTCTTCGGGCTTGCTCAAAAGCATCAGCTACTGCAGCCAGTTCTATTGCTAACTTCACTTCTTTATCCCGTAAGCCCACTCAGATCTCATCTGTACACCCACTTAGAAACCGCTCCTGTGCTAACAGGTCCCAGGGCTGTTCATATGTGTAGGCCCCCCTTCCCATGACCAATTTGTTTAACAGATCCTACAGCCTGTGAGCATATTCACTATGGGTCATGCCTGTCTGCTTGCTGAGATCTCTGAATTTCATTCTGTACACTTCTGGTGTAATCTGGAACCTTTGCAAGACAGTCCTTTTGAAAGCATCATACTTTAAAACCACCCCAATCGGCGCTTCATTAAAAATGGCCTGGTCTTTTCCCAGCAGCTTGGCCACCACCATGGGGACTTTCCGCGCTTCAGGGATCTTGTACAGTTCACAAAGTCTTTCAAACGTAGTGAAATATTCCTTGATGCAGTCTGTCTCCAGGTAAGTTGGGCACAGTTTCTCAAAGTTCGGTGTTTTTGATGCAGGGGGCCCAGGGCTGCCTGGCATTTGGTCCTGTCTCCCCAGGATCAGCAGGGGGGTCCCAATCTCTGCAGACAGTGGCTCCTGGTGTGGTAACTGGGGCTGGGGGTGCTTGTTTGTGGGACCATCTCAGGTGGCCAGAGGGCATACACTCGCTGCTTGGGACTGATTGCACACCAGAGGCTGGAATGGACTGACTGAGGAATGGGTCGTCACTTTGCAAAGCAGGGTGAGTTGGGGTTCAGGAGAGGGAATTGTGGGGTCCCAGTAGCACACTGGACTAGATCTGGAGAGCAGCCTGTCACATAGAAAGGAAGTAATACCACTAACTCACAGACCTACAACAGCCATAGCTGGTTTTCTTATCCTTTTGGGAGAACGCATGTGGATGATATAACCTAGAGATGATTTTCTGGGACAACAAATTCTCAGCAGGGGGATGATGTAAACAAGGCCTGAGTGACTGGGTCTTTTTCTACCTCAGTCTACACCACTGTGCACCTGATTTGCATCAGTACAATTAAATGCTTAGCATAATTTCAATGTGAAGCCACCCTGGTGATGGGCATGATGGGAAATGGTTAGCATGACCAGTTTGGTTACAAGTCTCTTTGTTTTAACTGCAGGGACAATGAAATGTTGTCCTTTGGGAGTATGAACTGTGTTTAGCCTCTGCTGATGAAAGAGTCACTCTCACCAAAACAGAATTCAGAAAAGGTGGCAGATGAAGTTTGTGTGATAAGAATAAAAGGGGTTGGTGAGGGGTGTGGTGAAGTGGGAAACCCCTCTTAGACTAACATGGGATGTCATAAGCGATTACTTTGTTTTTCTGTTCTGGTGCTGGGACATTGGTGTGTGATAGGTAGAAGAGTCCCTAGGGGGCAGGGGAGCATTTAAGATGACTTTACCTGTGTGACCAGCGGGGCTCCCAGGTTGTGTCTGGTTGGACAAGGGCAGGGCTACCTAGCCTGGGAAGGCAGAGCCGTAACACACTATTTTGCCACCCGGGACACGTTCCGACTGGAACACGCCCCTTCCCATTAGTGGCATTCAGAGCCAGCACTGCAAAGCTGCCCCTTTGATAGCGCGGCCCCACTGAGCTGCTTGGGGCCGCCCGGGGCTTTGCCCCATCTGCCCCACCATAGTTACAACTGCGGGAAGGAGAACAAAGGACCAAGGGGGAGAGGGGGTAGTAGGGAAAGGGGGGGTCCAAGAGGCAGGATGCCTAGAGTTATGAACCTGCCCATCCCAGAGTTTTACTACTATACTATCTGGTGAATCTGATTCCAGCTGTCCTAGCTGCTGTGTGAACTGGATTGCTAATAAACACCGACTTCCACACTGTCTGAGAGTCACTTCTGATCAGGACATCCAGGGACCCTCCTGGAGGGAGATTGGACCCGAGGCTGGGTTTAGGAGTTGGCTACATGATAGTGTGGCGATCTGGGTTGGATGGGAGGAATGCCACCATAGCAGAGTCCTGATCAGCTGGGAGCAGAGGGGACCTGGGAGAGCACAAGGGGTTTGTCCCTATGTTTAACTAAGTGCTGATAAAGACTATGGCCAAGGCAATCCTTAACCTCCCTCCTATTGTTAAAAGATGAACTTAATTGCTGGTGGAGTCTCATTATTTTGAGCATGGACATATCTCCTGGGTTAGCAGAAAGGTTTTCTGGAGAGCTGAAATCACTAGAGAAATTAGAGAAAGCCTGACTGACAGCCAAGAGAGACCAGAAGTGGTTGTGAACTGGGGGTGGGAGGGAGTCACTAGTAGTTGGGGCCTATTGATGGTGAGAGCCAGCAGATGGGACTCCATGAGGCCAAGGCATGGCAGGTGACTGGCTGAGCCCTCTTTCCTGAGAATTGGGCACTGAAACTATGATGGTCAGCATGGTAGTAAAGGGGAAGTGAAATACACACCCTGTGTACACTGGGGTGGGGTGGGCTCTGCATGTTTTGTAAGAAATCTGCATTTACTATGTTTTTTCCCAACCCAGTGCTGGCTTTGATATTGCCTCTTTCTTGTTTTATTAAAAAGTTTATGTTCCACACGCAGACTCTAGGCTTGTGGGAGGGGAGGTACAGTCTTTTTACAGAGCCCAGCATATAGTGTATGATTTCCCAGGAGATGTGATCGGGGCTTGAGCCACTTGGTGTTGTATCTTTGATAGGGACCCCTAGCTACAGTACCTGGCTCTGTGCTGCTGCCAACTGTTCCTGGCATAAGTGTTACTGTGGGCTCTTGTAAGTGCGTTGTTCATTCAGCCCACCTGGTGGTCGTCCCTGGTGGGACATTAGGGGAGTTATCGTCTCAAGTGTCCCTGCTGGCCCATCTCCTCCCTGGGTGACGGGTAGTCGGTTCCCACCCCATGGGGGGGGGGGGTAACTGTTAGCTTAGAGGCTGGGTAGGACAGTTCACCCAGAGTCCTATGCCCATAAGCGGGTGTATAATCCGTGAGTCACAATGCAGTTGGGGTTAAACAAGGTGGAGTAGTGTTGAGATCGAAGTCTCAGGAGAAAAAGGGGAGAGGAGGGGGTAGGACACAGGCCCACCCTACTCCTCTGTGTCCCAGCCCAGGGCCCTAGCAGCGGCCTGGCCTTGGTATCAAGGGGTCAGCGGGGATCCAGTCGCCACACACTGACCCCGATAGGGGGATGTGCAACTCTCCTGGGCTACTCCTGCCCCCATAACCCTTAGTACCTGGTTTGACGTAGCTTCTACATCCTTGGGGTACTCGCTGAGAGGTACCAAATAGAAGTCCTCCATAGCATCCACTGGTGGCTGGTCTGAAAGTCCCAGGCTGACGTCCATCTCCTCAGGGGGTAGCTCGTGTAGCATCACCAGGTCTGAGGTGTGGGGGAGCTCCCCCGGGGCCTCTCCCTCTGTGGGCCCCACCTCTGGCGGAGCCAGGGGCAGTTCCTCCAGGTCCTCCCCGGTCGCCTCTGGGGTCCCTTCTCTGGAGTCTGGAGCATCCCGGCCAATTGGGGGGGAGGGGGGCACGGTTCCCATTGGGCCCACTGCCTGTCTACTGCAGGTGGGGGAAAGTTTTCCCATGGGATGCCCACCATGGGAGGCCCCAGCCAGCCCTCCCGGTGTGGGGCTGGCATCCGGTGGGTAGGCCCGACCCTCCTCTGCTGGGGCAAGGGCCAGTTCTGAGGAGCCTGGAGGGAGACATCCTTCCCCTCCGGTAGCCAGGGCTGAACTGAGCTCCCTGGCCCTGCTTTTATACTTCCTGTCCAGCCCCTGGCTTTCTGGTGTAAGTGACAGCCCCGCGGTGGCCATCTTGTCTCCTCTGGGGGCGGCCATCTTGCAGCCTCTTTACAGTTACATTGTGTGAAGCCCTTAGTTAAAGCCCATTTCCCAGGACAAGGAAAAACCTGTCTCACCTGCTCCTGACTTCAGAATGGTCTGCTATGCCTTGCTCGCTGAGCTCCCTACAGATGACAGAGAATTGCTCCTCAGAAGAAGTAATGCTCGGCTCTGCTGTCATTAGTTCATGCAATAAGGGGGCAACGTTCCTTTACCCTTTAATTAACATTACAAGTATTTTGAACCCAGTTCCAGCCACACGGGTCATTTCCCAACATACAGAGCACCAAGGTGTGCTTAAATAAAGTATAATACAGTCATACTTATGGACACCCAAGGATTTCATCAATGGGCCCACAGATTGTCTCCAACCACATGGGATGCTGATGATGAGGGCAAAGAGAGAGAGTGGAGCATGGGCCCATGGATGTCCCCCTCAACAAGTGCTGCCACTAATGGGGGTTGCCAATGCATGCATGGCCCCCAGGTGCCGGAGACCCCACCGTCCTGCCCCCAGGTTGGCCAGTCTCCAGTGGCCAGCTAGGGCTCCCACAATGTAGGGCCCCACAGCCCTGGGCCCAGAGGGCCGTTAATCTGGCCCTAGTTACAGGGAATATAGATTTGCCGAGGAAAGAGTAAACTAAGAACAGTAGGGTTGGGATGCAGATTTTGGAGGGCAGACATGAATTGGTGCAGTGAGAAGCAGACCTGAGGGTTGTGGAGGGGACTCAAGGTACTGAAGGGAGGAAGGCAGGTGAGATGGGGTGGAATAGGTTCAGTGAAATAGGCTGGGGAAACTGTTCCAGTGGGGGAAAGAGGACCTGGCAAAGTGAGATGGGGGCAGGCTTGTTGGGGTGTGATACCCTGCACCATCACATTCACATTCATAGGGTAACTGGGAAGTATTTTGTGCCAGGTTTGTCATGTAAGGTGTTTTTGAAGAGTTCATGATGCACAGAGCATTAATGTCACAGCAATGTGTCTGGTCCAATGTCACGTGTACGGTTATGAGGCTTCACTGTGAAATAGTCCCAAAGATGAGTCCTCAGTCCTCATGGCATAAAATGTATCCAACCAAAACTCCCCAGCAGCAGAGGGGCAGTTCTCACTGTCAACATTTGTATAGGACAAACCCAGTTCAGCTTTCCAGATAAAAAGAACTGGGAAGGGAAGTGGGAGGAGATAAAAGTCACTGAGTAGGACAAGGACGTTGGTTGTCACCTGACCCTGGGGCAGGGGTTGGGGGCAGGAACATTTTAAAAAGGGGACACATTTGACAGGGTCTTTCACCTCCATCCACAAACACCACTAAGCAAGTGAGGTGCTCACCAAAAGAGAGAACCTGCTTGAAGGGAACCAGCCAGGTTGTGGTGAGAATTGCTAAGTTTGTAAGGCTCCTGAAAGTGTAAAGCTCTGTTCAGCTTGTGTTTTGCTTTTGTTTCAGCTTAACCAAATCTGACTTGCTCTTTTTTGTCTTATAAGTACTTCAAATCCTTCTGTTTGGTCTGTCTGAAGCAGTGCATTTAATTTGAAGTGTCTGGGAGATTTCAATAGGAGTAACAGTACTAGTGCCTATCAATATCTCTGTTAAACTGATGACAGTGAACACTGTCAGATGGAATTTCCTAGCCTTGTTGCTGTGACTGGGCCTGTCTGGGCTAATTCTGTTGTATCATCCAAAAAGTGTCTGGCTAGAAAGACTCAGTTAGAAATCATGCTGGAGCCTATGTGCAGACTGTCCTGGAACTGAGGCTCTCACAGCAGAGCAGAGTAAGATGGGCTCCGGGAGTGGTAGATTGGGGTGACACAGCAATACTCCAGCCCAGATCGCACCAGGGGAATGTCACAGGAGGTAAAGGATGCTCAGTGAGGTAGATGCCTGTTTTGCTGGGTGTACAGAGGACTAGGTGCAGTGGGGATGGGGAGAAGGTCTGATGGGGCAGAGGGACCCAAGTATAGCGAGGAGCAGGTGTGATGCGGGAGAAGGGACTCGGTGCAGTAGGGCCATGGTTCCCACCCCGTGTGCCATGATACACAGGTGTGCCCCCACACCTGAGCAGGTATGCCACTGAATTTTTTGTAAAACTACTCAGAAGTCTGGATTGGCTCAAGAATATTCATGATTTCATTTGGCAACTATATGTCGGTATGCCTCAGAATAATTAAAGGTATTAAGGCGTCCTACTGCAGAGAAAAGGGTGGGAACCACTGCAGTAGGGTGTGGGAGGCAACTGTGAGGCAATGAATGGGACTCGGTGCAGTGGGGAGCCAGGCCACAGGTATGGGGGAGAAGCAGGGGATTGGTGTCTTTGGGGGGGAGGAGGCAGGTGTGAGGGAAAGGAGGAGATGTGTGGTGGGGATGTGGGGCAGGTCTGAGGTGGTGAAGGGGATTCACTTCAGTGAGTGGTCAGGTGTGAAGGTACAGAGGGGGCTTGGTGCAGTGAGAGGTGGGGAGGTTGAAGGAAAGCACCCGTTTGTCATCTGGAGTCTTTGGGGGCCAAATTCTGATCTTTGTGATGCTGAAGTAAAACCCAAACCAGAAATACTAGAACAGAATTAATGTTAAATCAGTATTGTCCCTCTTCACCTCCCAGCATTCAGGACACTTCCTGGACTGGAACCTGTGTTGATTGAAATCAGTGGCAATTAAGTGTGCACTGAGCACTGCAGGGTAAATCCCTTAGCTGGCAGCCTGATGTCACGTAGTGAGGCCCTGATAGCAATGGGGAAAAAAACCCAGATCTCCTGCCTTGTGGCTGCCCCTCTGGGCCATCCTGCCTTTCTCCAGACTCTGCTGTGTCTGAAGGAAAATGGCTCTTTTTATAATGAGAGTAAAATGTCCTTCCTCTAATCTAGGTGCTTTTAGCTCTGCATTGCCTCCCTTGGAGCTGTGATTTCCTGATGGTGTTTGAAGGGTGAGCTTTCATTGATGCTCTAATTAAAAATATCCCATCTGCATTTCCCTTGACATCATCAACAAGTGTGCTGTAAACTGTGGGAGGTTCCAGAGGGTGGACAAAAGCCCATTTAGGGGAGTTGGAAAGCAAAGGAAAGCATCCAAAGAAATGAAAAAAGGATGTGTATAGTCCAAGATGGGTTATTCTCATGTGTGACAAGCTCTGCAGCACACACAGTTTAATGCAGTTCTAGTTTTATAGCTCAGGCTTGTTGCTGGTTCCCTCTGAGGATCCTGGCAGGTTTCAGCATGTTTCCTGTCTGAGCAGGTGGGTGACGCTCCATGGCTGAGAGAAGCCCTGTAGCTAGTTTTGTGTTAACTCTCTTGATCCCTTTATTCTCCCAGCTGAGGCTTCTGGTACATCCAGACATCATGATCAAGGCTTCACTGAACTCAGGGAAGATGACCCTGTTCAGCCAGGATAGCGGGGTCACCTATCGGATCCCTGCACTGCTGTTCATCTCCCAAGACACGTTCCTGGCATTTGCAGAGGAGCGCTCCTCTCTAAATGATGAGGACGCTGAGCATCTGGTGCTGAGGCGAGGTCAGAGAGAAAGGGATGTGATTGAGGTAATTCGGTGTGCGCTAAGGCTCCAGGCAGCAGCTGTTTTTTCGCAGACACCTGTCGCTCCTTGCCTGCCATCCACTGACATGACAGTGTCAGCGTCCATGCTTCCTGGGATTCTTTCTCTCCCTGAACACTTGCACTTCTGCCTATTCACCCCTGAGTGTCGCTTGTGATGTTCTTTAGATGCTCCAGGTGCCAGACAAGATCCTGCAAGATGTACAGACCTCTGATGAAGTGCCAGGGTCCTTTTTTCGACTCTCTGAGGTCTGGAGGGAGGCTGCTCAGCCCTCAGAGAATGTCACCCCAAAGGAGAGTGCTGGGTGAGGAGTACGTCAGCAAGTCCCCCAGACACTAGCCCACATCCACTTTCCTCCTCTGCCCACAGCAATCTGCTAATCCCCTTCTCAGAGCCTCCTGTTGCCTCTTTGCTTCTGTGTGCAGCTCAGGAAATCTTTGGGGCAAGGTCTTTCCATATTCACCTAGGTTTTGTACAGGGCCCAGCACCTCATCCACTCTTCACGGTATACCAGAGGGGCTCCTGGATCATATTATTCTGGGGAACTCCAGGGTCTGGGAGAGCCTTTTTTTATCTCTGTTTTCAGCTAGCTGATCCTGGATGGTTTATGAAATATCAGACACATGTGCCGTCCCTCCCTAACTCTCTCCTAGTTTCTCTTTGCAAGGACCCCACCTTATGCTGGGCTGGGGCAGGACATTCTAGGTGGCGGGGCCTCAACTGTGGGCATCATTCCCCTTCCAGCTGATTTCTCAGACCCTGAGAGCTGTTTCCTTCCAGGGCAGGGCCTGAGTCTTTCTTATTCCTGGTGGTATGTGCCTGAGCAGGGCAAGGAATTCAGAGTCAGATTCAAACCTCTGTGAAAATGGGCCCTGCTCTCACTGCACAGACACATCTCCTGAGTCACAGATGCCATCACTCTAGTGATCGCTGTGTGGATGGCACTTGGACGCTGTGGCTCAGACTGAAGCCCATCCCCATCTCAACCCATGCTCCAGACCAGCCACAACTTCGAAGGGCTGTTGGGCTGGGAGCCTCACTCCACGCTGCTATGCAAGCATCTTCCCTGAGAGCAGCTCAGGAGAGGGGAGCCAGATCAGGGTGCTGGAGAGGACAGGGTGCAGCTTTCCCCTGTGACTCTATGATTGGTGTGTGGCTTGTCTTCCACTGCAGCCAGCCTGTGTCTGGCTGGCCCCAGGCAGAGGGGAAAAGCAAAGAGCAGAGGGACTAAAAAAGAAGCCAGGGCAGCTGTCGGAGAAGCTGCTGCAACCCAGCTTGGTTCCCTGAGGGGACGCTGGGACCCAAAGCCTAAACTGAGGCTTTTATTTCTGTGCTTTGGCACCTGATCAGTTTCCAGAAGCACTCAGGGCCCACCTGCTCTCAAGGGGAGGGCAGAGGTGGTTGGCGAAGCTTCTGCTGAGGATGGCTAAGTGCCCCTCTGCCTCTGCCGCCCTGGGTCCTGCCCCCACCTGGCCAGGGACTCTGAAGGGCAGAGATGGGCACGCTGACTCTCGCAGGCTCCTAATCTGGAACCCCAACCTTGCTAGGCCTTGGGCCATGCGGCAGCATTTTAAATTTCCCAGTTCCCACCCTGGGCCAGATTTAGAAAGGCTGGCCCCCACCTGGGCCAGCTCCTGGGCTAATGCAGGCAGCCTGCCCACCCAGGGTGCACACTGCCTGCCCATGTGTGTCTTTCCCAGCAGAGAAGCAGGGAGGGCAGGCAGTGGCATTTGGTGGCAACATTTCATAGGGAAGGCAGTGTCTGTCCCCACCTCTGATATAGTCCTGGAGGTGGCCGTACAGGACAATTGTGGTGATGCACTGAGAAGTGCCCCCCCCCCAACACACACACATCTGAGCTCCCTGTTCTCTCTCGATTTCTCTTGCTGCAGTGGGGGCCCATGGAAACCTTGACAAGCGCAGTATTAGCAGGACACCGCACGATGAACCCCTGCCCGGTATATGAGCAGGAGACAAAGACAGTTTTTCTCTTCTTCATCTGTGTGAAGGGGAAGGTCTCAGAGCAAGAACAGATCCGCAGTGGGAAGAACGCTGCCCGGCTTTGCTATGTTCGCAGCACGGATGCTGGCCAGACCTGGAGCTCGTTGACAGATTTAACGGACAAGGTGATTGGGGAAGACCTGAAGGACTGGGCCACGTTTGCGGTGGGGCCAGGGCATGGTGTACAGCTCCACTCTGGGCGCCTGCTGATCCCGGCTTATGTCTACTACATTACTGCCCGCTTCCCTGGCCAGCAGCCATGCTGTGAGACCCAGGGTTGTGCCTTCGTTTTCTACAGCGATAACAAGGGGGGAAAGTGGCACAAAGGAGGGCTGATCCGCTACATGGAGACAGAAAAGTGTGTGGTGAGTAAACGCAAGAAGATGGAGACATTAGAGTGCCAGGTGGCTGAGGTGATGCACCAGAACGGTGACACGGTGGAGTACTCAGTGTACTGCAATGCCCGTACCCCTTCCCGCAGCACCCGTCGCTTCCGGGCCGAAGCACTCAGCACAGACCAGGGCTTGACATTCACGAGCCCCTCCCTGTGTAAGAAGCTCTGTGAGACGGGTGACGGCTGCCATGGCAGTGTGGTGAGCTTCACTCCAACACCAGGAGGTTACAAGACCACCTTATCATGCCTGCTTTACTCCCACCCAACAGATAAACAGGAACGGAAAGACTTAGGCATCTACCTCAGAGCCAAAGCCTGTCCATCAAAGCCCAAGTGGAAATGCCCCTGGGTCCTGCACAAAGGCCCTAGTGGTTACTCAGATCTGGCTGCATGCTAGGGGCCACCGCTGTTGTTTGGCTGCCTGTTTGAGTGTGGGAAGACTCATGCAAGTGAGGAGATCGCCTTCCGGCTCTTCACTGAGGAGGAGCTCCAGAATAACATAGGCTCCTCCTCCTGTTGTTGCCTCCTTTTAGGTTGTTGCTAATTGTAATAATGACATTTGTAAAATAGGGTTATAGGATCGCCAGCTGATCTGATCAGAAGATAATAAGGTTTTTGTCCCAGAATCAGGCTACGCAGTGTTTTGTGAGGACCCTCTCTGAGAAGCAAAGTATAGCCTTAACAACATTGTTGAGCTAAAATAGGATAATGATCAAATGTATAAAAACCAGTCCAAATGCAAAGGCAATGCTATTATTCAAGAGATACATGTGATATGATAGACTACCAGGCCTTTGGAGTAATATAAACTCAAGCCCTTCCTTGATAACCTGGTGGTAAGGGACAAAGGTCCAGCCTCACCCCTGTATGTTGATGTTCAGGTTCTTCAGTACTTGAATGGGAGGTGGAGAGCTTAGGATATGCTCAATTGTGAAGAGCTCTAGAAAGACTGTCACTAGGACAAAGATCATACAAAACTTGAGACATAAGACTACATACAAAGCACCAGCAGAACAAAACAGAGTGACCCTTCTTTATAGTCAGTCGCCACTTTTATAACCTAACCACTATGTGCCCACCTGCCAGGTCCAAACTTAGCTTTCTCAACCACAAGACATTAGATTAGAGATCTCATATTCTGTAAGTAGCATGTCAATGACATACCCATGTCCTTTCCAGCCAGTTTGCTGATTCACACCTCTGTTATTTCTGGACTCACCATGTTCTTAAGGTGTAGCTGTTCAATCTACTGAATTGAGGTGACCCCTCCCCACTTATTGTCTTTTCATTTATCATGGGTGAAGTTTATAACTACATATTTTTTATCTTTTAGCTTGTCTTCATACATATATATATAAAAGATATGCAAGAAAGCAGGCTAGCTTTATGTGCTACACATCCTTTTAGTGGTGTCCTCAGCAGGACCGAGACAGCCCCTCTCAAAGATCGTCATCCCCACCCCATGGGAAGGGATTGACGCTATGAGGCCTGGGTTTCTGCTGTTCCAACTAACTGGCGGGTGCTCAGCTGCTCTGACCATCGGGTGCTTAGGGTGTAATGGAGCTTTTAGCAAATCTCTAGGGGTATGTCTACATTGGAGCCTTAGGTCAACATAAACTGCCTTAAGTCGACTTAAGGTACTCCCTGGCCCATTCAGAATTCAAGACTTCAAAGAGAAACAGCTGAACTCGAATTAATATGCAAGCTAAATTCTGTGAAAGCAGGACTTAATCGAGACTATGGGTTCTTTTCCCATTATAAAAGGTAATTTGACTGCAGGCTTCCCAGGGTTTCAACCTAACAACTACTCTGATTTGCTGTTACTGTATGACCTGATCCTATGCTTTACACCCCCTTGCATTTATTTTCATTCCATTCTGTAAGTTCACCCATCTTCGAAGCATCTGAGGAAGTGGGATTTTCTCCCACAGAAGCTCATGCAAAAAATAAATCTGTTAGTCTTAAAGTGCCACACGACTCCTTGTTTTGTTTGCTGGACTAGACTAACACGGCTGTCCCTTTGGAAATTAATAACTTCTGCCCTAAAAGTTGACTTAAGCATTATGTTGCCCTTCAAGGTGAAGAAGCAGCCCAGGCTTTGCTCCCTATCCCGCCCCAGGTCCCTATTGGGCTCCGCAGCCCGATCTGGCTCCAGGGTCCCAATTCAGCCCCAGACGCCACTGGCAAGGGATCAGGCTCTCAGCCCCTTGCCGCCGGCAGCAGGAGCCAGCTCCCAGCCCCTTGCTGCTTGTGGCAGGGGCCTAAGAGCCAGATCAGAGTCCCAGCCACTTGCTGCAAGCATCAGGAGTTGGCTCTGAGCCCCTTGCCACTTGTGGCAAGCGGCTCAGGGCCAGATTTGGCTCCAAGCTGCTTTCAGGAGGCAGGAGCCAGATAAGGCACCTGTGCCTGGATCGAGGCCTGTGGAGCTGGATCATGCCCTAGGTTGGGGTAGGGTGTGAGGCCCACGCCAGGGCTATGTCTACTAGTCTAGACTTATCCCTCAGTCAACTTAACAAGGTCAACTTTAAGTTGACTTAAAATAGCCCTCAAGTGTAGATATAGCCTACGTGCCTAAGCCACTGCCAACTACTGAGATGAATTATCAGTTATTTTGCTTATGGCTTATTTGCTTATTTCTAGGAATAGTTACTGAGTAGATTTTCCTTTGTGTGGCCTAGTTCAGCTAAGACAAAGATATAAGAGAAGAGGAGGGGTGAACCTGACTGCCTGTCAGAGCCATAACTAGCAGTTTTCATACCTGAGGCAAGCAGCCCCAAACGACTAGGGATGGATCCGGATCAGTGTAACCTGCCAGATCCATGTGGATCCTGATCCGTCCCCAGCTGCTGCAGGAAGCCAGATCTGTCCCCTGCACCCTTTAAAATTCTGCACCTGGGTCTTTACCGCATTTCCCAGCCTAGTTATGGCCCTGCTGTCTGCGCCCTTTCCTTGATGCATGGGAGTGAAAAGCAGACAGCTGACACCCCTCCCAGACTAACAACTCAAAACCATGTAATCACATGCTGTGTTGGTGATCCTTAATTACCTTTGCCTGATAATTGTTTCCATTTGAGTAGGTAGATGATAATTTGACTGATGTCTCTGAAACCGGGAGGTAGCTAGTCTGAATCAGGCAAATCTCTTAGTGGACACATGAGAAAGACCTCCAAGCACAGGTGGCGGGATTGGCCATCCAGAAATCTGTGACTGATTTATTCAAAGACTGCCTCACACTTGTGGAGAAACAAGCTGCGTGGGGCACGGCATTTACCTATTGTACATGTGTGAGCTAATGGCTGATAAGTGGAAGCTTCTCGTAAAACCATTCCAGTGAGAATGGCTGAACACCAGTAAAGTACAGCTTTGAAGATAAGAACATTTGATTTGACTTGTCTATATTAGATATGTAGCAGGCTGAGGTATTGCATTGCCTTTGGTTCATTTCCTGTTACTGACACACAAAAACTCAAAGTTACTAGTTTGAGTAACATTGGGGAGTAGGCGTATCAAATGGGTCAGCCAGGAATGAGGGCCTCAGTCTCCCTCCCATACCCAGACTTCCCCATCTGCTCAGTTACCAGCTGCAGACTCATGCTGGTTACTTCTCCGAAATGGGTTGCCCTGCTCTTCTTGGAGCCATCTCTTCCCTATTCCGTTAGGGGTAGCCTGTGCTGGATTGTCACCCCTGGGGTTTGGGAACTTGGCCACAGCTCCGGCAGCAGTGCCAGCGGCTGCACTTCCATCCTAGGGAAATCCCCCACCCTGAACCAGATGCTTCACTGCCAGGGGCCCAAACCCCAGCTGGTGTAACCTGTGGAGCTGATTAACACTGAGGATCTGACCCACAGGGAGGACTGCCAGTGTTGGGAAAGAGGCAGAAAGATCTCAGATGTTAGCTCTGTGCTGCTGAGGGTGATATCCTGTCAGAGGTAGCCCCCAGGACACACCACTTGTGGTCATGAAAGATCCCATGTATACAGACACAGTTTCCTAGCACTTTGGCCAATTCTCAGTTCTTCCAACTTCATGGTAACAAAAAAGCATCACAGACTGTGAAATCTGATTTTTTTTGTCTACTTCAGAGCTGGGTGGCCAAAGAGCAGCAGAGGCTGTCCAGGTGCCCAGCTCTAAAGGCAGCACCCCACCAGCAGCAGCGCTAGTGTGTACCAAGGGTTTCCGGCCCTGAGGTCCAGCCCACATTTGTGCCTCTGTCTCCCACCCCCTGTGTAGGGCAGAGGTGTCCCAGCACCACCCTTCAGCCAAAGAAGGAAGAAAGACAGGACTGGATGGCAGCCTCCCCCCGCACTCACCTGCTGCTCCAGACCCACAGCCCGGTGCCTCCTCCCACCCCCAGCATCCCCATCAGTTGTGATTTAAAAATCTGGAATCAATATCAACTTGCCTTGCCAAAGGGAACACTAATCCTTGAGAGGGGGCATAGGACGAGTCTCTAGCTTTGGGGCAGGGGTAGTTCTATGGGATGCTCGGTGGGTGGAAGGAGTCAGGAGGACGCTGGTCCCACACTCAAGCTAAGATGTTCGCAATGCTCATGCTGAGTGCTCAGTTGCTCAGGTAGATGAGCTTTGCAGGGCCAGTGGAGAGCATGGGGAGGTGCTCAGGAGGATGTAACAGAGAACAGGCTGGGGAGAGGTTGGAGAAACAAAGGCTGCATTTCTGTTCTCCCTCTTCCCTGCCCATTCCCACTGTATGCCACAAGTAGCAGCAGGGAAGCTAGGAATGGGGGTGTGGTGGGTGCTCAGAGCCCCCAGCTCTGCCCCTCCTCCCTGGTTTCAGTGTCTGCAGCAGGAAACTCGGAGGAACAGCTACCTGAGGAGGCTGCATCCCGCTCTTAGCCCAGGAGTCTCCCTGACTCCCACCCTCATTTACCTAATTTCAGTGCAGTGCTCACCCCATCCCAGCCAGGTAAGTCAGGGAATGTGGAAGCCTTGGCTGTGACTGAACTACTAGGTGCAGCTCTAGGAGGCTGGGGGATCACAGCCCCCAGCCTTGCCATCTCCAGCTTCTCAGCCTCAGCCTCAGGAGAAGCCCCTTCCCACTCCCAGGCAGCCAGTTCCAGTGAATCCAGGTCAGCCCTTATCTATCCCCTGCCAACTCCCCTCCCTTGGTCCTGCTCAGGAGGATGCTCACACTCAGCTCAGCTGTGGACGGTCAGGCAGCACAGCAGCAGACCACTGGAGCAGGGTCTAGTGAGGGTTCCCAGCCTGTGGTGTACAGACCCAGGGAGTAGGGGTGGGCAGGCATGCATGGGGTGCCCGGCCAGCCCTGCACCAGGGCTGAATTGAAGGAGTCCCAGGCTGTTTCAGGCTGCCCAGGTTTGGGGGGGCGGCAGTGCCACACCTGCCCTCCCACTCCACAGGCCAGAGGCAGCCAGGCAGCTGCACTGCAGCCCCTTCTGTTGTGGGTGGGAGTGGCCAGGGCCAGAGGCTGCGCTGCCCTCCCTCTGCTCCATTGAGGACATGAAGCAGCGTTCCCGGCTTCCCCACCGGTCCCCAGCCAGTCACCCCTGCCCAGGGGACAGGGAGCGCCAGCACAGGGCTGCTGCTTTTGGGTGCAGGACCCTGGAGTGGGTCTATTCGGCAGAGTTCGGCCTGCTTCGCCCCTCCAGTTCCCCCAGCATGGAACAGAGGCCACCTCGTCCCCAAGCCCTGGAGAGAGCCCATTCGGAGATGGGGTGGGCTGGGGTTAAGTGGCTCAAACTGCATCCAACAGGGCTCTGCCCCCAAAAGCAGCAGCCCCAGACCAGCCACTCTCCAACCTCTGAGGGGGGGTGGCCGGCCAGGGCCTGGCAGGGCAGCGAGGAACGCCACTCCACGTCCACAATGGAGCAGAGGGTGGGCAGCGCAGCCTCCGGCCCTGGCCCCAGCACCAGGGGCTGCGGCATGGCTGTCCAGCTGCCTCTGGCCTGTGAAGTGGAAGGGTGGGGGCAGTTCCAGCACCACGAAACTGGGCACCCTGGCCCGGGAACCCCCTAATCTGGCCTACTGCAGGACTGGCCAGGCCCCGGCAGCCTGGCAGAGGCTATCTTGTGCCTGGGAGCTGTCACACTTGCCACCCCCATCCCTTACCTCATGTCCCTCCCACCCTCTGCATCCCCCCTCCACACAGAGCAGGAGGGGGGTTACTAGTTGCTGGGGCCCTTCCTGCCCTTTGTGAGTGTGGTGTTTTGGACTACCTAGGGTCATTGGGGTTGCCACAGTGATAAATGGGAGAGTCGTTTAGGTGCTAGGAAAACCTGTCTGTCTCCTCTCTCTCTCGCTCAGTTCTCTTTCAATAAAGACTTCTTATACCGCTCTGAATATGCTGTCCTCCTTATTGGATAATAATCTCCCTTAAAACTCCACATCTGGTGACAGAGGATGGGATATGTGATGGAGTGGCTATCCTCAACAATCTTGGCAACTCTGGAAAACCAGAATACAATGTAAGAAGCAAAACTTTATTTTACTGCTTGCATAGGGGTTGGGTTGGGCTCAGTTCTCTTTCAATAAAGACTTCTTATACAGCTCTGAATATGCTGTCCTCCTTATTGGATTATAATCTCCCTTAAAACTCCACAGCGAGGAGGGGCTGGAAGGGGTAGAGGGGTGGAAACATAAGGGGAGAAAGCAAACGTGTCTTGGCCGCCGGGCGCCGAACAGCCTCACTGTGCCACAGCCCCCAGCACCCCCTCTCAGACTGGCATCTGGGGCATATTGCACCTGCTTTCCTCCTCACTGTATCACTGCATCTCCAGCTAGTGTTTTCTCTCCCCAGGGCCGGCTCAAGGGGTTCTGGTGCCCTGAGCCAAATTTTGCTTTGCCCCCCCCCCCCATCTCATTCACATAAGCTTAAAAAGCTTTTCCAAATTGTATTTTCAACCTAAAATTCAAATAGCAAGATCGATTCATTTCTTTAATCTAAATACAAAAATAAAAAGTAATACTGATGAATTTAAATTTAATTAACAAGTAACATTTATCATGTACAAACTTAGTAAAATTTCAGCTTCAAAGGGTAACTTTTCAGGCTTTAACAACAGCAAATTGTTGTGTCATTTCATCTTGATCTAAGTCCTTGGAGTAGATGAATGGGGTGAATGGGGAGGCTAGAATGGGTGTTTTGAGGACATAAGGGTGGTTACGGAAAGCTGTGATGGATGTCTGAGGGACTGGGGTGTGTGAAGAGGCTGGGGTTCATGTTTCTGTAGTAATGGGTTAAGAGCAGGAAGCGGGAGTTGGAGTTTTTAATGGTGTTGGAGTGGGGGGTTTGGGAAGGCTCAGGTGGATGGGGCTGGGCATTGGAGGTTGGTGTGGCTGTACATGCAGGTAATGGGCTTGGTGGGCAGGGCCGTCCCTAGGGGGAAGCGGGGCCCAGGGCGAATCAGATTGTGCAGGCCCCCCCCCCATTTTAAATTTCGCAGCACAATGTTCCCTCTAGGCCAGTGGTTCCCAACCCGTGGTCCGGGGACCCCCAGAGATCCGCAGACACTTTGCAGGGTGTCTGCGGACCCTCTCCCTACCCAGGGCCGGAATCCAGCTACAGCCCTGATGCTCCCTGCCAGAGCTGCCTTTCCCCATCTGTGGCTGTATCCTGGCAGGGGATGGAGCCACAGCAGCTCCCCGGCAGGGGACCACAGCTGCCACGGCTCAGTTCCCTGGTGGCGCAGGCAATGGTGGTGGCAGTGCTGCTCACCAGCTGTCCCACTGGTGCGGGCCAGATTCTGCCCATGCAGGCCAGATTACATAATCAGCCAGGGGGGTCCGCAAAGATTTTTTTTTTTTGGTTACAAAGGGGTCCCCAGCCTGAAAAAGGTTGGGAACCACTGCTCTAAGCTGATGATGCAGCTGAGCAAGTTCCCTGCTGGTTCTCCAGGCTCCAATGGAGTTCTTCCCTGCTGCCCACTGTCTCCCCAGTAACTTGTGCACCCATAACTTGTTCAGCTGCATCATCAGCTTAGAGCAGGGGTACTCAAACTTTTTGCGAGCCGGTCCACATTCAGCCTTCCACCATTCATGGGGGTCCACAAGCAACTAGGGTAGGCCTTCTGCTGGGAGCGGGGGGGGGGTGATGCCACGAGTGGGAGAGGCGTGTTCCAGGAGTGGGGGGGCTAGCAGGAGCAGGGGGGGTGATGTTGCGAGTGGGGGGGTGCTCCGGGAGCAGGGGGGGCAGCGCAGCAAGCAACTGGAGTTGCTCAGCTGCCTTCTCCCCTCAGAGGGAACATTGTCCACCAGAAACGTCTTTGCGGTCCGGATTGTGGACCATGGGCTGCCGTTTGAGTACCCCTGGCTTAGAGGGAACACTGGGCAGTGTCATAATTCTTCTTTAATAAAATCATAAGTTTCTAGCCCTCAGGCTAAAAAGTTGCAGAGAGAAGCAGAAAAACATGACCTGACTTTATCCTAAAGGATCAAAACCCAGAAGTCAAAGAAAACAGCTCCCCCCCCATTTATTATTTCTTTAAACATCTCTTTATTTTTAAGTGAATTTTAATGATATATTCAAGCCAGACTTGTGACTATTTTTGATGTTTAGGGTAGGCAATAGTGAATGTGTCATGGTGATGTTTCATCAACCTCACAGCCAAGTGGACAGGAGCATCTGGAGGTACTCTTCTTTGTGGTTTTGGTTTTCTGTTCAAGATGGGTGCACAATTTTACAAGTTTAATAATTTTTCTTAGATCAAGGTTTTGTTAAATTGAAAATTCAGAGAGGGAAGCTATTTTTGGATGATATCAAGAAATAAATTCAGGTCCTCGCTCGCCTTAAAGCACTGGATTCCAATTGTCTAATGTATGTTATTTCCTTTATTTTGCCTGACTCTCTCCTTTTCCATCTTATTTTAATATATGTATTCATACATTCCTCATTGCTTTGCAGGTGATCTAAGTAATGAAACTCAGGTACTGTTTGAGGATGAGAGGAAGAAACAAGGGACCTTTGCCCTCCTCTCATATACCCTGATGTAAAACAAACAAGGAGTCTTGTGGCACTTTTAAAAGCTAACAAATAAATAAATTTGTTAGTCTTTAAAAGTGTCACAGGATTCCTTGTTTGTTTCACTAAACTAGACCCACACGGCCACAGCTGCTTTCCTCTTTGCCATGCTTTGGGACTGGTGCTCTGACTGCAATCAGTGACAATGGGGCACACTTACAGTGCAGAAGGAAGGACAAAAAACTTCTTCAATGTGTTGATTGATGGCCATTAACCCTAAAAACCCAGTATTTCCATATGAGCACTAGCCTGGGGTCTTCTCTCTCAGGTATAATAGATCATTATCTGCACAGAGAAGTTTGCTCAAAAAGACATCCCTGAAGACTGAAAACTCTTGTTAAATGTAGAAGGAAAAAAGTTCTTTAATATCTGAGAACACTTTCTGAAGATGCTGATGTAAATTCAAAGAGAAGGTCCTGATTTGTAAAGGTTGGGGATGTGACATTCTCCTCACTTTGTCCCCATTTGCTTGACTGAGGCTGGCTCCATAAGTTTTATCTCAACACTTGCCCTTTCTCTTCCCCTCAGGGAACAGTTGTGGGAAGGTGGCTACTTAAGAGTTCCTGTAAACAAACACTGCCAGTCTGAATTCCCTTCTCCCTTCCCTGACCAGCCAGAGCTTCTCCCTAGTCCCACAGCTTGAAAAAGCTCCCTGCTTCTTTACTCCAGCTGGCTGCGTGGGATCCCCCAAAAGCACGAGGCCCCCCAAAGCACGGGGCCTAGAGCGGTTGCCCTTCCTGCCTCCCCTTAAGGATGGCCCTGTTGGTGGGGGAGGCTGGGATGGGTATCTCTGGGCAGATGAGAGTGGGTGGCAGAGGCTAGTGTGGGTGTCTGTGCAAATGGAATTGGTGCGGGGCTGCAGGGAGTGAATCATAGGACACCTTTCTTTTTTTGCTGAATTAGAATCATAGAATCATAGGGTTGGAAGGGACCTCATAGGTCATCTAGTCCAACCCCCTGCCAGAGGCAGGACCACTCCCACTAAACCATCCCAGTCACGGTTTTGTCCAGCCGGGCCTTACACACCTCCAAAGATGGAGACTCCACCACCTCCCTCGGCAGCTCATTCCAAGGCTGCACCACTCGCCTAGTAAAAAAGTTTTTTCTAATATCCAGCCTCGACCTCCCTAACCGCAACTTGAGACCATTGCTCCTCGTTCTGTCCTCTGTTACCACCAAGAACAGTTGAGCTCCATCTTCCTTAGAGCATCCCTTCAAGTAGTTGAAGGTTGCTATCAAATCCCCCCTCAATCTTCTCTTCTGCAGACTAAATAAGCCTAATGCTTTAAGTCTTTCCTCATAGGGCTTGTGCTCCAGCCCTTTAATCATTTTGGTTGCCCTCCTCTGAACTCTCTCTAGTATGTCCTTGTCCTTTTTGTAGTGGGGAGCCCAAAACTGAACACAGTATTCTAGATGTGACCTCACCAGTGCAGAATAGAGGGGAATAATCACATCCCTTGATCTGCTGGTAATACTTCTTTTGATGCAGCCCAGTATGCCACTGGCCTTTTTGGCAGCAAGAGCACACTGCTGACTCATATCTAGCTTCCCATCCACCATGACCCCCAGGTCCTTTTCTACACTGAATTAGATTAACAGGGCTGCCTCTTTGATGCTTGGAAGAGTTTGTTTTCACTCCTCACCCCTCCCTTTCTGGCAGAGGTGATTTTTGTCTCCTCTGACCTACCTCAATCAGCATATCTTTGTAAAAACAAACACGAGTTCTGTGTAGGGCTACCAGATAACAAAGCATGGAAAGGAGGACAGGGAAGCGGGAAAAGGAGGACATTGGAGGACATGGAGAAAATGTAGTATTACTATAAGTGTCATTAGTGTATTATGGTATGGAAATGGGTAATGATTAATGAATGCATGGCAGCATGACAAAAAGGGAGAACAAGCTGAATAACAGATATATTCTTAGGCACATTAATTGTAAAAAAAGGTGTATACAGGTAGTCCTCACTTAGTGACCGGGTTCCGTTCCTGAAACCCGGTTGATAAACGAATTGGTCACTAAACGAGGAGCAGCCCTTACCAGTATTTCAGGCATAATGTACTTTACTGGTAGTGGGTTTTTCAACCATCGGTAGATAGTTTTAATGTCACCTTTGCATCATTTATAACATTTTTCATATATATTTTAAATGTTTTAAGCTCTAATGTACTGAACTTAGTTTGCATAGTGTACTGTAAATATAGGTAATCTGAGAGAGTTGATGCGAGTTCTCGTACATCGCCATAATACCAACTCATCAGAGAGCCGGTCATAACTCTGAGGGGTCACTAAATGAGTAGGTCACTAAGTGAGGACTAGCTGTAATACAAAACTGTAACACAATAAAATGAGTATTGTTGTGAATATACAATTTGTGTCAGCAATGTCACAATAGCATTTAATTGACCAAATTATACCATTCAAAATGGTAAAGCCTATTCTTCATGTTTATCAGCTGAACCTGTTTTTGTCAGTAGGCTATCATCGTGAAGAATATGAGTTAAATTCCTCACATGACATGTCATTCAGATTATACTGAATTAATATAATGCCTGTCACAGATTTAACTGATAATTGATTCCTCTCCTATGTCCACTGAGCATTGATAAGAGAGAAAACCCATTCTACATTTGCATTATGTCCAGGAATGCTCAAAAAAACAATTCAGAAATCTTCAACAATTCTGTAAAGCAGCCAATGTTTTCAGTTTCGCCATAGCCTCCCCAATGCCTGCCCCCACCACCTGAGCTACTGCCCAGGCCTCCTTACTGGTGGGAACACTGGGAACAAATAGTGGTGGATTAATCAATATCTTGTCTGAGAAAGAGCTAGGCGGAGAGGAATCAGTAAGAAGTGTTAATCATCTCAAAAGGGCTGCAATACTGCAAAATGACTCAGAGTTTGTCTGTACACAAAGATTGAACAGCTTTATACTGGTGTAAAGCAAGACAACCCCCCACCATGACTTGTATAGGAGTACAAAAGAAGAGTTTAGCCCTGAAGAGGTATTTCCATTATACTGGTATAACTACACCAGGATGGCTAAAAGCACTGACAATTTTACTGGCATAGCAAAAACAACAGGAGTCCTGTGGCACCTTATAGATTAACAGATTTCTTCAGGCAAGCTTTTGTGAAAAGTAGAATATCAAACAATGAATGTTGCTGAAGAGGAGGAAAGAGACCTATTGTATTGTCACAGCACACAAAAATGCCCACACTACAACAAAAGGGAGAAGGTAACAGATTGTCTTAAAATGCCCTGGTGAGAGATCATCTCTTGATATTGGAAAGACAGTAAAATTGAAAGATGCTCAAAGAAGAGCAACAAAAATATTAGACCTCTGTATAATATAAAATCATAAAATAATAACAATGGGCTCAGGTCGTGTTACAGTATGCCATGTCTTGCACTCCCCTGCTTTTATTTTCATCCTATTCTGTAAGTTTCCCCACCCTTTCACAGCCTCTGACAAAGTGGGATTTTTCTCCCACAAAATTTCATGTGATAAATAAATGTGTTAGTCTTTAAAAATGCCACAGGACTCCTTGTTTCTTTTTATTGAACTAGACTAACCTGGCTATTATGTAGTTGTGTGTGTTAGGTTTGGTGGGGTTTTTTTACATTTACAAATAAATGTGGTCTATTGCCTTGTCCCCTGAAGAGATCCTGCTGCTAGTATTGTGGGGGAGTGGTAGAGCCACCCTCAGGCCCCCCCATTGTGATACTACCTGGGCTTAGGGGGCAGGGAGAAGAGGGGAGAGACCGCAGCCACACTGTCTGGGCTATGTTGGGGGAGCCCTCCTCAGCCCCCTTTTGCAAAGTGCATTGAGATGAAGAATTCTATAAGGCTAAATCTAATAGGAGTGAGAAATTATTACAGTGTCTATTTAGAAGTTTTCAACTGTAGATCTCAAAGCACTTTTCAAAGGGCGATAAGCTGCATCACTATTTTTATTTTGCAGATGAGGAAACTGAGCCCCAGGAAGGAAAAGTGACTTTTCCAAACTGCTCAGGGCGGAGCCAGAAAGAGACCTTTAGTCTCCCAAGTGCCAAGCCAAGTGGTCTAGGAAATGTTGGCCTTCTGTGTATGGTTTAAGGTTTGTTTGTTTTTTTGAACTAGAGACATGTCATTGGTTTTACACCAGATCATATTATATAAGCAAGCCCTGGTATTCTCTTCCCCTTACCCCCTCCCCAACCCCAACAGCTACCAAGGAGAATGAGATGAGCTTTCCTGGGAGAAAATCCAGCTTTCTCCTAAAAAAACCTGTGCCCCTTGCTTTCCCTGTTCTCCTTCTTTGCTCACTGACCTGGCCCTGAAACAACAATCCAAAGAACCCCACTGAACTCACTGTCCTGGGCGCCGCTTCAAGAAACAGAAGGCTCTCACCTCGGCTCCTCCTGGTCCCCCAGGAAACACAGCTGCTTGGGCTTGGTGCAGGGGAAGATGAAAGAGAGGAGAGAGCCCCAGCCAGGCTGTTTGAGTTTGGGGGTGGTTAGGGAGTGTTTGAACTTCCTGCAATTCCCAGACCACGTCACCTGGAACTAGAGCTTCCTGCAGTCCCCATTGGCTAGTGTCCATCCCCCCCCCCCCCCCCCCCCCGCCAACTCTGCTTACCTATTATTACTCCCTCTTGGACTCTAAGTCATTGTTAAGATATGCATTTCATTAAGTCTGCCGTATGATTTAAAGAGCACTCTGCCTACATGATTTAAACTGCAGGTTGACTAACCGTGCCTGAGCTGCTAGGAAAGATTTAAAGAGGCAGGAGCCAGCCTGATCTTCAGGGGGGGCTAGGTGCCCCTAAAAACTGTCACCCGAAGCCATGACTGTCTCTTGCCTCATAGTACAGGCGGCCCCGCCTCTCCCTTTCCTGGTCCTCCATGAGACTCTGATGGGCTCTTTCTTCCGCTTCACTGCTTTTCTGCTCAGCTTCTTTGGCTCTCTGTGCTTCTCTAGCTGCATTTCCTGCTGTTTCATGTTCAAGGCCAACCTGTATACAGTGTGCTTTGCTTTCCTGACTGAAAGCGTCTCTTGCTACTTCAACAACGAGAGTCCTGTGGCACCTTAGGCTGTGTCTACACTAGCAAATTAACGAGCCTTAATTCAAACTAATTTGAACCCTGCCTACCCTAGGCTTTGCCTAGTTCAAACTAAAAAAATTTTAGTTTAAACTGAGCAAAGCTTAGTTTGAACTAGTTAGTTTGGCTGGTTAGTCTGAACTAACTGCTTAGCTCAAACTTATTTGCATATTTAGTTCAAAGTAGCACAATGTAGACATGCTAGTTCAAACTAAATGTTTGAATTAGCAGCTAGTTTGAACTAAGCACATCTTTTTAGTTTGAACTAACTTTAAGTTCGAAATAATTGTGCTTTTTTTAGTTCAAACCAAAAGGTTATTTCAAACTTTAAAAAAGCACATCTAATTCAAACTAAAAAATAGTTCAATCTAAAAAAGTGCTTAGTGTGATGCTGTCTGGGTCTAGGG
This sequence comes from Podocnemis expansa, assembly GCA_007922195.1. NCBI lineage: Eukaryota > Metazoa > Chordata > Testudines > Podocnemididae > Podocnemis > Podocnemis expansa. Next base: position 3,404,148 of record ML682063.1, read on the forward strand.
GACTGTTTATGATTATTTTTCATATTGATATTTCATATTTGCAATTATCCATATGTGATATGTCATTTTTGGTATCAATAGAAAGGCTGTAATTTGCTAGGAATGATTATATGATTTGTATGTAGGTATCATGCCTGTATTGGAGATTAGAAATCTATTTGTTTTTATGTGTGTTCCAAGTTGTTTGAGCTAAAGCAATCCCAGACTGGGTGTGTGCAAACTATTGTCATATTGATGGCCCATCAGGAGGGGACTCCCAGCTACAGTAGGCCCAAGAGGAAACCTGTTTGACCAGTTGCCTAGACTGATCGTGTGGCCCACCTTCCTTTTGATCTGGCAAGGACTCTGAGATAAAAGGTCATCGCCCATTCTCCATTTTGTCTTTAGTCACTAGTCTCTGGTCTACCTGCAACCAACACCTGCCTCTGGAACTATTCTGCTGGGACTGAACAAAGGACTGAGACCCACCCAGCTGCTGCTGCTGCTGCTGGGTGCACACCAGAGGAGTGGGACTAATCTGCAAACCACAGGATCTTCGAGGATTTGTTTTCTATGAACTCCAAATCATTTGTATGTATGTGATTCACTTTGACCCTTTAACATCTCTCATATATAGCTTGTTTTCTGTTTATATTAAACCTTTAGTTGTAGTTACTAAAGGATTGGCTGGCAGTGTGGTATTTTGGGTCGGATCCAGGCCTATATTGTTCTGGGTGATGTGGCTGGCCCTTTGGGGTCAGGAGAACCTACTTCTTTAAGAGACCCAGTGGCTAGTGGGGACCTTAGGAACTGATGCGCAGTAAGGGGGCTGTTTCTGCTTTGTTTTGCTCAGTGATGACCAGAGTGGGGGAATCAGGAGCATGTTTTGTTACTGACTGGGAGACTGGTTTAATTATCACCCGTCAGTGGTTTGGGGGTCTGGCCCTTGGTTTTGCAGCTTGCCCTGATTTTAGCACATTCAAAAGGTTATCCCAGGAGGCCCGGGTCACACTTAGTTTAAATTAACTTTCAAACTACTTAGTTCATACTAGCCAAGTCCGAACTAAGATTTTAGGCGTAGGTATAGGCTTAAAGACTAACAGATTTCTTCAGGCATAGGCTTTCGTGGGCTCCAACCCACTTCATCAGATGCTGCTTTAACTCCAAAGCACATCTGTGGGCAGCTTCCTGGGCTTCTTTAAGCTTTTTTCTGTTTTCCACCTTGTAAATTCCCACTCTTTCTTTTTCCAGGACTATGTCTACACACACAGTTTTATTTTGAAATAAGTCCTTTTGAAAGTACTTATTTCAAAATAAAACCTTATTTCGAAAGGGCTCATTTCGAAATAAGGAAAACCCCGCAATGCCAAAATAACGCCAATTGGACCATTGTTTCGAACAGTTGTTTCGAAAAAACAGGTCTAAACGGTGCTGTTTCGAAAGAACAGGTCTAAACGGCGTTATTTCGGAATATCCCTTCCGAAATAATGGCCATTTTGAAAACGTAGAGGTTTTACTGTTTCAGAACAACGATTCTTATTTTGAAAGGACGGGATCCATCCTTTCGAAATAAGAAAACGTCGTGTAGACCTAATTTCTTTTATTTTGAAATAGCGAGTGTTATTTCGAAATAAAAGTGCCGTGTAGACATAGCCTAGATCTTTCAGGTGGACACTCTCAAGTTTGGTAGCTGAGTCACTGGTCAGTATTTTTCCCTGTGCTCATTTCTCTCTCCCAAACTAAGCAAAGAGAAAACAACAAACCGTGATCTCCTCCTCACTGTTCTCGGCCACTGCACTGAAAATTCAGTTAACATCACCAATCCCCTTGCTGCAAGTGTGCACCTCATTCAGAGCACCAAGCTGTCATATGCCCTGCTTGCTGCACCACCGTGTTCCCCTCCTGCAGCTTGGGCGAGTGCAGCCATGTCACCACAATTCTCCTGGGCCCCAACTTACCGTACTTTGCTGTGTGAACCCTGCACTCCTGGGTCAGGTCACACCCAGCCTCCTGTGTGTGATCAGTTCCTCACTCACTCAAGGTTATATTAATGCAGGGACTATAAGGGACTGAAGGGGGGCTCAAGTTCCAGCTGCTATGGCCCCTGTGAGATCCACTGCCCCACTCAGTCCCCACAAAGCCAGCAGGGCTGGAAGGTACGGGGAGGGCCCCTGCTCTGCTGGTGCAGGGAGGCAGGGCACTTGGGCCAGAGACTGGGCTCCATGCTCCCACCCCAACCCTGGGCCAGCTGGTCTGCACCCAGGACAGGTTGAGCCCGTGTGTGTTCGCTCTGCTCTGGAGGCAGGTCCAGCTGGTGCAATGCAGCCTTCAGCACACACCGGAGGCCACACAGCATGTCAGCCAGCCCCACCACCCCTGGGATCAGATCAACAGAACTAGGACTGGGTCTGACACAGATAGTGGCCCCTGGCCCCAGCTCTCCCTCCCCACCCAGTGCTGGCGTGCCCACAGGCTGCCATGGTGGGGGACTAGGGCCCCAAACCGAGGGGTCCTCAGTAGCACAGCCCAGTGCCTCGAGGCCCCTTAATCTGGCCTTGCACCCAGTGGAGGAGTGCTCCAGCCAGGCACTGATGGAATAGACACCCAGCAAACACCCACAGTCCAGAACATTGGTGCGGTGACCCAGCATCAGTCTGGAGAGATGCCTCTGTCGAGATATAGATGTAAGGCAGGTCTAGAGACTGGGCACTTCTTGTGCTTAACAGCCAAAAGGGGGGCAACTGATCTGCATGGGCTTTGTATTTGCATGAGCACAATTAGTTATTAGCTTAAACATACTATGTAGCAGTGTTTCCTGTAAGCTGTGTGCGTGCGTGCAAGCGCAGCAGCTCTCACTCCCTAGTGCACACCTCACTGCTGGCTGTGCAGGGCCTGCAGCTGTGGCTCCTTGGTGGTCCCAAGCACACATTTTTCTGGCCAGCAAGGAGCTGTTCCAGGGAGTTTAAAATCTCCCCTGAACATGCTAAGGGCAGATTTTAAACTTCCTGGTGCAGCTTCCTGCCGGCCAGAAGAATGGCAGCAGTGAGGAGCATGGTCAGGGTGGGAGCAGCTCCAATGGCCAGGTGAGTGGCTGAGGGAGTCAGGGGTGGAGAACCAGGGGAAAGGGTTCCTGGGGGAATTGGGGAAGCCAGCTGGTGGGCGTGCGATGAAGGCACCAAGCTGTGGGACTTGGGGAAGCCTGCTGGGGACAGTCCTCGGGGGGGAGCAAGCAGCTTCCCCAGGACTCAAAATTAGGTAGGGGGAGGAGCTGTAGGGGGGGTGCTCATTAAACTGATGTAACTTTATTACTCGCAGATAACTGCAGGGTGGGGTTGTTGGGAAATTCAGAGTGGGGGGGGGGTATTAGGGAAATCCCTGAGTGGGCTGCACACAAGTGCTGCTCTGGGCTCCATGTGAGAGCAGCAGGGAGAGCGCAGGAGGCAACGTGGAGCCAGTATCACTGCCCCCCCCCCGCCACACACGCTGCTTTGGGCTTCCTGCCGGAGCAGCAGGGAGGAGGAGGGAGGCAGCACGGCTGGGCAGGGAGCAGCAATACCAGCTCCACGCTGCCTCCCACCCCCTTCACACTGTTCTGGCAGAGAGCTGAACCCCCACCACCCTTTTGGCCGACTTGCCTGATCCCTGCCAGTATGGAATGGCCAGGCCAGGGATACATCCCCCCAGGGCATTTTGGCACCTCTCAGACATTGGCGCCCCCCTGCAGCGCTTACCATGCTTACCAGCTTCCGCTGGCCCCGTGTGGCACTTAAAGACTAAAGAATATATTTATTGCACGAGTTTCTGTGGGACAAAATCCCACTTCATCAGAAATCCCCTTCTTCAACGCATCTGGGATTTTTCTCCCATGAAAGTGCGTGAAATAAATATATTTGTTAGTCTTTAAGTGCCACAAGACTCCATGTTTGTTTGTTCTCGCACCAGCTAGAGGAACAGTCCCGCTGTCAGCAGCATTGTGTTCTGAACTGTTCTTGGACCTTCAAGTAAAGTTATTGCAAGAACATGCTCAACATGGTTTGGTAGCTCCCAAGCTGAGAGTGGCTTAAACCAGGGACTGAGAAGTGAAATAAAAATTAAAAGTGCCACAGAACTCTTTGTTTGTTTCACTGAACTAGAGTAACATGACTGCCTCTTTGGAATATCACAATATTCCATGTACTCATGATCCATCATCATCATCCAGGGAAAATCACAGAATTTGAACTTGTACAAAAAATATGCATTTCATGATAAGCCAAAGAAATGACTCTTAATACCTTTTCAAGCAAACAGAACTGTTTTACAGATGCACCTCTAGCAACCAACTTGGAAAAAAAAATCTTCTTAAAGCAACATTTTCTTGTCATTAAAAAGAAAGAAACTAAAATCAGAGGCAGAAATAAAATCTGTGGTATGCTTACAATGCTTGGGTTCCCAACATTAGTAAGGGAAATATTTTAATTAAATTTAGTTAACTCAGTCATTCTTCTGTGGTTTACTTCAGCTGTCCATTGCATGTCCCTACAGAGGCTGCTTTATTTACAGTATATAGAAGAATCAGTTGGTTTCCATTTTGGGGCTTTTATTAAGCAGGTAATGGCATCCAGTGAGATGACAACACCTGAGTCTGGATGAAGCAACAAAACAGATTTTATTCATGCACTCACCATAGCAAAGCACCAGAGGAGAGCCATTATCTGGGAGGTGAGAGGCCCTGTAGACCAGGAGACTTCAACTCACAGTGTCTGTCTAAGATCCAGAGAGACCTTCACCCTCCCTTTCCAACCCTCACCATAGTTTTACCCCTGTGATCAGGGTGACATATGAGGCAAAATATAAGCATATTATGGGAAGCAAGGTCACTGCCAATCCTTGCAGAACAGGAAAACACCTTATCTCCGGCCCTAGCCAGTTCCCAGATGAGATTGGCACCAGTTGGTGCTTTGGGCATGAAGCCCAGCATTAGTTCACGGTCGAGTCGCTCACAGGGTTGGTTGCAAGCACCATACTACCTGTCCATCACAAAATCTTCCACTTTAGCCCTACCACACTCCACCCCTGGCATTTACAACCTGCCCTGATGAGCAAGAATGACCTGATCCAGGGCCTTCACCTGCATTCACACCTTGCAAAGCATCCCTACAATTAAACAAATGGCTGTGGGGCATTCAGCAGGGTGGCCTTGGCCATTTATATAAACAGTCTCCACATCAGCCACTTCCCTTGAAGGCTGAGAAAACTATTTTTGGGACCCTAGGGAAGCTAGTGGGTGGTAACAATCAGCTCTGCAGGATTTAGCTAACCCAAAATCTGCAAAACTTAATTTGAAGTATTTCAATATCATATAACTTCAACTCATAGCTGCCACTGCAATGTGCCACAGGCTTCATTGTCCCAACCACTATGGTCCAGGGCCCACCATATCTTCTATTCTCCTTTCTAATCTTGGATCAAGGCCCCCAAAGAAAGGGAATCTGGTTAATCTACAACTTAATTATTTCCACATGAGGACCTACTTAGGGCCTTAACATTAACAAAATGCCAAAGGTCTGTTCCCATTCCTATTTCACCCCCTGGATGGTGTCCATTACTCCACGCTTTTTGCACTACCCTGGGAAGAGGGGAACAAAAGATGTTCTCCACTACTCCCACAAGTCACTTGCTCAAAACCAAGAGCTCACATTACAAAACCCAAAAACTGCACAAATATCAATATTTACACTGATCACATTAATTTGCAGTTCCAAAATAACCAGGTTGCATATGTTCACTAAAGTCATTACAGGTGGTACCTGTTAACTGGCATCTCAAAAAGCCAAACAAGGCCATGCTGAACTGCTGGTACCCCGTGATAGGGGAGCCACATTTCTAGAGCCCCAGACTTGTCCAGGGCCTAGCCAAGGCAGGCCAGTACAGTTGGTACACCTGTATAGGTCCAGCAGGGCCTTCAAGATAACTTGCCCAAACGATTTGGTGCCATTGTGTGTGGCCTGGCACCACAGGGTGGTGTCATTTAGCAGTTGTTTCAAGATGAAATCCCCAAGCATAATGAGGGTCATGGTTCCCAGGATTAAGCCAAAACACTGCATGCAGAGCAGGGTGCAAATTGCCATGACTTCACAGGGCTGGTTGGCAGGACAGGCAAGGCTCCCAATGGTTCAGTTGGACCTCATTGGTGGGACGGTCAGGTGAGTAGTGCCTTGTGAGGGGTGGGACAGCTGCAATTTTCCAGGCCTGGCCACCTGCATTGGTTCATTGTTTAGGAGTACCCCTACACACCAAGCATGGCTACCTCCACATTAGTTTTCCCCTATCAAGACAAGCAAAATATTAAGTCCATTAACCCTGACCCAATAGGTGTCCCTCAGGAGAGGGGGGCCAGATCAGGGTGCTGGAGAGGACAAGATGCATCTGCACCCCAGTGACTGTGTGATTGGCGTGTGGCTTCTCTCTCATTGCAGCTAGGCTGCATCTGGCTGGATCCAGGCAGGGGGGAAAAGCAAAGAGCAGAGGGACTAAAGAAGAAACCAGGGCAACTGTCAGAAGAGCTGTTGCAGCCCAGCTTGGTTCCCTGAGGGGAAGCCAGGATCCAAAGCCTAAACTGAGGCTTTTATTTCTGTGCTTTGGCCCCTAGCAGTTTCCAGAAGCACTGGGGGCCCAACTGTTCTCGAGGGGAAGGCAGAGGTGGTTGGCGAAGCTTCCCCTAAGGATGGCTAATTTCCCCGCTGCCTCTGCAGCCCCGGGTCAGGCCCCCACCTGGCAGGGGACCCTGAAAGGGCAGGATTGGGCGACGCAGTGGCAGAGGAGAGAGAAGTGAGGAGGCAAAGGAGAGGAGAGCTGGGTGGCAGGAGAGCAGGGAAGATGAAGGCAGAGGCGGCAGGAGAGGTGAGAGCAGTGTGGCTGGATGTCGGGAATCCTTTCCCCTTCCACACCCCCCTGCTAGCCCTGCAGCTTCCATGTCCTGGCACTGCCATCGATGCCCCGCAGCTCCCCTGAGCCACAAGCAGCAGACAGAGCTGCCGGAGGCCCATGGCTCCTGAGCACCCCAGCCCCAGCCTGCCTTGCAGCTCCCAAACCACAGCACCTTACCCCCAGCTGCTGCCGCCTGCAGTTCCTAAGCCCCCAGCCCTCCTAAGCTGCCATCAACAGCCCAGCAGCTCCCCTCCACAAGCCACCAGTGCCCCACATCTCCCAAGCCACCAGCCCTTCTTCCAAGTCACCAGCTACCCTGTAGCTCCTCTGCTGCCAGCTTCCAGCCCGTGGATCTAAGCCATTGCCCCCATCATCTCCCAAGGCACCAGTGAGCCCATGGCTCTTGAATCCCTGGCCCCCAGAGTCACTGCCAGCCCTGGCCCCACAGATGCTGTCCTGGTTCCCAAGTCCTTCACCTCGCACGAGTCACTGCTGTGCCACTGCTCCCAAGGCCTGAGCCCCCAGCTGCCACATGCCCCAGCTCCCCTTCTCCCACCACTGCTGGCCCCCCAGCTCCTGGAGCTGCCCCTCCTCCTGAGCTTCTGCCGACTTCATGACGCTGAACCCATGGCTCCCAAGTCATCATCAGCCCCATGGCTCCTGAGCCACCCCCACCCCCAGTCCTCCAGCCAACCTCTTGTTACGTGTTAGCTCTGTGTTCTTGGGGAATCAGAGCACAGTATCCAGCCTGTGCCTCCCTCCCCCCACACATCCCCCAACCTCTGCTTGAACTGAAAACCAAAAACAGTAGGAAATGGGAAACATCCTTTTCCTAATCTACCCATATCCAAAAGCCATCAGCACAAGGGAGCTTCATTTGCATTGACTATGGAGAACCAGACTCCAAAGCAGGAGCCGGCACCGAACTCTGGGATTGAAGAAGCAGAGAAGCATTGCCTGGTGGGGGATCTCACACCAAAACGAACAAACTCAGCAATTATCAGACCATTCTAGTCACAGACATGATAATTGATACGTAAAATACTGAGTCTGCCTGACTGTATTGTGAGCTTCTCTGAACCGTAACCCCAGCCAGGAATGTGTATTGGTCACGTAAACAAGTCCTTATGAAAAACCTTTACCCACATAGTGTAGTGTAGTGTGTGTCCTGTGCAAGTCCTGATTGGATCCTTTCTGAATCCTGTGTGAGTCTGGATTGAGTCCTGACTCCTGATGCTTCGATCTAAAGCTGTATCATTTCCACTGGGATTTGGCTTTTCTTCCTTGCTGATTGCTGTGGGAGCTTTGTTTCCATCCAGCCTCTGACCCTGATCTGCACAACCTGGAAACCTTTCTGCTACACAGAGTGGTGAGACCCCCCCTTCTCTCTCTCTGTCTCTCTCCCTCTCTCTCTAGGCCTGACACAGTAGAATCTAGGTAATATTGTAGCTGGGTGTTCTTCTTTCCTTGTATGTTTATCAATGCTGTAACTAGGTATTTTGGGGTATTCTTCTCTCCTTTGTAATTATTATTAGTAGTACAAGTTTTAGACATCTAGCAATAAAATGACTTTTGTTATTAAGCCAGTTTCCAGACTCTTTTAAGACATCATTCCCTCCCCTTTGTGGTCTTGGTTTCTTTATATCACTTTGCAGCAACGCTTCTATTACCTAGCCAAAGATCCCTGTAATGCCCACAACCCTGTAAGGTTTGCTCATTGATAGGGATAGTAGCCTGATTGACTCCAGGGGCATATAAGGGTAGCAGCTGAGAAGTGCTGTGTGACCCAGCCTGCTCAAGATCCATAATCAAGCTTAGTTTGGTGCGGTACAGGGGCACATAAGGGTAGCAGCAGAGAAGTGCTGTGTGACCCAGCCTACTGAGTTCAGGGACACATAAGGGGTCAGCTGAGAGTGCTGATAGACCCGGTCCGCTCAGACGCACTTCTATAGAAACACAAGTCACACAAGCAGCACACTAATAGAAGTACCATCTTCCCCATAGAGAAAGCAACCCTAATAAATGAGCATACCCTGACTTGGTGGGCAAAGTTGGTAACACTCTCAGACCCCCAGCTGCCACACTGGCCCATGTGGATGGGCACACTCACTCTCGGAGGAGCCCTGCCTGGAACCCAAACCTCATTGGGCCTGGGGCCATGCAGCAGCATTTTAAATTTCCCAGTTCCCACCCTGGGCCAGATTTAGAAAGGCTGGCCCCCGCCTGGGCGCAGCTCCTGGGCTGGTACAGGCAGCCTGCCCACCCAGGGTGCACGCTGCCTGCCCATGTGTGTCTTCCCCAGTGGGGAAGCAGGGAGGGCAGACAGTGGCGTTTGGTGGCAACATTTCACAGGGAAGGCAATGTCTTTCCCCACTTCTGATATAGTCCTGGAGGCAGCCATGCAGGACAATCGTGGTGAGGCACTGAGAAGTGCCCCCCACACACACACACACATCTGAGCTCCCTGTTCTCTCCCGATTTCTCTCACTGCAGTGGGGGCCCATTGAATCCTTGACAAGCACAGTATTACCAGGACACCGCACGATGAACCCCTGCCCAGTATATGAACGGGAGACAAAGACAGTCTTCCTCTTCTTCATCTGTGTGAAGGGGAAGGTCACAAAGCGGGAACAGATCCGCAGCGGGAGGAACGCTGCCCGGCTTTGCTATGTTCACAGCACAAATGCTGGCCAGACCTGGAGCTCACTGACAGATTTAAGGGACGAGGTGATTGGGGAAGACCTGAAGGACTGGGCCACGTTTGCGGTGGGGCCAGGGCATGGGGTACAGCTCCACTCCGGGCGTCTGCTGATCCCGGCTTACGTCTACCACATTACCACCCACTTCCCTGACCAGCAGTCATGCTGTGAGACAAGAGGTGTCGCTGGCGCTGGGCACCCATGGCACGTGCCCCAAATCCCAGCACCGGTGACCCAGATCTCCAGCCCAATCGGGCCAGAGATTGGAGGCCCAGCCACCAGCAGCTGCAGTGGCCCCGTCCCCTGCCGGGAATCCAGGGACCAGCCACCAGCAGCCACGGCGGCCCCGTCCCCAGCCAGGGATGTGGGGACCGGGCGCCCGTGGTGGCTCCGCGGCTCCTGTACCTGTACCCTGCCACCAGGCGGGGCCTTTGGGATGGGGGCGGGGCCCATGGGCCAGGGGCGGGGCCGGGGGCAGTGCTGCGGGTTCCTCTTCAGACCAGCGACGCCTCTAGGTGAGACCCAGGGTTGTGCCCTCATCTTCTACAGTGATGACAAAGGGAATGAGTGGCACAAAGGAGAACTGATCCAGGGTGTGGAGACGAAAAGGTGTGTGGTGAGTAAGTGCAGGAAGATGGAGACATTACAGTGCCAGGTGGCCGAGGTGATGCACCAGAACGGTGACACTGTGGAGTACTCAGTGTACTGCAATGCCCGTACCCCTTCCCGCAACAACCGTCGCTTCTGGGTGGAAGCAGTCAGCACAGACCATGGCTTGACATTCACGAGCCCCTCCAAGCAAAAGATGCCATGTGACACAAGTAACTGCTGCCATGGCAGTGTGGTGAGCTTCACTCCAACACTGGGACCTTACAAGGCCACCACATCTTGCCTGCTTTACTCCCATGCAACAGATAGAAAAGAGAGGAAAAATCTGGGCATCTACCTCAGAAACACAGATGATTCAAAGAAAAATAAGAACCACCCTTTGCTCCTTCACAAAGGCCCAAGCGGTTACTCAGATCTGGCTGTGTGTCAGGGATCATGGCTGCTGTTTGGCTGTCTGTTTGACTGTGGGAAGGCTCACGCAAGAGAGGAGATTGCCTTCCGGGTCTTCACTGAGGAGGAGCTCCAGAATAACACAGGCTCCTCCTTCTGCTGTTGCCTCTTTTCAGGTTGTTGCTAATTTTAATAATGACATTTTGGAGTAGGGTTATAGGATCACCAGCGGATCCAATCAGAAGATAATATGGTTCCTGTCCCAGACTCAGGCTACACAGTGTTTCACAATGACCCTCTCTGAGAAGCAAAATATACCCTTAAAGACATTATTGAGATAAAATAGGACGATAATCAAATGTATAATAATGACCCCAAATGACAAAGGCAATGCTATTAATCTAGAGATACATGCGATGTGATAGACTACAAAGTCTTCGGATTAATATAAACTCAGGCCATTCCTTTTCTTTGATAACCTGGTAGTAAGAGACAAAGGTCCAGCCTCACCCCTGTATGCTGATGACCAGCTTCTTCAGTTCTTGAATGGGAGATGGAGAGCTCAGGAAATGCTCAAGAGCTAAGAGCTCTAGAAAGACTGTGTCACTAGGACAAAGATCATACAAAACTTGAAACATAAGACTACATACAAAACACCAGCAGAACAGAACAGAACAAAGTGACCCTTCTTTAAAGTGGGTCACCACTTTTAGAACCTAACCACTATGTGCCCACCTGCCAGGTCCAAACTTAGCTTTCTCAACCACAAGACATTAGATTAGAGATCTCATATTCTGTAAGTAGCATGTCAATGACATACTCATGTCCTTTCCAGCCAGTTTGCTGATTCTCACCTTTGTTATTTCTGGATTAACCATGTTCTTATGGTGTAGCTGTTCAGTCTACTGAATTGAGGTGACCCTCACTTATTGTCTTTTGATTTATCCAGGGTAAAGGTTATAACTACATATATTTTATCTTTTAGCTCATCTTTACTTATATATATATAAAAGATATGCAAGCAAGCAGACTAGCTTTATGTGCTACACATCCATTTAGTGGTGCCCTCAGTGGAAGTGAGATGACCCCTCTCAAATATCACCACCCCACCCCATGGGGAGGGATTGAAGCTATGAGGCCTGGGTTTCTGCTGTTCCAGCTCACTTACAGGTGCTCAGCTGCTCTGACCATTGGGTACTTAGTATGCAATAGGGCTTTTAGCAAACCTCTAGGGATATGTCCAGACTGGAGCCTTAGGTTAACATAACCTTCCTTAAATTACTCCCTGGCCCCATTCAGAATTTATTAAGTCGACTTAAGCATTTGCTTAAGTCGACTTAATATTTCTTGCCCTGGAAGATGACTTAAGCATTAAGTCAACTTTTGAGGTGAAGAAGCAGCCCAGGCCCCGCCCCAGGTCCTGAATGGGTTCAGCAGCCTGATCAGGCTCTGGGGTCCTGATCCGGCTCCAGCCACTGCCAGCAAGGGATCAGACTCCCAGCCATTTGCCACCAGCAGCAGGAGCCAGCTCCAAGCCTCTTGCCACTTGTGGCAAGTGGTTTGGGGACAGATCTGGCTCCAAGCTGCTTGCCAGAGGCAGGAGCCAGATCAGGCCTCTGTGTCTGGATCAAGGCCCTGGATCCAGCTCACGCCCCAGGGAGGGGTAAGTGGCAGGGCCAGAGCCCAGGCCCAGGGTATGTCTACTGGTGTAGACTTATCCCTCAGTCAACTACAAGTCAACCTTGTTAAGCTGACTTAAAATAGGCTCCCAGTGTAGACAGAGCCTAGGTGCCTAATCCACTATCAACTACTGAGATGAATTATCAGTTATTTTGCTTATGGCTCATTAGCTTATTTCTAGGAATAGTCACTGGGTAGATTTTCTTTTGTAGCCTGGTTCAGCTAAGATAAAGATGGAAGGGAAGAGGAGGGGTGAACTTTACCATTTTTCAGAGCCGTAACTAGCATTTTTTGCACCTAGGGCAAGCAGCCCCAGATGCGCCTCTTTCCCAGGACCATCCTTAGGGGTGGGTGAAAGGAGCGAACATCCCAGGCCCCACAGTTCCCTGGGCCCCGCGTGGTCCTCCCGTGAGCAGGGCAGCGTGGGGCCTGAACTGCTGTCCCCCCATGGCTGGTGTTCCACATCCAGGGGACAGAGCGAGCCTGCCAAAAGCTGCAGCTGGGCTCAGTGCTCCTGCTCCCCCATCCAGGCCCTGATCAGGCCCGGGACCCCAATCCATTCCCAGTCAGGTGGCTGAGGACAAATACGGATCAGCCTGGCCTGCCGGCAGCGGGGGATCCAGATCCGGATCTGTTCCCAGCTGCTGCTGGAGGTGTTGGGAAGCTCCCACTGCTCCAACAGGCTGTGGAGGGATGGACCCAGCAGTGGCGAGCCCCAGATGTGCCAGAAGTCCCAGGTGCAGATTTTAGGGGGTACAGGTGACAGATGCGGTTCCCTGTGGAAGCTGGGAATGGATCCAGATCCATCTCCAGGTGCTGCGGGAAGCCAGATGCATCCCTTGTGGCCCCTAAAATTTTGCACCTGGGGCTTTGCCCCATTCAACCTGGCCTACTTATGGCCCTGCTGTCTGTGCCCTTTCCTTGATGCGTGGGAGTGAAAAGCAGGCAGCTGTCACCCCTGCCAGACTAACAACTCAAAACCACGTAATCACATGCTGTGTTGGTGATCCTTAATTACCTCTGCCTGATAATTGTTGCTGTTTGAGTAGATAGATAATAATTAGACGTATATCTCTGAAAGTGGGAGGTAGCTAGTCTGAATCAAGCGAATCACTTCGTGGACACATCAAAAAGATCTCCAGGCACAGATGGAAGGATTGGCCATCCAGAAATCTGTGACTGATTCATTCAAAGACTGCCTCAGACTTGAGAAGGAATAATCTGTGTGGGATACTCTAGCAACCTATTGTATACGTGTGAGCTTACAGCTAATAAGTGGGGGCTTCTGCTAAAACCATTCCAGTAGGCATGGCTGGACACCAATAAAGTAAAGCTTTGATGCTAAGAACACTTGGCTGGACTTGTCTGTGTCAGCCATGTAGCAGGCAGAGGTAATGTGTTGCCTTTGGTTCATTTCCTGTTACTGCTGCACAAAAACTGAAAGTTACTAGGTCGAGTAACTTTGGGTAGCAGGCTCATCAAATGGGCCAGCCGGAAATGAGGACCTGATTCTCCCTTCCATACCCAGGCCTCCCCATCTGCTCAGTTACCACCTGCAGGCTCAGACTGGTTGCCTCTCCTGCTCTTCTCAGAGCCATCGCTTCCCTGTTCCACTAGGGATGGCTCATGCTTGGTTATCACCCCTGGGGGTTGGGAAATTGGCCACAGCTCAGGCAGCAGCGCCAGCGGCTGCACTTCCATCCTAGGGAAATCCCCCACCCTGAACCAGATGCTTCACTGCTGGGGGCCCAAACCCCAGCTGGTATAACCTGTGGAGCTGATTAACCAGGGGCGTCACTGGCACCTGGGGCACATGCCCTGAGTCTCGTCACTAGTGCCCCGAATGTCCAGGACAACCCCATCCTGGACTGGGGACCCTAGCCAGGGCGCTCTCCGCAGCGCCTGTCTCTGCCAGCACTGGCCCTGGCCTCAGCCCCAGCTGGGGATTGAGGCTGGGAAACCTGCAGCAGAGCCCATTCTCCCAGCGCAGAATCAATGCCGGATGCCCATGGCGGTGTCTACCTCTCCCAGCCCCGAACCTGGCCATAGATCTGGGGCCAGACTGCAGGCGGCAGGACCCCAAATGGATGTTTGGTCTGAGGTGCCAAATCGTAGCCTAGAGAGAGTGGCCTGGGCCCAGGGGGTGGGGCCTGGGCCCATGCCCTGCGTCTTATCTTGGAGGAGCGACATTGCTGTGATTAACCCTGAGGATCTGGCCCAGAGTGAGGACTGCCACTGTTGGGAAAGAGGCAGAAAAATTTCAGCTGTGAGCTTGGTGCTGCTGAGGGTGATATCCTGTCAGAAGTAACCCCCAGGACACACCACTTGTGGTCATGAAAGATCCCATGTATGCAGGGGCAGCCGCCTAGCACTTTGGCCAGTTCTCTGTTCTGTGAAATTCATGGCAACAAAAAAGCATCACAGACTGTGAAATCTGATCTTTCCGCTGCTTCACAGCTGGGTGGCTAAAGTGCAGCAACTGCTGTCCAGGTGCCCAGCTCTAAAGGCAGCACCCCACCAACAGCAGCACCAGTGGTGTGCCAAGGGGCTCTGGCTCCCAGGGGTCCAGCCTATATTTGTGCCTGTCTCTCACCTGCCATGTAGGGCAGAGGTGTCCCAGCACCACCCCCCAGCCGAAGGAGGGAGAAAGATGGGACTGGATGGCAACCTTCCCCCACACTTACCTACAGCTCCAGCCCCACGCCCTGGTGCCTCCTCCCAGTCCCAGCATCCCGGGCTGTGAGTTAAAAATCTGGAATCAATATCAAATTGGCCTTGCCAAAGGGGAGACTGGTCCCTGAGAGGGGGCACAGGACGAGTCTCTAGCTTTGGGGCAGGGGCAGTTCTATGAGACACTCAATGCATGGGAGGAGTTGGCAGGATGCTGGCCCCACACTCAAGCTGAGATGTCTGCCGTGCTCATGCTGAGTGCTCAATTGCTCAGGCAGGCGAGGTCTGCAGGGCCGGTGGAGAGCATGAGGCGCACAGGAGGATGTAACAGAGAACAGGCTGGGGAGAGGTTGGAGAAACAAAGGCTGCATTTCTGTTATCCCTCTTCCCTGCCCATTCCCACCGTATGCCACAAGTAGCAGCAGGGCAGTGAGGAATGGGGGTGTGGTGGGTGCTCAGAGCCCCCAGCTCTGCCCCTCCTCCCTGGTTTCAGTGCCTGCAGCAGGAACTCGGAGGAACAGCTACCTGAGGAGGCTGTATCCAGCTCTTAGCCCAGGAGTCCCACTGATTCCCACCCTAACTTACCACATTTCAGTGCAGTGCTCACCCCATCCCTGCCAGGTAAGTCAGGGAATGTGGAAGCCTTGGCTGTGACTGAATTAGAGACCCTAGGTGCAGCCTGGAGAAAATAGTGTAGCAGCTAGCATCTCTGCTTACTATGCAGAAGATCCTGGGTTCAAGCCCCAGTGGGTTAGATTCAATGATCTCCTGAAGTCCCTTCCAACCCTATGATTTGATTTGATTCTATTCTATTCAGCCCTAGGAGGCTGGAGGATCACAGCCCCCAGCCTTGCCATCCCCAACTTTTCTGCCTCAGCCTCAGGGGAAGCCCCTTCCCACTCCCAGGCAGCCAGTTCCAGGGAATCCAGGTCAGTCCTCGTCTATCCTCTGTCACCTCCCCTCCCCTAGCCTCCTGCTCAGGAGGACACAGACACTCAGCTCAGCTGTGGACTGTCAGGCAGCACTGGAGCAGGGTTTAGTAAGGGATCCCCAGCCGCTGGCATACATACCTGGCACACAGGTGCTGGCCTGCAAGGTGGCACCCAGCCAGCCCCACTCCAGGGCTGAATTAGAGGGATATCACGCTGGCCCAGGCTGCCCAGTTTTGGGGGGTTGGCACTGCCCCTGCCCTACCACCAGACGGGCCAAAGGCAGCCAGGCAGCTACACCACAGCCCCTGGTGTTGTGGATGAGGGCAGACAGGGCCAGAGGGTGCAGCGCCCTCCCTCTGCTCCACTGCAGACATGGAACAGCGTTCCTGGCTTCCCCACCGGTCCCCAGCCAGCCACCCCGACCCATGGAGCGGAGAGCACCAGCAGCAGAGCCCTGAAGTTGGCCTGTTCAGCAAAGTTCAGGCCACTTCACCCCTAACTCCTCCAGCATGGGACAGAGGCTGCATCGTCCCCAAACCCTGGAGAGGGCCCATTCAGTGCTGTGGGGTGCCCGGGGCGAAGCGGCCCAAACTCTGTTGAAGAGGCCTGTTCCAGGTCCCTGCCCCCAAAACAGCAGCCCAACACCAGCTGCCCTCTGCCTTTGGGAGGGGCAGCTGGTCAGGGACCAGCGGGGCAGCCAGGAACACTGCTCCGTGTCTGCAGTGGAGCAGAGGGAGGACAGCGTGGCCTCTGGCCCCAGCCCCTCACCACCAGGGGCTGTGGTGTGGCCGCCTGGCTGCCTCTGGCCTGTGCAGTGGGAGGGTGAGGGCAGTGCTGGCACCCCAAAACTGGGCAGCTTTGCCTGGGAACCCCAATCCAGCCTCATGCAGGGCCAGCTGGGGCCCTACAGCCTGGCAGAGGCTATCTGGTGCGCGGGAGCTGTCACATTTCCCACCTCCACCCCTAACCGCATGTCCCCCCCACTCTCTGCATCTCCCCTCCACACAAAGCAGGAGGGGGGGGTCCCAGTTGCTGAGGCCCTTCCTGCTCTGTGCAGGGAGAGGCTGAACATGGTGGAGGGGTGGAAGTGTGATGGGAGGAAGCAAATGTGTGTGGCCACCGGGCACCAGATAGCTTCAGTATGCCACTGCCCCCAGTGCCCCCTCCCAGACTGGCATCTGGGGCATATCCTGCCTGCTCCCCAGTACACCACTGCATCTCCAGCTAGTGTTTCCTCTCCATCTCTTGGTCCTCCATGAGTCTCTGATGGGCTCTTTCTTCAGCTTTGCTCCTTTTCTGCTCAGCTTCTTTGGCTCTGTCCGCCTCTTTACCTGTGTACATGGGGGAAATGGACCCACTATTGTGGGGAACTTTCCAGGCTTGTATACCACACCCTGGTGAAGGTGTGTAGCAAAAGGATCTGGGTCCCTGCTCCCACTTCCTTTACCCAGAGGCCTGCCTGACCTCAAGGGCTCCCCTCCCAATCTCCTGTGTAGAAAAGTCCCTGTAACCCCGACAAGGCTTGACCCCCAATCTTAATCGTGGTCTCTCAGGACAGGGCTTGGGTGTCCCCACTCCAGGGTGCTGACTGCACTGACCACTCTTCTGGCCCACCAGTCACTATATACAGTCCCAGGTAATACAATTTATTTAAGCACACAGAAATAAAAAATAACCCAATCAGAAAATCAAGAAAAGTGGAAAAAGGTGAACAATAAACCCCCAGCACCGCTGCCTGGTGTGGGAGCACTACAAACAGAGTCTCTGGGGCCTGAGGAACAGTCTCACAGTCTCTTCTGCACGTTGCAAGCCCTCTGCCCAGGCCTGGCTGCGACTGAATGATCTAGGAGCCGATATGCAGGCTCAGGCTGTGGCCACACGTCCCCAAGCTCCAGGGGCAGGGCCCTTCACTGTTCCCCAGCTGCTCACCACACCCAGCTCCAGATGGCTGCAGCTCTGGCTCCCCGCCACTGTTCTGGTTCCAAGTGGCTCTCTGGGGCGCTCCTTGGGCCCCTCTAGTTCCTCTGCCATGGGTCTGCGCAGATCAGATCAGCGCCGTGGGCTTCTTCTCTGATCTCCTGCACCCAGCTTCAGACAACTCTGGCTCCAGCTCTGCTCTGCTCAGCTCCACTTGGCTTTCTGCTGGTCCAGCTGCTGTGGGTCTGCTCTGCACAAATCAGCACAGCCTGGCCCCCTTTCCTGCATTCTCTGGCTCCCAGCTGCTGGCCCCTTAGTGCTTCAGCCTTAACTCTGCCCCCCACACACTCTGGCTTCCCCAGGCATGTCCACCATGCAGTTTCAGCTAACGGGCGGGGAAGCACTCTCCTGGCTCCCTCATTGGCCTGTCGAGCTAGTCAGTCAGGCCAACCTGGAACACTGGTCCCTCCCACTGGCCCTGAGCTGTCTGTTTCAGAGTCCTGCTTCCAGGCTGGAGGGAGCAATCAAAAAGGCCCGTTCAGTTTCACTATGGGGCTATCAGTCCCCAGATAGCTGCATTTCCTGCTGTTTCTTCTACAAGGTGCACCTGTGTACAGCATCCTCTCCTTTCCTGGCTGTAAGCGTCTCTTGCTGCTTTAACAATGAGAGTCCTGTGGCACCTTAAAGATACAGATTTCTTCAGGCATAAGCTTCCGTGGTCTCCAACCCACTTCATCAGATGCTGCTTTAACTCCAAAGCATGTCTGTTGGCAGCTTCCTCAGCTTCCCTGGATGCAGCTGCTTCTTTAAGCTTTATTTCTGTTCGCCACCTTGTAAATTCCTGCCCTCTTTCTTTCTCTTGGGCTTTCAACTGAACAGTCTCAAGTTTGGCAGCTGCCTCGCTGGTTGGCATTTTTATTTTTCCCTGTGCTCATTTCTCTCTCCCAAACTAAGCAGACAAAACAACAAACCATGATCTCCTCCTGACTGTTCTTGGCCAGTGCACTGAAAATTGACTTAACAACACCAATACCTGAGGCTGGAACTAGGTGCTCTGGTGCCAGGGGCAAACAGACCCAAAGGCACCTGCCCTCGACCCAGTGTGGAGCCTTATCCATGCTGGCAGCAGGGAGCCCCACCTGCTGCTGGGAGCAAGCAGGGAGCTGGATCTATCCCCAGCTGCTGCCAGCGGGCGGTGGGGAGCCCGAGCAGCAGTGGCTGGGGACCGATCTGGCTCCTCACCATCCCAGCTATGGAATTTTAGAGGGCGGGTGCCAAGAAGGGGCCAGGTAGGGTCTGCTGCTGACAGCCATGTGGCACCCTCTAAAATTCAGCACCTGGGCTTTCCCTGAGTTGCCCCACCCTAGTTACAGCCCTGCCAATACCCATGCTGCAAGTTTGCACCTCATTCAGAGCACCAAGTTGTGCATATGCCTTGCTCACTATACCACCATGACGTTCCCCTCCTGCAGTCTGGATGGGTGTGCGTCATGTCACTACAATTCTCCACTCCTGGGCCCCAACTTACACTGTTTTTCTGTGTGAACCCCACACTCCTGGGTCAGCTCACACCTGGCCTCCTGTGTATGGTTGATCCCTCACTCACTCAAGGCTAGATTAATGCAAGGGCTATAGGGGACTGAAGCCTCTATGGCCCCTGTGAGATCCACGCCCCCCCACACACTGCCCCACTCAGTCCCCACAATGCCAGCACAGGCTGCCATGTTGGGGTCTAGAGCCCCAGGCTGGATGGGCCCTCAGTAGTGGCACAGCTCAGTGCCCTGAGGCTCTTTAATCCAGCCTTGCACCTGGCAGAGGAGTGCTCCAGTCAGGCTTTCATGGGATAGACACCCAGCAAACACCCACAGTCCAGGGACCACAACTGTCACAATCTTGGTGAGGCCCAGAAGTGACAGGAGACAACTGAAGGGGACTAGCTGAGCCCTTTTTCCCAAGAAATGGACACTCAAACGATGATGGTCAGCATGGTGGTAAGGGGAAGTGAAATACACACCCTATGCATACCAGGGTGGCATTGGTTCTGATTATTGTTTAAGAATTCTGCATTTGCCCTGTTTTTTCCCAAACCAGTGGTGACTTTGATATTGCCCCTTTCCTGTTTTAGTAAAAGGTATATGTTCCACACTCAGACTCTAGGCTTGCAGGAGGGGAACTATGACCTTTTTCAGGAGCCCAGATATAATGTGTGATTTCCTAGAAGTCTGGGTGGGCACATAAGCCTCCAAAGATATTTCTTTGATAGGCACCCCTAGATATAGAGCCCGGCCCTTTGCTGCTGCTGGCTATGCCTAGCAGAAGGCCTACATTTTGGGGGCCTGTTCAGGATTCCTAGGTCAGTACCTCTTGCAAACACATCTTGATGGATCTGTAAAGTTAGGAATACCATGCAGTTATAGTTGGAGGAAATCACAGTGGTTTGATGGCTTAGGCTGGGTCCTGACTCAGCTGTCCTAAGCTTGGGGGCTGCCCTGTTGGCCAGCAAATGGGCCAAGGCATTAGGTTAGGGCAACCACTGGCCAGAGTAGTGTTGTCTCATTCTATGTCCAGACCATACTGTAAGTTAAGGTTATTTGCTGGGCATCCCACCCCACTGCCTGGAGAAGAGGAGTTTGAACCCTGGTTGGAAGGCACCACTGACATGCCACAGGTATGCCCAGCACCAGATGCAAAGAAGCAACAGTGTCCACTGGAGAACCTCTGGGGCCCAGCATTAGATGTGATTCATGCTCAGAAGCTCACTGACCCTGAAGCCAATATGAAGGACCACCTAGAGGCCCTAAATCACACCTTTGGGAGCACAGACAGCTCTGAGGACATCTATTTTAATGTTCTTGACACCAGACAGCCACAAGGTGAGGTTTCAGGTTACACACAGAGGTTGGAGAACCCACTGCAGAGAGCAGTCTTGAGCGGAGCTGTGACTGCTGAGCAAATGCATCAGACTAGATTAGCCCAAATTGTGCATGCAGTTCTGTATCTGAGCCCAGTTCTGTTTCATCTCCAGTTAAAAGGACAACTGGAAATTTCCCCCCAGTTTCTTCAAGTTGATGAAGGAGGTCAGAGGAGGAAGAAAGGCAGGCCAGTAGTGGCCAGATCCCAGCCTTGATAAAATGAATTTTCTCACCTCTGTTTCTCACCTCTGAACCCCATGGCAGATGTATTCAGGCCTGTTGCTAATGCACTCACACTGATGACAGGACCAGGACAGGATGCTGAATTGATCTCTCCAGCATTCGGGGACCAGCAACAGACCAGCGATGATGTGGCTCAGTTATTGGACAGCGGGCACACCCAGGTGGCTGGAGTCCCCGATGCCTTGGATCTGTCAGAACTGGAACAAGAAATGCAGGGGCCTCTGTCTCTAACTGAGTGACTCACCAAGGGACCCTCAACAGCCTTAGCCAAAGAAGAAGTTCCCATAGTTCCTGACGGGCCCATAGTTAATAGGCGTGACAGAATTATGACACTGGCTAAAAGGTTAACTTGAGATGCACCTGGAATAAATGAAGAGGAAGTAATATCCCTAGCTCACAGACATATGGCAGACATAGAAGGTTTCCTTAGATCCTCTGGGGAAAACCCATGTGGATGATAAAAGCTGGAGATGATTTGTCAGGATGACAAATTGTCAGTGGGGAGGAGAATGTAAGCAAGGCCTGAGTGACTAGAGGATCCAGCGGCATACACGCCCTGTGACTTAGAAGAACTACCGCTGGTGGAGGGACCAGAGGGGCTACCAGACCTCCCACCTGCGCATAGTGAAGGCTTGACCAGGCTACTGCTGGCTTTGTACCCAAAGGATGAAGAGGACTAAGGGACCCATGTAACCTGGAGGGGCATTGGGAGGAAGTAGCCCAGAGACAGTGGGTGCTTGCCCAGCTGTTGTGAGTCAGTGTAATTCGGCAGGAGCCCTGCTGACATAGTGGCACACTGGTCCGCCACTTCTAGGGCCCTGGGCTGGACCACGGTGGAATGGGTGGGCCTGTGTTCCCCTCCCTCCCTGCATCACTGTCCTGGCTATTGTTTGTGTGGCCTTGACCTGGCCGAGAGGCCAGACTTCTACTTTGTTTTGCGTTACCCTGCCCGAGGGGTTGGAAGGCCAAAGAACCTGGAGGCTACAGATTTTGACTTGGCGTGGCCTCGCCTGGTTTGACGTCTGTGAGGTCACAGATTGTAGAGCGTCCTGCCTTGCCCTACCTGAAGGGCTGGAAGGCAGTGGATGCTAGAGGCATGTCCGCCCTGGGTCGAGGCCAACTCCACCTCCTGATGGGCTTGGCCTTCCCACACATGGGTTTTCTATTTGCATGAGTACAGTTACGTACTCAGCAAAATTTCACTGTAAATAGATAAACCCACCCAGGTGAGGGTATGATGGGAAATGGTTAGCATGACTGGTTAGGTTACAAATCCCTTTTGTTTTAACGGACGGGACAAGGAAATGTTGTCTTTTGATCACTTGCAGTCCTTTGGGAGTGTGAACTGTGTTTAGCCTGCTCTGATGGTAGAAAAACAACAAGCAGTTGTGTGGCACTTTAAGACTAACAGATTTATTTTTTGCATGAGCTTTCGT
>ML682063.1:3431523-3492213 GCA_007922195.1 Podocnemis expansa
TAGGGGACTGTTTATGGTAATCTTTCATATTAATATTTCATATTTGCAATAAGCCATATGCGATATACCATGTTTTGTGTCAGTAGAAAAGCATTCTTAGCAGATTATAGCCTATATGGTTTATATGTAGGTATCAAGCCTGTGTTAGAAATTAGAAGTCTATGTGTTCCAAGTGATTTGTTCTTAAGGCAATCCCTGACTGGGTGGCTGCAAAACGGTGGGTTACCTACAGTAACCGTCCTTCTTCGAGATGGGCTGCTTGGATCCATTCAGTATTAGGTGCCAGAGCGCCGGATTGGCCGGAAAAACTTTTGTCCTAGCCTGTCAGAAGAGGGGAGGTGGCCACTGCCCCTCGCGCCACCCGTGGCTACATATACGGCTGCCTCCCCGCCCCATCCTCAGTTCCTTGGAGTTGCCAACTCCAGAAGCGGGGATGGAGGGGAGGAACCTGAATGGATCCAAGCAGCCCATCTCGAAGAAGGATGGTTACTGTAGGTAACCCACCGTTCTTCGAGCGCTGCTCGGATGCATTCAGTATTAGGTGACTACTAGCCATGGTGACAGATGGCGGGTGGAGTTGGTACTTCCGCCTTCAGCACAGTGACAAGCCCCATGAAGCAGACCCTCCAGCAAGACACTTGCCGAGGAAAAAACGGTGAGCGGGCCTAACGGCCCGGAGGGGAAGGGCTGAGGGTCCACCGGGATGGGGTAGGCCTGGACCCACCGAGGCCGAAGAATAAGGGTCAGACCAGGTCACCTGGGTTGGGGAAGGGAAGGCAATCTTGGATCAGATTGCGTGGGTGCCCTGCCTAAGAGGAACTCGGAATGTAACCGGTCAATAAGTTGGCCTGGGACGTGTTCTATGGACGCGCAAGGGTACGCACATGAGAATGTCAAAGGCTAGCAAGAGGGCTAGCCGGGTAGGCATGTCTTGATGGGATGTAAGAGAGGCATAGAGCACCGCAGGCTTCCAGGAGCCACCTAGCTATGGACTGGTTGGTGGCTGCTAGTTGCGTGTGAAGCAAAGGGAGAAGGGCAATGGCCATCATGGAGAGTGCGGCTACGCAGGCCATCTAAGCAAAGGGAAAGTAAGGATATAACCACAAGGTGGCTCGGGGTTGGCCGAGAAGGCCACAAAACATGGCCCACGGTTATGGGGTCGAGTCAAGGAGGATGGGTCTTCAGTGAGAATTAATGACCTCAAAGAGCAGAAGCGCATGATTCAACTGAATTGGCCCTATGACCGACTCTCGCAGGAGAGGTACGGAGAACACTGGCTGCAATGTGGACTGACAATTGACAGGGAGGCTTATAGGTTGCTAGAACATAGGGAGGGCCATACAGGGATATACCCTGCTTTATGTACACCTTCCTGATAATGGCATCCCAGGCATCTGTGATCCCATATAGATGTGACCTCTTGGCTGCGAATGAAAATCCTGCTAGAGTGTTATGGTCTCCACATGGGGGGCAGCTGTGTGACCAGGGATGCCCCCCCTTTTCTCCCAACCCAAATATGGGGGGGTCCTACCTGGGGCACATGTGATGATCATTGCACAGTCCTACTAGGGGAAATCTTTGGACATGCACATCTCAGAGCCCCGCCCAAGCTAGGCCACAATGAGACTCATCTCCATCCCTTGGCGAGGATTAGGGTGGGGAATGCAGTGGGGCAGTTTTTGTTAGCAGGATCAGTATTTAAGAGAAAGTGCTGTTACTAAAACCCCAGCTGCCATAGGGATCAGGCCTGGACAGGAGGCTTGAACTCTGGACCTTCAGGTTACAAGCCTGATGCACTGCCTGATGAGCTAGCTAAGCAGGCCTGGATAGATATGGAGGCAGGCTTAGGAGGGGCCTGGCAGACCTGTCCTCCCTATGGGGGAAAAAAAGGGAGGAGGTTAGCGGCGTCTTAGTTCTTGTCCCCTTAAGCCAAAGGGGGTAGCGATAGCCAGGAGGCTCGCGCCCCTGAGGGTGGCTAAGAAGACCTTTCTGTTCGTCATTGACAGTGAAAGGCAAGGGGTTGACCCTCCCGAAGAGTGGGATTTAAGTTGATGGGATGGCACTGGGAGGGAGAAGGCCAAAATATTTGGCCTTCCCCCATGGATCTTGGGCTGTGCCCACCACTGGGAGAGTTTCAGGAGGGAACAGGGCATCTCCTTCAAAAGGCAGGTCCAAGGCCACCTACTGAGCATTAGGGGCCACTCTGGCCTCCCTAAGCTAAGCTGCCCTGCGGAGGGTAACCGCCGACGTCATGGTCCGGGCAGCAGTGTCCACTGCATCACAGGCAGAGAGGAGAAGGTCCTGTGAGACCATGTTGCCTTCCTCCAGGAAAGCATCATAGTCATCCCTAGCCTCGGGTGAGAGCATGTCCCTGAATCTCCCAAGTGATTCCCAGATATCCAGCAGTTACCTGCTGGTTATGGCCTGGTTGTTAGCCACTCGCAACTGAAGGGCTGATGACAAATACACCTTGCAGCCCAGCAGGTCTATTTCCCTACTCTCTCTAGAAGAGGGGAGGGGGTCACTAGGGGGATCTCCGGCCCCCGTTGCCATTTGGACCACGTCCCAAAGGGGAACTGGGTGGCCAGCAAGTGACGGGTAGTCTGGTTCTGGTACCCTGTACTTCATGCTCACTATATCCGAGACCGGTGGGACTGAGCATTGGTACTGCCACCGGGAGCTTGCAAGATCCCATACGCTCGGGTGGGGTGGGATTGCTAAAGACTCCGTGGCGGCGAACGCCGGCCTGAACAGGGTATTGGAGGGAAGACTCAGGGGCTCCACCTGCATGCTCAGGTGGGCTGTAGCTCAGCGCAGCAAATCAAAGTGTGCCAAGAGGTTTCCCGTAAAGGGCTCCAGTGCTGGAGACAGCATGGCACCGGGGATTCGTCAGGGAGGGGATGGAGTTCCCTCAGGGGACCATTCTTGCCCCCAGAAGCGGAAAGGGGACGCTGTTCAGTGCCGTTTAGAGCCCCTGGACAGCCCTTTTTCAGGGCTGGAACCAGGGGACATGGATTAGGATTCCCGGCCCTGTGCCAGTGGTGGTGTAATGCTGGCCTCTGTAGCAGGGGGAGAGGGTGAATGTCCCTTTTGAGCCCAGGCCTTTGATGAGAAGGCCGGCTTGCCCCTTCTAACCATGGGTGGGGCAGGGAGGGTCGGGAGGAGCAGCAGAGCCCATGCTGCCTCCATTGCCTCCAGTGTGAAAGGGACAAGGATCTCCCCTGCATGAGCCACGGGCAAGTCCTCACTGGGGAAGGGAGGACTGCTCGGGCGAGAGGACTCCCACTCCGTCGGCACCAGGCTCTGTGGTGCCGATGGTGGGGTTAGCCGGTGCCAAGGTGAAGTCGGCACCAGTGAAGCCGGGCTATGCTGGGTTGTCGGCACTGGAGGTGACACAGCTCGGTGCCGTGGTGAGCTTGGTGCCAATGGTGCCAGGCTGTCTGAGGGCGACCTCGGTCGGTGCCGAGGTAAACCCAGTGCTGATGGTGTCGGGCTGGCTGATGGTGACCCCGGTCGGTTCCGGGGTGCCGGGTCAGCACCGAGGTGGTGCAGCGGTGGCAGATACCAGTGGCACGGTGCCACACAGGCGCTGGCGCCAAGCTGGATCTGGGGGCCGGGCTCAAACCCGAGGTTTCAGGTGAGGGGTGCTGAGCCGTCCCCGAGGCTAGGGCGCGGCGTTGCTGTTCCCTCTCCTTGATGGTCCGGGGTTTAAAGGAGAGACAAATGGAACATGCTGAGACCATGTGGTCTTTGCCCAAGCACCTGAGGCATTTCCCGTGGGGATCGTCCCTGGAGAAGGCCTTGCTGCATTCGGCGCAGGGTTTAAACCTATTTCTTCAAGAGACCCAGTGGCTAGAAGGGACCATAGGAACTGAAGTGCAGTAAGGGGGCTGTTTCTATGTCAATCACTATTCATCATCTTCCTTTCTAAATGCAAACAACTGGACACTATACCTAATGGACTAAAGGTAAAAAATCCTTTACAATCGACATATTACACAGACTACAGTGAGAGATTATGCCATGTGCTCTCATAGAAACTCAGAAACCACCTGATCAGCATCCTGTACAGCAAACAGAGGAAAATTAAAAATGAACTCTCAAAACTAGATTCCTTCATAGAAAACCAACCTACAACACATTCTTCTACATGGCTGGACTTCACAACAAAGAGAAAATTGACCTACAGCATGCACTTTGCTTTCCTACAGAAGAAAAAAGGTACCAAACTGTATAAACTACTATACACCACTACAGAAAACAAGAGTAACACCTACAACCCTGCCAGCAACATCGTTAATCTCTCAAGCTACACACTTACTCCAGCAGAGGAATCTGTGCTATCTCGGGGACTTTCCTTCTGCCTCACAACTGCCACACATAAGATAAAATTCTGTGGTGACCTAGAGGCCTAGTTTCGCGGTCTCAGGCTCAAAGAATATTTCCATAACATCACAGATCAATGCACTGACACACAGATACCGTCCTCCAAACACTACAAGAAATATTCTTCATGGACTCCTCCGGAGGGTCGAAACAAGAGACTTGACTTCTACATTGATTGTTTCCACCACCGTGCCAAGGCTGAAATCGTGGACAATCAACATCCTTTACATCATAACCTCAGCCCTGCAGAACTCAATGCCATCCGCAGCCTCAGAAACAACTCTGACATTATCATTAAGGAGGCTGACAAAGGAGGTGCAGTTGTCATCATGAATAAATTGGATTATGACCGGGAGGCTTATAAACAACGCTCCAACACAACCTTCTACAGACCACTTTCCTCTGACCCCACTGAGGAATACCAAAAGGAATTACAACGCCTACTCAAAAAACTCTCTAAAACAGCACAGGTACACATAGAGACTGAAACACCACCAGAACCACGGCCAGGGATGTTCTGTCTACTACCTAAAATCCATAAAAAAGGAAACCCTGGACGCCCCATCATCTCAAGCATTGGCACTCTTACTGCTGGCCTATCTGGCTATGTGGACTCCCTCCTCAGACCCTATGTTATCAACATCCCCAGCTATCTTCAAGACACCACAGACTTCCTGAGGAAAATACAGTCCATTGGAGAACTTCCTGAAAACACCATTCTGGCCACTATGGATGTAGAAGCTCTTTACACCAACATCCCACACAAGGATGGATTACAAGCTATTAGAAGAACCATCCCAGATGATGCCACAGCACAGCTTGTGACTGAACTTTGTGACTTTGTGCTCACCCACAACCACTTCAGATTTGAACATCATTTATATCTTCAAATCAGTGGCACTGCTATGGGCACCCGCATGGCCCCACAATATGCTAACATCTTTATGGGTGACTTAGAACAATGTTTCCTCAAGTCTAACGCCAAAACACCTCCTCTTTACCTACGCTACATTGATGACATCTTCATCATCTGGACACATGGCAGGGATGCTCTTGAAGATTTTCACTGGGATTTCAGTAATTTCCACGACACCATCAAATTGAGCCTGGAACACTCCACACAGGAGATCCACTTTCTTGACACTACAGTACAAATCAGGGATAGACACATCACCACCACCCTGTACCGAAAACCTACTGGTTGGTATAGTTACCTGCATCCTTCAAGCTTCCAACCTAAACACACCACACGATCCATTGTCTACAGCCAAGCCCTAAGATATAACCGCATCTGCTCTGATCCCTCAGACAGGGACAGACATCTTGAGGATCTCTATCAAGCATTCTTGAACTACAGTACCCACCTGGGGAAGTAAGAAAACAAATTGACAGAGCTAGACGAGTTCCCTGAAGTCATCTATTACAGGAGAGGCCCAAGAAGGAAAGCAACAGAACACCACTAGTCACCACATACAACCCCCAACTCAGACCTCTGCAACAGATCATTAAGGATGAACAGCCTATTCTAAAAGATGATCCCTCTCTCTCTCAAGCCTTGGGAGACAGACCTGTCCTTGCTTACTGACAGCCACCAAATCTTAAACAGATACTCACCAGCAACTACAGATCTAACTACAGGAGCACTGAAGCAGGCACACACCCCTGCAACAAGCCACGCTGCAAAGTCTGCCCACATATCTGCACAACACATACCATCATAGGTCTTAATCAAGCCTGCTACTCCATCAAAGGCTCGTTTACCTGCTCATCTACTAATGTGGTCTATGCCATCATGTGCAAGAAATGCCCCAACACCTTATACATTGGACAAACAGGACAATCGCTGCGTAAAAGGATAAATGAACACAGCTGATATCAGAAATCACAGAACAAAGAAACCAGTTACATTAGCACTTCCATCTTTCTAACCACTCGATGAATGATTTGTTAACAACTGTCATCAGAGATGTGGCTAGGACATCAAGACTTCAAAGAGAAACAGCTGAACTCGAATTAATATGCAAGCTAAATTCTGTGAAAGCAGGACTTAATTGAGACTATGGGTTCTTTTCCCATTACAAAAGGTAATTTGACTTCAGGCTTCCCAGGGTTTGAACCTAACAACTGCTCTGATTTGCTGTTACTGTATGACCTGATCCTATGTTTTACCCCCCCCTTGCATTTATTTTCATTCCATTCTGTAAGTTCACCCATATTCAAAGCATCTGATGAAGTAGGATTTTCTCCCACGAAAGCTCATGTGAAAAATAAATCTGTTAGTCTTAAAGTGCCACACGACTCCTTGTTTTTTTTTCTGCATTCTGCCCTTCATTTCCAACCAGGATCTCTGCTCAAGGACTTATCAGCCCTGGTGGGATCCCATCTGGGAAGTCATTTCCAGGGGAACCTTCTAATCCTGTGGGGGTGGGTGACCCTTTCTAAGCTCCTCTGGGAATTTCTTCAAGTCCCCCACCAGTAGACCTCCCCGATTCTGTACACTAAATGCTGACTTCTCCCTCACTACAGCCAGCAACTCCCTATGCCTAAAACTCTTAGCTGAGTCAATGGTACGATGTAGCTGGACTAACTCTTCTCTCAGGGCCTGCATTCGTTGGGCAAGTTCCTCTCTGGTGCTCACCATCAGTACCTATGTTGTGCTGCATGGCTTAGTTTCCTGGGCTTCCACCATCTTGCTGATGGTCTGTCTTTCCTCCTCTCTGACAACTCTCATTAGCTGGTAGCAATCTCTGGACATGATATATGTGATGCTGTCTAGATTTAGGGGATCATTTATGGTAGTTTTTCATATTAACAATATTTCATATTTGCAGTAATTCACAAGTGGTATGCCATGTTTGGTACCAATAGATAGGTTATAATCTGCTAGGAAAGATTCTGTGGTTTCTATGTAGGTGTCGTATATATACTAGATGTTAGTAATATGTTTGTTCTATTTGTGTTTTGAGTTATAGGATTCTGGGACACTCCCAGACTGGAGGCCTGCAGCCATTGTCTCCTTAATGGCCCATTAGGGAAGCTCCCAGGTATAGCGGGCCCAGGGAGAAACCTGTTGAGCCGCTAGGACTTGCCCATGTGACTCACTTCCATTTTGGTTTGCAAAAATCCACACAGCAGGGGGAAAGCCGGAGGTGCTAAAAGGCAGCAACGTCGATTCTATTTTTGTCTTCAGTTTCCAGTTTCCAAGCAACATCCCCTTTGGAACTATTCCTCTGTGACTGGACAAAGGACTGAGGCCAACCCAGATGCTGGGTATCTACCAGAGGAATTGGACTAGCCTGAAAACTCCAAATTCTACCAAGGACTTACTTTCTATGGAAACTAAATAATTTGTACATAAGTGATTCACTTTGACCTTTTAACATCTCTCATATTTTGTTTCTCTTCTTTCTCTATTAAACTTTTAGTTCTAGTTACTGAAGGATTGGTTGACAGAGTGGTATTTTGGGTAAGATCCAAGCCTATATTGTGCTGGGTGATGTGGCTGCCCCTTTGGGGTTTGGAGAATCTATTTCTTTAAGAGACCCAGTGACTAGCTGAAGGCCAAAGGAGCTGATGTGCAATAAAGGGGGCTGTTATGCTTTGTGATGACTGGTGTGGGGAATCAGAAGCATGTTTTGTGACTGATGGAGAGACTGATTTAAGTATCACTCATCAGTGTTGTGGGAGTCTGGCTCCCGGTTTTGCAGCTTGCCCTGATTTTTACACCTTCAGGAGGTTATCCCAGGAGGCCCGGGTCACAGTGTAGAACTGGGTTCTAATATGAAATTTCTCGCACACTTTCGGCCAGTCTAGTCTGGTAAATTTGCTCAGTAGTCACTCCTCTCATGACTCCTTTCTGAAGCAGTTTCTCCACCCCCTCTAACTGAATGGATTACTCAAAACATGCTTACAAGAGTTACTGACTTAGGGATCCTGAACGAGCCGTGACGGAGCTCCTCAGAAATCACTCCGGGGCTCCCCTCTGCTCACAGCTGATCAAAACTCTGATACGGTGGAGTCTTCTTCCGTCCAGCTGATGAAGATGCTGCCGAGTAGTCTGCTCCCAAATCCAGCCTCAGAAGGTCCAACCCCTGCTCCACCTGGACTCCCTTGTGGGATGCCCCTTCCAGGAGAGTCCCAGGTAGTCCCAACCAACAGTGACTCTCAGCCAGTGTGGAAGTCAGGGGGTTTATTAGCAATCAAGTTCACACAGCATCAGATTTGCTATCAGATTAACCAGGGGGTAAAGTAGTGAACCCCGAGGATGAGCAGGTTCATGCGCTGGGGCTCCTTTCCCTTAGACCCTGTTTCCGACTCCTTCCTCCTCTCTGAGCCCTTTGTTCTCCATTCCGGGCTCAAGAGCCCTGCCCCTCAGTCTAAACCGGCCACAACCTGTATGACCAGCAGAGGGTCCAAGTAAAGTCTGCCTAAAAGCCCCTCTACCCTCTAGTGGTCCATATAATATTCCCACACCACAGGTCCCATCACCAGAATACAGAAACAGAAAAGAAGAGTAATTGGGTATTGCCCATGACATCCTAAACTAGCCTAAGAGAAGTTTCCCATTTCATCACTGAGCCACCACCCAATCACCTGAGAAATCACATACTATCCTCTGGGAGCCTTAAAAAGACAACACCTCCCGTCATGCAAGCACAGAGTCTGAGTGTAGAAAGGCTCCAAAGCTGTGTTAGTCTAGTTCAGCACAACAAACAAGGAGTCCTGTGGCACTTACAGAGACTAAAAAATGTATTTAGCGCATGAGCTATCATAGGAGAAAATCCCACTTCATCAAACTCTTCTTCAAAGCCTCTGATGAGGTGGGATTTTCTCCTATGAAAGCTCATGTGATGAATAAATTTGTTAGTCTTTAAGTGCCACAGGACTCCTTTGGTGTGGTTTTTTTTTTTTTTTTTTTTGCATGTAGAAAGATATTCTTTTAATAAAAGGAAAGACATGACACAGCACTATTTTGGAAAAAATGCAAACAAATGCATAAACCTAAACCCATGAGCAGAACCTCACCCCAGCATACGCAGGGCAGTGTCCTTTGCCTCTCCCTTCTTGCTTCACCTCAACCCCCTTCCACTCACAGTTGTCGTCCTGGGTGGATGATGACATAGAGCGGGGGCTCTCAACCCCTGGCCCAACGGCCAAAAGTGGCCTGTAGGGCTTTTTAAGATGGCCTGTGTTCCTCTGCCGTTGTCTGGGAGCTGGGCCCAGCTGCCTCCTGGTACCCAGTCCTGCTGCACAGCCGGGAGCCAGGCTGCAGCTGATTGCCTCCTCTGCAGGCTTGGATCCTGTTCATTGGCAACCAGCCATTATAAAAAAAAATCTTATCTATTTTTTTAATTTTTAAAATACCTTTTTGGCTCAAGGGCCACAAATATAATTTTTACAACCATGTCCCTTTCCAGGCTCTACTAGCTCCACTAGCTATGCCGCTCATGGGGCTCAACTAGCCACGTCTGTAGGCCACACTGCCCTGCATTCGACTAACCCCCCTTGCTGGGCACACCACCCAAACAGCTCCCCTCACTGATGGTCGCACCACTTAAAGACTAACAAATTGATTCATCACATGAGCTTTCACAGGAAAAAGTTTAGGTGGCGTTCACCCATATCTCAGTTACAGTCTCTATTCAAGTCCAAAGGCTTGAGTTCCAAGAAGCAGCAAATCCTCTTCTTTGGTTATGGGGATGTTAGCAAGGAATTCATGCAGGCTTTTCTTTCTCTTTTGGAACCAGCACCATCCAGTCAGTTTACTTGTTAACAAGCAATCAGTCACATATGCCTATGAGAAAACTCAGCGCAAAATGCTCCACAGCAGGGAGGAAACATTTTGCTGTTCACTCCTGGTTCAGCTTGTCCCAGTCACTGAGCACATGGACTCTTCTCATTGCAACTCTCTCGGGCTCCTGCTCTCATGGCATCTGACCACACAGCAGCAGTATAAAACCTAGTGGAGCATCTGTAACCCATATGCCTAAAAAGGAGCTCTCTCTTTTTGGGATCTTGTCAGGGTGAGTTACTGCTGCTGCGCAGATTACCTACCTAGGACCAGAAACTTCTGGAAATTGAGTGGGTGGTTGCATTGAACATGTTCCAGAAGTTTTACTACTGCTGGTGTGGTCAAATACCTGAGAGTAGCAGCCCCACAGAGAGCTGCAGTGAGAAGAGCGCAGGTGCTCAGTGTTTATGGAAGAAGCTGAGCCAGGAGTGAACAGCAAGATGTTCTCTCCCTTCCATGGTGTCTTCTGCAGCAGAGTTTGTGCACCTGCAAATGGGACTGAGGGGTCATTAACCAGTAAACTGGCTGCATAGTGCTGGCTCCAGAAGAGAAAGAAAAGCCTGCATGGGTTCCTACTTCTGATTCCTGCAAACAAAGAAGAGGATTGCTACTTGGAACACAAGGATTGAACAGAGACTGCAAGTGAAATATGGGTGAATCCACCTAAACCAGGGGTCCCAAACATACGGCCCGTGGGCCACATGCGGCCCATAAAGCTATTTCCTGCAGCCTGCAATGATAGTATTTTTGCTAATGTTTGCAATATTGCTGTATGAAAAGGTTTAAGTGGTGCTGTCCTCAAGCTAACATACTACTCCCCATGCGGCCCTTCACTAGTCCTCAAGCGGCCCTCATGGTGATTTTGGGACTCTTGGGTTTCTACTGTTCTGTTTAGATTCATTTTGTTTTCTTAGTCTAAGATAAGTAGTTAATAAAGTTCATTGTTATGTTTATTCTAAGTAGGATTTTAATGTGGGATGGGTAACACTGAGCAATCTTTTCTGTGAGTCATTTACAGACTGGATCCTGGATCACCAGCTGCTTTCTGCAGGGGACTGGTTATGGTTATCTTTCATATTAATATTTCATATTTGCAATAATCTATATGTGATATACCATGTTTGGCGTCAATAGGAAAGCTGTAATCTGCTAAGAATGATTATATGGTTTATATGTAGGTATCAAGCCTATATTAGAAATTAGAAATCTATTTGGTTTTATGTGTGTTCCAAGTGATTTGTTCTTAAGGCAATTCCAGACTGGGTGGCTGCAAAACTATTGTTCCTCTTGATGGCCCCCTTCCAGATGCAGTGGGCCCAGGAAGAAACCTGTCTGACCAGTTACCCAGACTGACCATGTGGCCCAACTCCATTTTGATCTGGCAGGGATTCTGAGATAAAAGGTAGGGGACCCATCTCCATTTTGTCTTTAGTGTTCAGTCTGTCTGCAACCAACACCCTCCTCTGGGAATGAACAAAGGACTGAGAGACCCACCCATAGAATCATAAGCTGTGTTCTCACACAGCGGGTTATTTCGATACGGTTGTTTCGAAACAACCGTATATCGAAATAACCCTTATTTCGGAACAACTTATTTCGAATTAACAAAATGTTAATTTGAAATAAGGGGAAAAAGCGGGAATCGAAATAGCAGGTTCACACTGTGAACTTGCTATTTCGGTACCTGTGTCAGGGGGCTGCAGCCCCCTGGGGGTGAGCCGCTGGGGCAGCTCACCCTGCAGCCCCAGAAAGGGGGCTGCAGCCCCCGGCGGGTGGTGGGGGGTGAGCGGCTGCGGGGCGCTGGAGCCAGCTGCCAGAGCTGCCTCCAAACCCCACCAGCAGGTCGGGGGCGCCAGCCAGGGCTGTCCCCCCGACACCGCCAGCAGGTCGGGGGCGCCCAAAGTCCTGAGGGTTCCCTGGCCAGGGTGCTGAGGATCCAGTGTTGTTTCAGAACACTTTGTTCTGAAACAACACGTTCACACGCCTTGTTTCGAAACAAGGGTTTCAAAACAAGTTTGTTTCAACCCCAAATGGGGTTTAACTTGTTTCTAAACAACACAGCTGATTTTGGCACATTCAGAAGGTTATCCCAGGAGGCCCAGGTCACATAGCCCACCCAAAGGTTACACGTGCTCAGTGCAACCACTCTGAGTTTCTTCTGGATCTGAGCAGCCAAATCTACCCACCAACATAACCCAACCTCAAGAGATTTCCTAGAAGAGAGAGCTCTTTCAGGTGTGTGGGTTACACTAGCAGACTCTTCTTTATATCAGAATCACCTTTTTTATTATTATTATTTCCACTGTGTAAGAGGTTCTTCTCTCTCTGGCTGTCCCAGCCATGTGTTGCTCAGTTTTTTATCCTCTCTGGCTTCTATTTGCTTTTAACCTAGCAGCCAGTACTTTATACTGGGTCAGAACGTCTTTTTTGCTTTTTTCCTCACATTTTTTCCTTTTCTCTCTCTTCCCCAAGATAATCCATTTGTGCCTCTTTTCTAGCCTTTGCTCATCTATAATCTAGCAGCTGTATCAAGCTGGTCCTCTCACAGCTACCCTTACTTTTTTTCACTTTTTCATTTTCCTCTCTTCCTTCAGCGAAGCCAATGCAGTCTCTTTTATAGCCTTTGCTTCTCTATAATCTACCTGATGTAACAAGCTAGTCCTTTATATGTTTCCTCTCTCCACAGCAGAAACACTCTTTTTCTGTTCTCTAGCCTCTGCTTTTTTTTTTTTTAACCCAGGATCCATTGCTTTATACCAGTCAGAACAGCTTTTTAGCCTTTTTCCTTAGTTTTTCTTTTTTTTTCCCTTTTTGATCTCTTCCCCCTTCTAGTCCAATCTAGACTCATTCTGGGGTATTTGCCTTCTTCTTTTTCGACTGTACAGCTGAGGTTCCCCTCTCTCTGCTGGCCTGGTCCAGCCCCGTGTTGCTCACTTTTTTCTTCCCCATGGAAGTGGTTTCACTTTGCTTTGTTGTTTTTGCTCCTCACCCCTGGCTTCTTTCCTGTCTCCAGCTCAGATCCGCTCCGCTCCCCCCCCCCACACACACACAATTCTGGGAAAGGCTTGATTTTATTTTTCTGAGGGGCTGGGGCTTTTCTTTGACTTGATGGCATCTCTGCGGTGCCCAGAGACAAACCTGTCACCGCTTCTTCACTATCTGCTTTGCTGCCCTGCTTGGCTTAAAGTTTCTGGGGAGGTTTCTTTCTCTAATGGCTCAGCTAAGCCAGATCTTTATTCCTCCTAATGGACATTGGCTTTTAGAAACAAATCTTTTGTTTAGTGGTCAAGGAAAGTTCACTTTGGATTGTGAGGAGGTTTGAACGCATATGATTTTCCTTTTCTCACTGTGATTTTTCGATGAGATTAGTCTGCTATAGATGTATCCTTAAATCTTATTAAGATACACAAATGTGCAAGTATTATACATTCTAAAGTAGCTCTGGGCTGGGCCAGATCCTATAGTTTAAATGAAGTCAGTGGGAAATTTGATTGAGCAAGGACTGCAATATTTGTCCCTTTGTTAATAGTTTATCAAATCACAGAAAACAAGCAGCTTGGTTTTGCCTTTTGCTTATATAGTCTGTGCTTATTTTTATTTTACTTTTAGGAAGAGTGTTTCTTGGTATATTTAGGAAAAAACTGATCATTGCATCTAAAAATAGGTGCTGTCCTCTTAGGTGGAGCATTTGATAGTCAAAAACATCTAATTCTACTTCCCTCTCCCATTTGATGTGTATTTCACATACAGGCAAACAGAGACTGTCAACTGTCATAAAATAGATATATATCCATCTGTGGTTTATGGCGGGCATAGTAGGATATGATGTCTGGAAATTTGTATGTTAGGTAAAAGGTTATGTTTCAGGCAGGTCTGTACATAAAAACCAGCAGCTCTCACTTCTGATTTCTCCTTTCCTGTGTGTGTAAAACTTAAACAGCTTGTCTGATTTTTTTTTAAATACTGCACAGTGAGGCTCAAAACTGAGGCTAGACAGGGATTTCCCTATACCGCTCCTTCACCCCCCAGTTGTCAGCTAGTAACAGTGTTGTGCCAAATTAGTGAACACCCCCTTCAATTTCAAGTCATGGAGAGAATACTGCCAACAGAGATTACTTTTTCTTTAGAAGCCAACACCTCAAATTCAGCTAGACTTCATGGAGTCAAGGGCCTGCCCCTCCATGTGTCAAACAATGAGAGTGAATTCTGTGACGAACTTCCTATCTTAAAACTGATTTTAATCTTGTCCACAATTACTACATTTAATTTATTGGAGTTTTGCTTCCATTTGCAACTCACAATGTAAAAATATCAATCTGGATAGGAGTTCTGCAGCAATTCTCCTTGCACCTTGATATAAATACTAAATACTTAATTTTGTGACTCCTTAAAGTGGCTGGCTTTATGGTTACTTTAATGTGAAGATGAAGAATACTTAAGCCATTTGTTACAGGAACGTATGGTTCGTGCGGGTACCAGAGTAAAGAATGCCACCAGACGACTGAAAGTTATCAGCTAAACTAAGTTTATTAAAGCACATAACGCTTAGTAGCACTTATCAGCGTCTAGATTTTCCGCTCACACCTAAGCACTAACACGGATTGGCACTTAACACTTACACTCCAAAACACGATGGGAGAGCCAACTGCACTGCAAAGTGGCTGCCCAAGGGATCCAAGCATGGCTGACGGTCCGTCCAAGGCAAGTCTCAAGATCCCTCCCCTTCAGTCTAGCTTTTATAGAATTTAGCATTTTTCCACTGTCATTCTTATATAATATACAAAACAACTAATTCTGGGAAACTTTTGGCGAAAAACACCTTGTTCTGGGAAACTTCACAAGCAGATAACGAAAGGAATCTTTACAAGCTGATACCGCGCACATCTGTCAAAAATAACGTCAATTATAGCAATATATTTGGCAACAACAACCCAGTTCCCATGGCAAGCAGCCCATGCATAAGTAAAATTACACAAATAATTTCTCTTGACATCAAGCAGTGCTCCGGGGTCCGTGTGCCTGTCACACTACTCCTCCTCGTGACAAAGCTCTTCTGGACTGGCCGTCTACACCATTCATTTGATATTCCTGAACTGCTGTTCTTGCATTTCATCTCACACTGTAACTAGGGACTAGACAGATTTCTCTGGAGTTGGGTGATCAATGGGGCAAGCATTTGAGGGGGACAGTAGCTGGGGTGGCTGGATGGAAGAAGGGGCCCGGGCGGGGCCCCAGATTTGTGTGTGTGTCCTTTAGTGTCATCCTTTTTGTACTTCCCTGTCCTCCTTTCCGTGCTTTGGTATCTGGTAACCCTATCTGTCAGACTTCGCTTTATACAGTCAGAACATCTTTTTTGCCTTTTTCCTCACAATTTTTTCCTTTTTAACTCTCTTCCCCCAACTAGTCTCTCATAGCCTCTGCTTCTCTATTGCTATGTCTGCACTTAGAAGGTTAGTTTGAATTAACTTAATTCAAACCAATTAATTCGAACTAATAATGATTAGTTTGAATTAAGTTAATTCAAACTAACATGCCCCCACTAGGAAAACCAATCCAAACTAACACATCCATGGAGAGGACTTGCTAGCTCGAATTAGGAGAGGGGCACAATGGTAAGTGTGGCAACTTAGCACCCAAGAAGGGCTGTGCCACCACCCAGAGCTGGCTGGCAGGGAAAGCATCCACCGCCCAGCTCTAGCAGCACTGACAAGGTGCAGGGAAAGGACCCCATGCCCAGCTATAGAAGCGCTGGCTGGGCGGAGGAGAAGGGAACGCCTGCACCCAGCTGGAGCCTGGCTGGCTGGGTGATGGGGACAGGACCCCGTGCCCAGCTGGAGCCTGGCAGGCTGGGCGGGGGTTCCCTTTCCTGCTGCCTGGCT
Organism: Podocnemis expansa; assembly: GCA_007922195.1. Lineage (NCBI taxonomy): Eukaryota > Metazoa > Chordata > Testudines > Podocnemididae > Podocnemis > Podocnemis expansa. The sequence continues at coordinate 3,447,580 of ML682063.1, forward strand.
AGCCAGGCTCTAGCCAGATGGGGGGTTCCCTTCTCCCTGCAGAGCCAGGCACGGGGGTCCCTTCTCCATGCCTGGGCAGCATGGCTGGAGCTGGGTGCAGGGGTCCCTTCCACACACCCAGCTGGCTTTGCAGAGTTGGGCACAGGGGTCCCCACTCCCCCTCTGACCAGGGAACTGGGGCCCCATTGGCCTGGGCAAAATTGGGGGGGGGGCGTCTTTGGGGCTGCTTGCTTTGGTGCTTCCCTGAGAGCAAGGTCAAACCACATTAATTCAAATTAGTCCTTCGTTCGAATTAACGTGGCCTCCTTAATTCAAACTAAATTATAAGTGTAGACACAGGCAATGATCTAGCAGTTGTATCAAGTTAGTACTCTCACAGCTACTCCGTCTTTTTTCATTTTTATCACATTTTTTTCCTTTTCCCTTTCTTCCCCCAGCTACTCCATTCGAGCCTCTTTGCTAGCCTTTGCTTGTCTATAATCTAGCAGCTGCATGAAGCTAGCTCTCTCTCAGCTTATTGAATTCCTTTATGCATATCCCATGATTTCAACTGAATCCTCTTTACAGCTATATCAAACTTGGCCTTCATTTTTAAAAAAGGTTGGTTTTTTTTTTTTAGCTGAATCCTGATTGGCTCAGCGGAGAGGAGGGGTTTATTCTTAAGGCATGACACCCCAGAATAGCTCTCAGTTTCCTTCTGGCTGCTAACCAGGTAATACTACCTCCACCATCCTTACTCCATTCCCCTTTACTCTCTCTCTCACAGCCTTTACTTCATTCTCCTTCTCTTTCTCATTCCAGTGCTGTACCCCAGGCTCTTTTCCTCTCTCTCCGCTCCAACTTTCCTCCATTTCTCATCACCCAGTTAATACAGCCACCCCCACCTTTCTCTTTGCCCCAGTCCGGTGCCTGAGCCCAGGCTCATGTGTCTAAGTACAAACACAAGCACCACACGTGCAAACACACACGTGGCTAAAACTGCACAAATACAGCTCCGCTCAATACCAAGGTTGACAATTTTTCAAAATGGCCGATGGCACCCAAACCAGAAGCTGCAGAGCAGGACATAGTGTGCAAAGGGTGCCGGGAGCTGTCAAAAATGAATGTCGATGAATGCTATCTACCTGTTTGCTATTGAGGGGGGAACAGGGATATGAGGCGCCAGTGGAGGTGATGGGTGATGGGGCAGAAGGACAGGAGGGAGGAAGGGTGATGAGGTGATATGGGGGACTCAGGGTATAAGGGGGTTATGTGACTGGGGGAGGGAGACTGGAGTAGATGTGACTGGGGGACGCAGTGTGGGAAGGGGGATGTGGGGATGGGAGGCTGGAGGGAGAATGTGAGAGCAGAAGTCCTTCTGCGCAGGCTGTCACAACTCACTGGGAGCTAGAGCATTCTCCATTCCCTTCCACCCACGCCCTGGGCATAGGGAGGGAGCCACAGAGAGCCTGACATGGCCACCTCACTGTCCCCACAGCAAGGGGAGAGTGGGACATGGACCCACAGATTTTCTGCAACCCTATGTGGTGCTGTTGCTGCTGGTGATGGGGGTAGAGGAGCAGAGTGGGACGTGGGCCTGCAGACCTCCCCTCCACTGTGCTGCCATCACTGGGAGGCACCAATGTAAGCATGGCCCCTTCAGATGCCAGAAACCCACTGTCCTGCTCCCAGGTTGGCTCGTGGCCAGCCCTGGGCCTCAAAAAATCATATAGCTCACAGGTGTATTAACCTAACCGTGGTTATGGGGTGAGTAGTTCTGCAGGGGCGGAGGAGGACTCCGCGCAGTAGGGTTCGGAGGCGGATTTAGGAGGGTGGAGGTGACATGGTGCAGTGAGGGGCAGTTCTGAGGAATATGGAGGGGACGTGAGGCACTGGACTGTGCAAGGCAGGTGAGATGGTGTGGAAGGGACTCAGTGAAATGGTCTGTGGAAGCTGGTCTGGTGGGGGCAAAGGGGACCTGACAGTGTGAGATGGAGGGCAGGTCTGTTGGGGATGTGACACCTCCACCATCACGTTCACATTTATAGTATAATTGTGTAGCATTTTTGTGCCAGCTACATCCTTTAAGGTGTTTTTGGAGTGTTCATGGTGCACTGAACATTACTGTTATAGTGATGTGTCTGTTCTAATGTCACGTGTGTGGCTATGAGGCTTCTCTGTGAAATGTTCCCAAAGATGTGTCCTCAATCCACATGACTTAATAGGTACTCAGGCAAAAATCCCCAGGAGTAGAGTGGCAGTTCATACTTCAGGAAGGTTTGTATAGGAGAAACAAAGAACTGGCTCAGGCACCCGAAAAGGAAGTGTGATGAAATAAAGGTCAGATGACACCATAAGGATGAAACCATACAAGGACAACAGTTGGCACCTGACCCTGGGGGTGGGACTGAGGAGGGCAAGGGGAACATTTTAAAAAGGGGAGACTTTTGCCAGGCTCTTTCTGTCTCTTCCACCTCCATCCACAAACAACACTGACCAAGTGAGGTGCTGACCAAAGGTGAGAACGTGGTTGAAGGGGAACCAGGCAGCTTGTGGTGAGAAACACTACATTTGTAAGGTTGACAGAAGTATAAGGTCAATTTTAAAAGGGATAGCTGTGTTAGTCTAGTCCAGTGAAAAAACAACAAGGAGTTGTGGGGCACTTTAAGACTAACAGATTTATTTTTTGCATGAGCTTTCGTGGAAGAAGATCCCACTTCCTCAGATGCTTCGAAGATGGGTGAACTGTAAGTTCACCCATCTTTGAAGCATCTGAGGAAGTGGGATCTTCTCCCACGAAAGCTCATGCAAGAAGTATAAGGCTCTGTTTAGATTGGATTTTGCTTTTGTTTCAGCTTGACCACATCTGACTTGCTCTCTTTTGTCTTATAATCACTCCAAAACCTTCTGTTTGGTCTGTCTGAAGCAGTGGATTTAATCTGAAGTGTCTGGGGATTCCAACAGGAGTAACAAAGCTGCTGTGTTTCAATTGCTTTGCTAACATAACTGATACGAGCTTGCAGAGTGCAATGGGCAACAGTCAGCATTGTCAGATGGAAGCTCTTAGCGTTGTCACTGGGATTGGATGTGTCTATTAGGAGCCACTTGCATGCTGGAGGCTGTGTGCAAACTGCCCTGGAACTGAAGCTCTCACAGCAGAGCAGAGTAGGACGGGCTCCAGGAATGGGGGACTGGGGTGATGCAGCAATACACCAATCCAAATTGCACTAGAGGAATGTCACAGAAGGTAGCGGATACTCGATGTGGTGGAGGACAGTTTTGATGGGTGTGCAGAGGACTAGGTGCGATGGAGGTGGGGAGAAGGTCTGATGCAGCAGAGGGGCCTCAGTATAGCAGGGAGCAGGGGTGATGGGAGAGAGCGGACTCGGTGCAGAGAGCAGGAAAGGAAATGCATGAGGGGGAGAAGGGGACTCAGCGTGGTGAGCCTTGGGGGCAGCTGTGAAGTGATGAAGGGGCAGTAGGGGCTGGGCAATGGGCATGGGAGGAGGAGAGGACTGGGTGCATTGGTGGGCAGGTGTGAGGGGAGGGAGGAGACAGCGTGGTGGCATTGGGGGCAGGTCTGAGGAGGTAAAGAGGATTCACTTCAGTGGGCGCGCAGGTGTGAAGGGGAAGAGGGGACTTGGTGCACACAGATGTGAAAGGGCTAAGAGGAGTCAGTGCAGTAAGCTGTGGAGAGCTTGGAGGAAGGTGCCTGCTCATCATTTGGAGATCCTGGGGGGCCACATTCTCATCTCTGTGATGCTGGTGTAAACCCAGAACTAGAAAACACTCTGGCATATTTGGCCCTAAATCAGTTTTGCTCCCCCTTTCACCTCCCACTGTTCAGAACTAGTCCAGAATTGGATTCTGCTGTCACTGAAATCGGGGAGCTAAGTGTGCACCGAGCACCTCGCAGGATAGATCCCTTAGCCAGTTATGTGAGATCACAAAATGAGTCTCTTGCAGACAGAAAAAGAAGCCAGATCTCCTGACGTGTGGCTCCCCCACTGGGCCGCCTTCCTCCACACTCAGCCCTGTCTAAAGGAGGATGACTCTGTGTACAGTGAAAGCAGCAAGAGTCCTGTGGCACCTTATAGACAGAAGTGGGTGGAGCCCACAAAGCTTATGCTCAAAGAAATCTGTTAGTCTATAACAGGGGTGGCCAAAGTTACGAAACTCAAGAGCCGCACAAGTCGAGTATTAAATCTTTGAGAGCCGCACTGAGGCATATAACCACATATTTTTACCTACTCCAAAATTACTAAGCTTAAAATCAATTGAGCACTTTAATTTTATCATAAAAATAGGGCAAATGTTGATCCACTAATGGCAGATTCTAATAATTATTTAAGATTACCACGAAACTAGGCCTACACAGTAAAAATTTGGCTGTTGCTAGATGTAGAACACTACAGGCTTGGGCAAGTGGGTTTGTTTGGTTTTTTTTTTAAATCTGGGCAGTAACTTATCAATGCAGTAGGTAAAAGCTCTCTCAAGTGCTGATGTCTAAGTATTGCACAATGTTTTTAATTTCATTGTGGAATACGATGCTTCACAGCAGTAAAATTTTGTGCCAAAAATTGGAAGTAATCTATGTTCAGTTTTATACTTTTCTCCTTTGTATTTTCATTTCTTAATATTCCACAGCATGTTTTGGACTTGTAAAACACGATTTTATTTTAACAACAAGTAAGCTGCATTAGGGCCTACAATAAAATCTAAACATGCTATGGCTTGTCTGACCATGTCATGCTTCTCTCCCCCACTCCCTTTTGCCGCTTCCCTGCTATCTCTTGCCATGCTGCTGCTTCTCTGCTCTCCGCAACCATGCCATATTGCTGCTTCCCACCCCATCCTGGCACCTACCATGCCCCCGCTTCCCTGCCAATATGTCTGCCAGTAAACTTGTTCACTAAAATACTCGTGGACAGTGAAGACAAAAGGTCTGAGGACTCAGACACAATTAATTTTAAAATGAGAGTAACAGTAAGGAAAAATACTGCTCTCATCTTAATCCTGTGAAGAGATGCACACAGGGACACTTTTTCAACTGTTTAAAATCACAAAAGATCAATGAGAATTTATGGGGACAGAAAGTGCAAGATCAGAGCCTGTTTCAGTAAGTGCTTTGGAGTCCATGCACAGAAGATATTATGGAAAAAATCCTGTTGTTTGTTCAGTTTGGGGTCAGGCCCTGTATAAAATCTAAATGTCAATATTTGGTTTTTATAATACAAAGTAAAATCTTTACTGGTGAGAGATTTTTTTTTTCAGAAAGTTTACAGACACAATTTTCTGTCCTCAGCTCTTCACAACAATTACTCTCTTGTCTAATGGGCTCAGATACCCACAGAGTCATTCATGAAGACTGCACTGAAATATAAATAGATTTTGACTATACAACAAAAAGAATTAATACATATAAATGCTATTTAATCAGTAAAAGTATAGTGCTGCTATTGAACTTCGCAGTGAATGTAAACTATCTTGGTGATTGAGTTAGTTATTGTATTAATTAAAATTTTCTTATAAAATAAATGTACTAGTAGTTCCTTCTGCAAACAGATGATATACTGATGTCTAAGGCACACTTGTTCAATGGACTTAAGGAATTTTTTTCTAAAGCCAGTTTTCAGCAGTCCTAAGTCTGAATCATTTCGCATGCTGAAAATGAACCATGATCCATAATAAGTACTTGTATCATTCTTTAAACAGAGGGGGTTTTTTAATAACCTTTTGACAGTAGCCAGTGGTTTTCGATGTAACACTTGTGTCAATTTTCAGTCATTTCTGATTATTCTCATTTAATTCTCAAAATAGAAATACAAGAGAAATAATTTTGCATTATAGTACAATATCTGGAAATGCCAGGTGATTTTAAAAAAAAAGAAAGTTAATTTACAATTGCTTTTCAGGTTTAAATTGCTAATTATCATCACTTATCTGCAGTTCATTGTAGACTTGTTTTTGATCAATTTATGTTCCCAGTTTTAGAAATATTTACCCAGAAAACAATATAAAAAAAAAAAGTATTTAAAAAATCATGCCCTGATGTAATTAAAGACTGTATCATAATGCACACAGACAAGGAGGGTAGAATTAATATTGTGGGGGTAAACTGTGGAATCTGGCAGTTACTTGCTCCGAGTGCATGTCTTTCCACCGAACTGAGGAGGCTGGCTTTCCCTGCTGGCTCTCACAGTGCTGCCCCTCCCTTCCCAGCTCTTACCACGCTGCTTTTTTCTGCTGGTGAGGCTCTCACAATGCCGCCCCGCTTCTCCCCTCGCTGCCCCGCTCTGACCAAGCTGCTTGTTCCCTTCGGGCTCTCCCAGGGCTGCCCATCCCCTGGATCTGACCCCACTGCTTTTTCCTGCAGCTCTCACAACACCCCTTAATATTACACCAGCTCTCACCATGCCCCTGCCTCTCTGCTGTCCCCAACCACTGCAGATTTCTCACCCCTGGCTCCCGCCATGCCGCCCTTCCCACCTGCACTCTCCTGGGAGCTGCATTTTTTCTTTAAAGAGCCGCATGTGGCTCATGAGCCACAGTTTGGCCACGTCTGGTCTATAAGGTGCCACAGCACTCTCACTGCTTTTGTTGTACACAGACTAATACAGCTACCTCTCTGGAAATTTCTGTTTTCATACAATGAAAATAAAACATCCCTTTTCCAATCTAGGTGCTTCCTTGCTCTTTCTCTTTTGGTCTGTTTCTCTGTCTGGCTCTGCACTTCCTCCCTCAGAGCTGTCGTTTGTTGGTGGTGTTGAAAGAGCAAGTTTCACTGACACTTTAATTAAAAATGTCCCATCTGCATTTCCCTTGACATCACCACAAGTGTGCTGTAAACTGTGGGAGTTGGGAGCAAAAGAAATAGCATCGAAAGAAATGATATAAGGACGTGTATAGCTGGAGGTGGGCTGTCCTCGTGTGTGGCTAACTCCTGCAGCACGCAAAGTTTAGTGCTGTTCTAGTTTTATGGCTCAGGCTTGTTGCTGGTCCCCTCTGAGGATCCCAGCATGTTTTGGCATGTTTCCTGTCTGAGCAAGTGGGTGCAGCTCAGTGGCTGAGAGAAGCCTTGTATCTAGTCTTGCATTAACCCTCCTGATCTCCTTTCTCTCCCATCTGAAGTTTCTTGTACGTCCGGACATCATGATCAAGGCTTCGTTGAGCTCAGGGAAGGTGACCCTCTTCCGGCAGGATAGTGGAGTCACCTATCGAATCCCTGCACTGCTGTTCAGCCCCCCAGACACGTTTCTGGCATTCGCAGAGGAGCGCTCCTCTCTAAAGGATGAACATGCTAAGCATCTGGTGCTGAGACGAGGTCGAAAGGAAGGGGATTCAGTCGAGGTAATTCCTTGTGAGCTGAGGCACCGGGTAGAAGCTCTGTTGTTTTGCAAACCCCTGTAAGTTGCTGCCCACTCTCAGCCGCAGTGTCTCAGCATTTGTGCTTCCAACGATTCTCTCTCACTGAACACCTGCACTCCCAGCTGTTCCCTTCGAGGGTCACTTGTGGTGTCCTTGAGATGCTGTGGGTGCAGGGCTAGAGCCTGCGAAGGGCGGAGCCCTGTGATGAGGTGGCAAGGGTGTTTATCTATCTTTTGAAGTCCCAGAGGAAGTTGAGGTTGCTCAGCACCTTGCAGGATGGCACCCCAAATGAGTTTGCTCGGGGAGGAGTACGTCAGCAAGCCGTGTAGACCCTAAGCCCCATCCACGTTCCTCCCCTGCCCACAGCAATCTGTAATCTCCCTCCTCAGAATCTCTTTGCCTCTGTGTATAGCTTACAAACTCTCTGGGATAGGTACTTTCTGTATTTGGATAGGGTTTGTACAGGGCCCAGCGTCTCATGTGCTCTTCACAATGTGCCAGAAGGGCTTCTGGATCATGTTATGCTGGGGAGGGGCTGGAAGAGCTTTTTTTTTAAATCTCTGCACGTGACTAGATGATTCTGAATGGTTTATGAAACTTCAGCCACATGTCCCTGTGATCCAGGCCTCCTGGGCTAGCCTTCTGAATGTGCCAAAAATCAGGGCAAGCTGCAAAACCAGGGGCCAAACTCCAAACCACTGATGCGTAGTGCTTAAACCAGTCTCCCAGTCAGCAGCAAGGCATGCTTCTGATTCCCCACTCTGGTCATCACCAAGCATAACAAAATAGAAACACCCCCCTTTATTGCACATCAGCTTCTCTGGTCCCCATCTTGTCACTGGGTCTCTTAAAGAGATAGGTTCTCCTGACCCTAAAGGGCCAGCCACATCACTCAGAACAATATAGGCTTGGCTCTTACCCAAAATACTATGTTACCAGCCAATCCAGTAGTAACTACAACTCAAGGTTTACTATAAAAGGAAAACCAACAAAATATGAGAGATGTTAAAGGCTCAGAGTGAATCACAAACACACAAATGACTTAGAGTCCATAGGGAGCAAGTCCTTGAAGAATATGCAGTTTGCAGTTTAGTCCAACTCCTCTGGTATGCACCCAGCACCTGGGTGGGTGTCAGTTCTTTGTTCAGTCCCAGAAGAATAGTTCCAGAGGAGGGTGATGTTTGCATGTTGCAGACTGAAGACTAAAGAGAAAATGAAGATGGGGCCTCTGTCTATTATCACTTTTGGCTCTCCCTATGCTCTCAGGGTCCTTTCCAAATCAAAATGGAGCTGAGTCACATGATGAGCCTGGGTGACTGGCCGAACAGGTTTCTTCTAGGCCCACTGCAGCTGGGAGCTCTTAAGGGGCAATTAAGATGACAGTGGTTTTGCAGACACCCGGCCTGCGATTGCCTCAGAATCAAACAACTTGGAACATACATAAAACCAAATAGATTTTTAATTTCTTATACAGGCGTGATACCTACATATTAAACCATATAATCACTCTTAGCAGATTACAGGCTTTCTATTGATACCAAACGTGGGATATCACATATGGATTATTACAAATATGAAGTATTAATATGAAAGATAAGCATAAACAGGCCCCCAGACTCAGACAGCACCACAGTCCCACCCTCCCGCACACTGTCCTGGTTTCTCTCAGCCATGTCTTGGGCTGGGGCCAGGCATCTTAAAGTGGAGGAGCCTCAACTGTGGATGTCATTCCCCTTCCAGCTGATCTCTCAAACCCTGAGAACTATTTCATCCTAGGGCAGGGCCTGAGCCTTCCTTATTCACTCTGACATCTGCTTGAGCCACAGCTTCAAAGGGCTCTCGGGCTGGGCCAGGAGCCTTGCTTCACACTGCGGTGCAGGCATCTTCCCTGAGAGCATTTGGGGGGGCAGCTAGGAGAACTGGGAGTGACTACAGCTGTCCCCTTCCCACAGAGCAACCAACTGTCTGATTGGCATGTGGCTTGTCTCTCATGGCAGCCAGGCTGTGTCTGGTTGGATCCATGTAGGGAGGAAAAGCAAAGAGCCAAAGGACTAAAGTAAAAGCCATGGCAGCTATTGGAGGAGCTGCTGCAGCCAATCTTGGGTTCTCTATGGGAAAGCCAGGACCAGAAGCCTAAACTGAAGCTTTTAGATCCCCACTTTGCCACCTGCTCCCCCACAGATGCCAGAATCACCAGCAGTGGCCTAGGCTACTGGCAGCCCCTGGTTCCTGAGCACCCCAGCTGCTGCCTGTCCCACAGCTCCTGACCCACAGCATCCCAACCCCCCAGCTGCTGCCTCATGGAGCTCCTGAGCCCCCAGTCCCTCTAAGCTGCCACCACCAACCCCACAGCTCCCCTTGCTCCTAAGCCATCCATGGTGCCACAGCTCACAAGCCTCCAGTCCCCCTCTGAGTCACTGCCAGCCCCTTGGCTCCCCAGTCACCAGCTCCCAGCCCCTGGATGCCAGCCGCTGACCCCACCCCCTGCTTCCAAGTCACCTCTGGCCCCACAGCTTTTGAACCCCTTGCCTCCAAAGCTACCGCTGGGTCCATGGCTCCTGAGCTGCCACCACTGGCCCCACAGATGTTCTCCTGGCTCACAAAGCCCCACCCTACCCACCACTTTCCCACTGCTCCTGAATCCCCAGCTCCCCATCTGCCACTGCTGCTGGCTCTGTAGCTCCTGGAGTCAGCCGTCCCACCCCAAAGCTGCTTCCAGCCCAGGCCAGAGTGAGGGATTTAAGAAGGCTGGCCCAGCTGCAGGGCTGATGCAGGCAGGGTGCCCACCCAGGGGAGGGCAAGAAGTGACGTTTGGTGACAATGTTTCACAGGGAAGGCAGTGCCTTTTCCTGCCTCTAGTATAGTCTTGGAGGTAGCTGAACAGGACGGAGATGCACTGAGAAGCGGGCCTTCCTCACTTAAGCCTCTGAGCTCCCTGTTTTCTCCCCACCCCTTTCCCACTGCAGTGGGGGCCCATGCAATCCTTGACGAGAGCAGTATTACCAGGACACCGCACAATGAACCCCTGCCCAGTATACGAGCGGGAGACCCAGACAGTCTTCCTCTTCTTCATCTGTGTGGAAAAGATGGTCAGCGAGCAAGAGCAGATCAGAAAGAGGAAGAACGCCGCCCGGCTCTGCTATGTTCACAGCACAGATGCTGGCCAGACCTGGAGCTCATTGACGGACTTAACAGATCAGGTGATTGGGGAAGATGTGAAAAACTGGGCCACGTTCGCAGTGGGGCCAGGGCATGGGGTGCAGCTCAACTCTGGGCGGCTAGTGATCCCGGCTTATGTCTACCACATCACCACCAGCCATGAGATCCAGGGTTGTGCCTTTATGTTCTATAGCGATGACAAGGGAAAGAACTGGCAGAAAGGCGAGCTGATCCGGGATGTGGAGACAGAAAAGCCCATGCTGGGTGTGGGGGAGAAGATGAAGCTGTTAGAGTGCCAGGTCGCTGAGGTGGTGTGCCAGAGTGGTGACACTGTGCTGTATTGCAATGCCCGCACCGAGACCAAGAGCCAATGCCGGGCAGAGGCGTTCAGCACAGACCAGGGGCTGAAATTCGTGAGCCCCTCCCTATGTAAGCATCTCTATGAGTCACCACTTCAAGGCTGCCAGGGCAGTGTGGTGAGCTTCACACCAACAGTGGGGAATAGCCAGGATGCCCCATCAAGCCTAGTTTACTCCCACCCGACACATAAGCGGATAGACCTGGGCATCTACCACAAAGAACAAGCCCATCTGTTGGAGAAGGCCAAGTGGGAAGATCCCTGGATCCTGTACAAAGGACCAAGTGGTTACTCAGATCTGGCTGTGTGCCAGGGGCCACCACTCTTCTTTGGCTGCCTGTTTGAGTGCGGGAAAACTAAGGAGAATGAGGAGATTGCCTTCCAGCTCTTTACCGAGAAGGAGCTCCCAAGGAGCTCAGGTTGTTCCTAATTTCAATAATGACATTTATAGAATAGGGTTATGGGATTGCCCAAGGATCTAATCAGAAGATAATACAGCTCTTGTCCCAGAATCAGCATAAACAGAGTTTTCAAGGACCCTCACTGGGAAGCAAAATATAGCCTCAAAGACATTATTGAGATAAAATAAGATAATAATCAAATGTATAATAACCTATCCAAATGACAAGGGCAATACTATTATTCTAGAGATACATGTGATATAATAGACCATCAGGCCTTGGGAGTAATATAAACTCAGGACCTGCCTTGTCCTTGATAACCTGGTGGTAAAGGACAAAGGTCAAGCCTTGCCGATGTCCAGTTTCTTCAGCAAGCAGGGCCGTGGCACAGGGCTGGGCTGCTGTGCGGGGAATCGCAGGGGGGCTCTGCTCTGACCCTGTGACCCTGCTGGGCCTCAGGGCGACATGCTGCCGCCAGCCAGCAACTTTTTCTTTGGGGCCACCAGGGTCATGATGCTGAGCCAGCCACAGCTGCCAGTCATGCCCACCTTGCAGCGCAGCCCTGCCAGCCCCTGGCCCAACACACTGTGTGCCTCTCTCGCCAGTCCCAGGGCCACCCCAGACCCACCAGCAGCTCCCAGCTCCCTGGTGACCCTGCCCCTGCCCGGTCACCCTGGCAAAGCCCCAGGTGCTGAATTCTAGAGGGTGCCACACTAGGGCTGGTCTGGCACACCATGGCAGCAGGGGACAGATCTTGTTCCTCGCTGCCCCAAGCCACTACCAGCGTGGTGCCGTCTAGAATTCAGCACCTGGGGCTTTGCCCCACTCCCCCCAGCCTGGTTATGGCCCTGGTTCAAACCAAGGGCTTAGTTCGAACTAACCAGCAAGTCTTACTAATTCGAACTAACCTTTCATTAGTTTGAATTAAGCAATTCCTCTTATTTGAACTAATGAAAGCCTAGTGTAGACAGGGACTAAGTTAGTTTGAATTAAGCCTCCTTAATTCAAACTAACTTGCAAGTGTAGACTTACCCTATGAGGCCTGGGTTTCTGCTGTTCCAACTCACTGGCAGGTGCCTAGTTGCTCTGACTGTCAGGCACTTAGTGTGCAATGGGGCATTTTAGCAAATCTCTAAGGGTATGTCTACACTGGAGGCTCAGTTAAGTTGACTTAACAAGGTCGACTTTAAGTCTACTTAATATTGACCTTGTTAAGTCGACTTAGAGCAACCACATTCCTGTTAAGTCAACTTACAGAGTCACCATTGCTCACATCCACCCTGGTACACACTAGCTTAGGTCAGCTTAAGCTCCACAGTGGCTTAAGTCGACTTAAGCGTCTACATTGGCTTAAATCAACTTAAAAAGGTTGACTTAACTGTTAAGTCAACCTTAACAGGTGGTGTTATTAAGTCGACTTGAGGAAGCCCTTTAAGTCGACTTCCTAAATGCCACAAGTGGCCAGAGTATCCCTTAGGTTGACTTATGGAAGGTTAAGCCAACCTAAAGCTCCAGGGTAGATGTATCTGAAGTGCTTAAGCCACTGCCATTTATTGAGATGAATAATCAGTTATTTTGCTTATGGCTTATTTGCTTATTTCTAGGCACAGTCACTGAGTAGATTTTCCTATGTGTGACCTTATTCAGCTAAGCCAAAAAGGGAGGGAAGGAGAAGGGATGAAACAGACTCTCTCTGCCCTTTCCTTGATGTATGGGTGTGAAAAGCAGGCGGTCTGCTCACCTGCTACACTAACAACTTGAAACCATGTAACGACATCCCATATTGACAATCCTGAATTACCTTTGCTTGATGATTGTTTCCATTTGAATAGTTAAGTGATACTTTTGACTGTTGTCTCTGAAACTGGGAGGCAGCTAATCTGAATCAGGCAAATCAGTTCGTGGACACATCAAAAAGATCTCCAGGCATAGGTGGAAGTATTGGCCATCCAGAAATCTGTGACTGAATCACTCAAAGACTGCCTCTGTCTTGTGGAGAAACAATCAATGTGGGTTACTCTAATCATCTACTGTATATGTGTGAGCTTAAGGCTAATAAGTGGTGGCTTTTGGTAAAACCATTTTGATGGAATTGCTGGACACCAATAAAGTAAAGCTTTGAAGTTAACAACACTTTGTTTTGACTTGTCTGTGTCAACCACATAGCAGGCAGAGGTACCGTGTTGCCTTTGGTTCATTTCCTATTAGCGACACACAAAAACTAAAAGTTACTAAGTCGAGTAACATTGGATAGCAGGCTTCAGCCAGGAACGAGGGCCTCATTTTCCCTCTCATACCCAGCCTTCCTTCATCTGCTCAGTTACCAGCTACAGGCTCAGGCTGGTTAGCTCTCCAGAGTGGGTCACCCTGCTCTTCTTGGAGTCGTCTCTTGCCTATTCTGTTAGGGGTAGCCTGTGCTGGATTATCACCCCTGGGGGTTGGGAACTTGGCCACAGCTCTGGCAGCAGTGCCAGCAGCTGCACTTTCATCCTAGGGAAATCCCCCACCTTGAACCAGATGCTTCACTGCCAGGGCCCAAACCCCAGCTGGTGTAACCTGTGGAGCTGATTAATACTGAGGATCTGACCCAGAGCGAGGACTGCCAGTGTTGGGAAAGAGGCAGAAAGATCTCAGATGTGAGCTCTGTGCTGCTGAGGGTGATATCCTGTCAGAGGTAACCCCCAGGACACACAACCTGTGGTCATGAAAGATCCCATGTAGGCAGGGGCAGTTTCCTACCCCTTTGGCCAGTTATCAGCTCTTTGAAATTCATGGCAACAAAAAAGCATCACAGACTATGAAATCTGATCTTTTGTCTACTTCAGAGCTGGGTGGCCAAAGAGCAGCAGCTGCTGTCCAGGTGCCCAGCTCTAATGGCAGCACCCCACCAGCAGCAACACCAGCGGAGCTCCGGCACCCAGGGGTCCAGCCTAAGTTTGTGCCTCTGTCTTACACCCCCCCACCCCATAGGGCACAGGTGTCCCAGCACCACCCCCCAGCTGAGGGAGGGAGAAAGGCTGAACTAGATGACAGCCTCCCTCCACACTTACCTGCTGCTCCAGCCCCACACCCTGCTGCCGCCTCTCCATCCCCATCAGTTGTGATTTAAAAATCTGGAATCACTATCAACTTTGTCTTACCAAGGGGGACACTGGTCCCTGAGAGGGGGCACATGATGAGTCTCTAGCTTTGGGGCAGGGGCAGTTCTATGGGATGCTTGGTGGGTGGGAGGAGTTGGGAGGACGTTGGCTGCACACTCAAACTGAGATGGTCGCAATGTTCACACTGACCCTGGTGGGACCAGGGTGTTGAGCCGGTGCTAGAGCATGGATAGGATGAGCTGGTTGACCACCAGTGCCCTCCCATGAAGGGAGAGGCACCGCAGCAGGCCCGTCCATCTCCGCAGCCGCTCAATGACCCTGTCCTCCAAACCACGCCAGTTGTCATCCAGGGATGGATGGGTGGCAGAAAGGTAAACGCCTTGATAGAGCAGTGGATCCACGCTCCACCGGATGGCTTGAAGTGCGGGTGGGAGGGGGCCCGCCAACCACCCAGCCCCTACCGTCAGGCCAGAGCTCTTGACCCAGTTGACCTGGGCGGAGAAGGCTGCCAAGTAAATGGCCTGGCAGGCCTCTAACCGCACCAGGTTACCCAGATCCTGGCCCATGAGGAGCACGTCATTGGCGTATGCAAAGAGCACAAGCTGCAGCTCCAGCTCATGGAGCACCAACGCCATCAACCTCCAGCAGAGGAGACAGAGGAAGGGCTCAATGGCCAGAGCATACAGCTGGCCCGACAGCAGGCAGCCTTGACCCACTCCTCGCCTGAAGCTGACCAGCTCGGTCAGGGTCCAGTCACGCTTGACCAGACACTCCGCAGAGGTATACAGCAGCTGAAGAAAGCCCAAAAAGTGTGCCCCGAAGCTGAAGGCCCACAGGGTGTTCAGTGGTCCCTGACATGGGATATCTTGTAAGAATCATTTCAGATTTTTCATATGGGTACTTAGTAGTATTATGAATGGTCAACCCTTATCCAGCCAATATTGCACTAGGAAATATGGGCTTCCAGGTCTCCATCTGTGTCCCTCAAAAGACTCTGTGCACACCAGGTGTATCTTCTTACCACGTGACAGCAATTGGTGAATCAGCCATAAAGCTTCCTGACCCAGGATGCTGACTAACCCTAGTGCTCGGGGGAGGATCTAGCCACATCCTAGATTGACTGCCAGCCTGGGAAATGGTGCTGCAGGCAGAGGTTCAGATCCTAAATCTCAATGCTGATTGTGGCAGCTGTTGTGACTGTGCCTTAAAGCTGCCTTCATGCCCCCCCCCCCCCCAACCACTTTGGAGGTCATCTGGCCATAGAGCCAGCCGCTGATGTGAAGCGGAGCAGTCTCACTGCTGCCATGTCCTGTGCCCCTTGGGAACACCCCTTTTGCTGACACTGAGACAAGATGGGGTTGGAGGCAGTCCAGTGGCACCCATAACATGAGGGGAACACTCTATAGGGCAGATCCACTGGTTTTATGAGTGCTACAGGCTAGCAGCCCCAAATCTGACCCAGCGGTTTGGCATCACACTGCAGAGACTAACTCACAGAGGTTCAGCCTCTCAGCAAAGAAAGCTGCTTTCGGCCCATCACCCGGGAAATTGAATACAGTCACAGTCTCCAAGAGAAAGAAGCCGAGGTCTGGGGAATTACTGAGGGACATTTGGGCAAACACAATACTATTTCTACTGTTCCAGAGGGATTTCCTTAGACATATCTGGATGACTATGGTCTCAACACAATCCCTGCTTTGACATAAACCTCAGGCTGGCCCATTTAAAGGGCAAAAGATCCAGCTGTGCGGTGCCCTGGACATACATAGGGCACCCTCAGTTGTGAGGGTATAGGCTCGCAGTTCATTACTTGGTCAGTAAAACTTAACCTCAGCAAAGAAGGAAAGTGGCGAGTCTGTGCTGTGCACCACATTTCGGCACTGGGCATGAAATCCTTCCCTCCTTCATGGCCAGCACAGTGAAGCAGGGCTCTAGGACATAAATGCGCATCATTAGATATTAATTCACATATAGCATGTAGATGTTGTCAAGAGTAACTGAATGACTCAAAATCAGAAGTCAGCTGTGTCAATTGAGGGGCTGGATTGGAGGATGAAATTACATCTGTTGGCTAAAGCCAATGTTTCCATATAGCATTGCCCAAAGTCTCTCACTGAAACTGATGTTCAGGCACCTAAACAAGTGTACTGCTTCTTGGAGGAGCTGAACAGTCAGTGTGTTGGCTGATTCAAGTGGGAGATTGGTGATATTCAGCATTTCTGAAAGCTCAGGCCACTTATTTAGGTGCCTGAGTATGGATTTACATATCCAACTTTTGATATCCATGTTCGAAAGCATTGACCCAAGTATTTAAAGAAAAGTGAAATTATGCTTGGTTTGCATGGTCCATAAAGGGCAAATAATATTTCCTCATTCCCTTCTCTACATCATTCATGACTGCATAGATCTCTATCATGTTTCCCTTTAGCAGTCACTTTTTCGAGATGAACAGTCCCCATCTTTTTAATCTTTCCTCCCATGGAAACTGTTCCATCCACATAATCATTTTGTTTTGCTCTTCTCTGTACCTTTTCCAAGCTGAACATTTTTGAGATGGGGCAGTCAGAACGGCAAATATTATCCAAGGTGTGGGCAAACTATGGATTTATAGTGACATTATGATATTTTCTGTCCTATTATCTATCCTTTTCCATTCCATTAGCTTGCGTTGGGCAGCCAATGCACATGAAGCAGATGTTTGCCAAGAACTATCCATGATGACTCAAAGATTTCTTGAGTGGTAAAAGCTAATGTGAAACTCATCAGGTTGTATGCATAGTTAGAATTATGTTTTGTGGTGTGTATTAACGTCTGCTTAACACAGAAATTCATTTGCCATTTTGTTGCCCAGTGACCCAGTTTAGTGAGATCCCTCTGTAATTCATCATAGGTGGTTTTGCACCTACCTATCTTGTAGATGAGGGTCTAGAGAAAGGTCAGATTATATAAAATAAAAGGACAGTGAAGGGGAATGATCCCTATTTGGGCTGGATTGTATAGACCAAGAGAATGGAGCAGAGCTGGATCAATACCGAGGGAAGGATGGATTGCATGAGGGGATCAAACCATGAGATTGCAGATCCAATAGCAAACGTGCCATACAGGAGATGCCTGGTAGATTAGTCCACGCCACACCTAGTACTGCAGTTGAATCTCCCTGTGTCTCCATAGCATGAGGGGACTACTGTGCAGATCCCATCTCTTCCTACGGTGTTACAAAGAATTTATCAAAGACCAGAGGCTAGTCAAAAGAAAGGGAAAAGGTCATTTATGGCATGGCTGATGTAATGAAGACACTGGCTTGCACATGTGCCCTTATCATAGAAGGACAACAGAGACATGAGAGCAAATGCCTTTGGTTTTATACTAGAAATCTTATCTTTTTGGTTAGTTGGGTTCACTTAAAATTAGTCTCTAGCTGCCAACATCTCATGGGAAACGATGCAAGTAATTACCCCAGAAACACACAGGCACTGGCTTTGAGTATGGTGTGGTGACTCAGCCACCTCCTCCACTGCTCCATGGGAACTCAGGGCCCTCCTGAGTCCCACTGGTGGGCTTGGGAAGGGCCCGGCCCATCCCAGAGATCTCTGTTGGGAGCATTTTCCCTCTCATCCTGGCCAGTGAAGCAGCAGAACATGTTCCTGACTCTGGCTCCTATGGTCTGAGATGACTGGTTTCTGCCACTGTCTCGGACTTGCTGAGTGGCTCGTGAGGCACTGACGTGCACAGAGGAATCTGGATCTCTCTGCAGGCCATTGAGTGCTGAGGCAGAGAAGAAGCTCAGGTCAAACCACAGGGTACAAACCATATTGAATTAGCTCATCCTGCCACACACACAATGGGTCTCTGTGTCCCCCCATAGGAACCGCTCACGGATGCCCTACACCCATAGTGTCAACTCAGCCCATAAAGCCTCAGTCCTCAAGGACACTTGCCAAAGGGAGCCGCAGCACCTCAAGAACAGCTGCCAATGGGTGCCTCAGCACCATCCCTATCTTGTGGGGCATCCCCTTCCTTATGTGTCTCCCTGACACAGGCCATGCCTCGCTTTCACCCTGCCTGACACATACTTTCTCTGTATCAAACCTTCTGACAGATGGAGATGGAAGTGGCCCCTGGCACCAGGGGAAACCAAGCTGTGACTGAAGTTCATACGCGGTAGCTATGGAACAACCACCTCTGACCACATCTAAATGGAACTCAGGGCAGCAGCTTAGTAGGAAGGTAGCTTTTTTTCCTGGAACAGGTCACTGGGAGCATGAGCTATCCTTCCATATGCGAACTCAGACAGGCAGTGTCAGATAGACACTTGGATACATGGACAGGAAGCGACTACTTACACTTAAGGATCAGCTCCATCTTTTCTTGCCCGACCACGGTGGGGTCTGATCTTTGAATAGTGCAACCTAGAACATAGAGTTGAAACAAACCCCTTAGCAGTGTTCACCTCCCCTTTCTTACTAGGTGAGTAGTGAAGCATTGGAATGGGCTACCTAGGGAGGTGGTGGAACCTCTGTCTTTGGAGATGTTTACGGCCCAGCTGAACAAAACCCTGGCTGGGATAATTTAGTGGGAGTGGTCCTGCTTTTTTGGCAGGGGGTTGGACTAGATGACCTCATGAGGTCCCTTCTAACCCTATGATTCTACCTTCTAAAAATATTCCAGTCTTTCCAGCAATCAGAAGAGCTTTCATGTGGTCCCTGGGATAATCAAATGAGCCTATGAACTCCAAGACAGAGGCAGATGACTTGAAAGATGCAGAAGGCCTCATTGTTAAAGGAAATGAAATTGTGTCAGTTCCACCGAGACTCCCCTCAATGCAGCTGGAAGTTTGGGTTGTAATTCTCTCCAGGCCTTTCAATACAATGTCCAGGCCAACTCCCTGAAGGGCAGGGAATCGAGACACTGGATCTCAGGGGGCTAAATCTTGCTGCTAGAGCACTTCAAGCAGAACACGGGAAAAGGTCTCAGGTCAGGTAGAAGTTGCTAAATAAAGTCAGTGATTACTGATAAAGATGGCTGCTGCCCTTCATATTGGAGCCTGGGGGCTTTGAAGGTGATCTAGACATTGGAGCAAGAAGTCTGAGATGTTCGTGAGCTTCAGCACCTAGGAATAGAAACCAGGGCTGTGTGACAGCTTCTTGTTGCTATGGCTGAAGGGTGAGGAGAAGAGACATTTCATCCCTATATGGCTGCATGGTTTAGAGTGGTGGAACGAACACAGCTCCCACCTCCATGTATCCTGCCAATAGACAATCTGCATGCCAGGAAACCATGAAAGGTATCTCCAGACACGCAGATGAGTGGGATCCAGGCACTAGAGAACACTGAGACCAGCTGGTTCGGGTGTCCTCTGGGGAAGAGATGGGACATTAGGGAGAGTACGGAGCATATCAAATATCACACAGAAGAGGCCAATGGGCCGCGGTGTGGGGAAACACAGAGAAATGCAGTTTTCTGCAGGATTCAGAAGTCATTTTAGCTATCATGTTCTGAGCATGTTTGGGTTCTGAGATTTCCTTCCTATATCTAACTTTTTGCCCGGTCTGGCTATTCACATCTGCCTGGCACTGGGAGGAAGGGATGAGTGGCTGTGAGAGGAAGCCAAAGTACAGCAAGCTAGTGAGTTTGAGAATGGAGGTGTTTCCAGTCCCAGATCTACAATTAGTGCTAATGAAAAGCTGACTGTTAACTTATGGAGCACTGGCAGATTTTGTCCACCACCTTGGGATGGTCGTGCCATGCCTTCTTGCTCTTGATCTGAATGGGCAAAGCCCATCCCAGGAGTTGAAAGCACCTGGACAAGGCTTTCTGGCACGTCTGCAATACAAGATAGGAGAAAAGGGGTTCCATCATTAAAAGAGCTGGAATCTGTTGTTACGCTGCTGTGAAAAGCCAGGTGAAATGGCCAAAAAAGGAAAGGTTTAAAGGGTCACGTGTTATCAACGTGACTCTCGCTGCCTCTGCGCTTATTTTTGGAGGGAGCTGAAATGTGATTTTCTTGCTGGCTGGAGCTCATTAATTTAGGATGGGACTGATGGGAGTCGTGCAACACCTTCACTTACGACCAGCAAAGGGTTGGGAACTTGCTTTGGTAAAGAGCTGGGGCTGAGGTTTTGCACTTTTGAAGGGTGGCTCTGCAGACGGATCTAGCAGCAGGGCTGGAGGGAGCAGTCAGGGGCTGCTGTACATGGAGTGAAAGGCAGATGGACTCACCTTTCTCATATCAGGGTCCTCATCTTGTAAGTGAAGGAGCAGTGGGACCAGGCTATGGGTCACTTCCTCCTGCAGCAAGTGCTTCTCTCTCCTCTTCACTGTAGTAAGCAGCTCAGTAAAGAGTGTGATGATAGCAGAGCACACCTGGGGTCTCACGTGGGATGGACACGGGACCATGAGGGAAGTTCACCAAGGAAGTGTTACGTTTTCTGTACAGGGTTATCTCTGCCAATGCAAACCACAGACAAGGACCAGTCTGGCTATTAACGCCATGATGCACCCTCTGAGACGGCTCCCATTAGCAGCAAGGTACAGGTGGAGGGGCAGGCCACACAGGCTAGGATGGTGTTTCTTAAAATTTCCGAGGAGGCCTCCTGTAAGGGCTGAGTCTGTCCACAGTGAAGGAGTCTTTGGAGGAGTTTTTTAATTGGCTCAACGCTTTCATAGTGTCATAGCACTGAAAGCCTAAAGGAACCATTAGATCATCTGGTCTGCTGACCTGCAAAAGGCAGGCTATTGAACATTACCCCATTAGTCTCTCCATATTCAGCCCATTTACTTGGTTTAGCATCTCAGTCCACAGGAAGAGAACACGAGAGGCTCAGGTATCTGATCCAGTGCCAGAGGCCCCTGCAATGACAGGGAGCTGTTTTGACACCACTACATCTACAGGGTCACAACACTGGGTAATTGGAGGTGGGCAGGTTGAGAACCCCTGACTTACATCACTGAATAGAGCAGGGGTCTCAAACATGCTACCTGGGGCCCACATGCGGCCCCTAGAGCTATTTCCTGCAGCCCGCAACAACACTCCTGTTACTGATATTTGCAATATTGTTGTATGAAAAGGTTTCAGTGGTGCGGCCCTCAGGCTAACTTACCAGTCCTCATGCGGCTCTCTACTAGTCTTCATGTGGTCCTCATGGTGATTTGAGTTTGAGACCCCTGGAACAGAGGAATTAGCCTCCTGGCAATGCTGGAGAGCTCAGTCCCCTCCAGGCTCTGCAGAAGATTGCAAAGAGCAGAGATGGCCTCCACAATGCTCCCATCTGCCACCTCCTTGAAGCCCCAGAGGATGATAGGCAGCAAGGTCTTGACTTATTCCACCTACAAACACACACGACAGAGCTCATGAGATCTCCTGGCACAGGCCTGGGGCTGTATTTATTCTACCTCATGGCACTACAGTGGAAAGCAGTTCATTCTCCATTATTTGATGTTTGGTGCTCTAGACTTGATGAGAAGAATTGCCAAGGCAATAAGGAATCCTAGCCCAGTCCTATAGGGTTATGGGTTAGTGTGGGCAAAGCAGTGATTAGCCTCAGGGCAATTTCTGGTTCCACTCTTTTCAACAAGAAATTATTATGATACAAAGTGCTAGCAGCCGTCTCCATAGTTAAAGCTGTTACATCAAGGTTGAATCTGATGAAGTGGGTGGCAGCCCATGAAAGCTTATGCCTAAAGAAATTTGTTATTCTTTAAGCTGCCAGAGGACTCTCATTGTTACTGGTGGCAGAGTTTCCATTCTGGCTGCTCCTTTTGACATACTCCTAACTTTCCAAACACTTCCTTTTTAGATTAAAATTTTCCATGCTGTCTCCCCAGTTGACTGTCATTTTTGTCTGGGGGCATTGGGCAAAACCCCTTCAGCTGTCTTTGAGCTGTGGGACAGTTCTTCCCCTTTTAACAACAAAAAACTTCTAACCACCCTCTTTTTTCATGCAGATAATCCCCCCAGAGGTGACACTAAAAAAAAAAAAAAAATCAAACTGGTAGCATGGAGAGCTGAGCCCCCTGGGAGAGGAGGCAGTGAGAACCTGCTGGAGCAAAAGGCGCTCCATGGAAGAAACCCTGAGAAGCAGGTTTCTTCTGCTAAAAGAGCAAAAAACTCTGCAGAGGCTGGGAGCAGGGGCAAAGACCTTGCAGAAAGGTTGCCCAGAAAGGAGGTTGAAGTAAAGTTTTCTTGTGTTTAGTAGGGACAGAGAGAGACCTTCTTGAAGGTCAGCTCAGAAGAGGTGCCTAGGTAGTGGCAGAAGACCCTCTCTTTATGATTTTTACTCCATTGGTGCTGGTAGGGTTTGAAGTCTGAGAACTTTATCTTTCGGCATCAGAGGGTTGTCTCTCTTAACAAATGAGCCAAAAAATCAGGATTTATTGAAACACAGACTCACAAAAGGTTGTAGGGGACCTCAGGAAATCATCTAGTCCAGCCCCCTGCTCAAAGCAGAGGCAGTCCCAGCTAGATCATCTCAGCCAGGACTTTGTCAAGGTGGGCCTTAAAATGCTCTAAGATGGAGACTCCACCCACTCGCTACTTACCCCATTGCACTGCTTCATTTCCTTCCTAGTGAGTAAACAAAGGAATTTGTGAAGTCCTTGTTCAAGAACCTCAGAGAAGGAAAATGAGGCTGTGCTGCAATGCCAGGCCTTGCCCTCAGGTGGGCTCTAAGACACGGCTTTGTGTGACAAGCTCACTAAGATCCTTAGATTAAGCAGGTTCTTCCTCTGTGACCGCACCAGGAGTGCTGTTTCCAAGCAGGAATAGGAGCACTGCAGGAGTTATCTGCATGGGGGGAAATGGCAATGCCCAGCTGAAATTCAAGCTGTAAAATGCTCCTCCACCCCCGAGCTCCAGCACCTGACTAGCAGAGGAAAGAACTGTGTCCCTCACAGTTGGAAGGGTCATTGTTATCCCCATTACCACTGGGAAAATAGAGGCACAGAGAAAATCAATGGCAAGTCAATGGCAGAGGTGGGCCCAAGTCAGAAACTCAGTCCACTAGATCACAACCACCCCATCATTTTCTAGTTGACAATGCCTGGGCTCTCACCTTCCCTGGCTGGGTTGCCAGGATACTGAGTCCTCTTAGTTCAAGCGAACAGAAAGCAGGGCCCGGGTTTTTTGTCCACTCCTTGAGACGGTCCAGACTGTCGGGATATGAGGGCAACGTGGCCTCTTTGGAAGGGAGAAGCTGAAAAAACAAAAAGCAAATGAGTCACTTGGTGCTTCCCAGAGAACTGTGTGTGTTGGTTCTCAGGACTGGCATGATCTTGAAGGTTCATTAAAGACAAACTATTGAATGAATGAGGAATAGAACTTTAATATCACAGAAAGGAGCTGCCAAGATGCAAAGGGGCAGCCATGTTAGTCTAGTTCAGTAAAACAAACAAAAGGGAGAAGTTCCCAGGTGTTCAGCTAGAAGCATCCATGTTAGGTCACTTGTAGGACATGTTTCTTAATTCACAGAACACCATGATTGAGGGTAGGTTTGTCAGCCCTAGAATACTGAAGGCCCGGTTCCCAGCAGACCAGGGATGCCTGGGCCCAATTAAGGGCTACTCCAGACCCAATAAAAGCCACGCTCCACCAGCATACAGGATGAGGGGTGGATAGGAGTGAGACAAGGCTTGGGAGGTTTGTCTTAGCACCAGCAGCATGAGTTATAGCAGCCCCAGCAAATAGTGGTCCCAGCAGCCATAGCCACAGCCTATGCCACCCTCCCCCTTCAGATGGGAGGTTGGGGAGCGACCTGGGCCATCACCAGTCCGCCTCTCCAGAGAGGGGACACAGCAGTCAAAGCCTGCCCCCAGGCTGCATACCAGGAGGGTGCTCGGAAACCCCAGGCTAAGGCCAGTGGAGCTACAGTACCTGCAGGGAGCAGAGGGCCCATCAAGCAGACCGATTTTACCCCAGGCCTACTATGCCAGGGAAGATAAACCTTACAAGGCACAAGCTAGGGGTGTGCTCTGCCACAACCCTTAGATAGTTCCTGGGGCTTTGGCTGGCCCCTAGCACTGGGCTCAACCGTACAAGGCAGCAGACCTGGCTCTACCATCCCAGAGAACTTGTAGGACCACAAAACATCCAGTGACCATTTGGGTGGCAGACCCGTGACTGAAAAAGAATAAGTCTGGAGTTTGACAGGAGCAGCTGAACCCCTCATGACAATCTACAAAGCCAAAAACAATGGCTCCGAGAGAACAGGAAAAGTGGGGAAATCTGAGAAAGCAAACCCTTGAGTTGAAATCCTGAGCCTACAGGAAACTGTAGAAGTTCTGCCAATGATTTCAGTGGGACCAGGATTGGGGAGGAGAGAATTAATCCCCATCACCTAATGAGTTAGATGAGGAGGCAATCCAGGAACATTGTCAGTAGGAACTAGCCAGACAGAAACTGTGGAAAAGAAGAAGACGACCTAGACCTCATTGGCTACAGAGCCACCTTTTTCCCAGTGACATGCCTCTAGCTAACCATGCAACAGAGAACATTAAAAGTTGGTCACCAACCTCCAGAGCTAATGATGCAGGGGTGCAAAAGCTTCTACCATGATCCTCTCTTCTCCATAGTCCCTCTGAGTGTCCCTCTTTCCTTCTCCTTAGTGACTTTGAAGAGAGGAATCTCTCATGGACCTGAAAAGAGGCTGATGCTTACAGGAGGCCAAACTATCCTTTGGGAAAGCCCAGGCTGATGCTGTTCTGCTGATACCTAGTTTTCTGGCTTGTCCTATCAGGCTTCTGACAATGACTTTGGAGCAATGAAAGACCCCTAGTGGATCCATCTCAGATTTTAAGTTGAGCACAGTGCATGCTGACAGGATTGAGGGAGGCTAGCAGGTGCTTCATGGACACCTGGCCACATGGATGTGACCAATGAAGTTCCTAATTTATGTAGCAAATAAATGAGTCTAAAAGAATGGATTGAAAGAGCTGCCCAGTAATCTGGAGCACCCATTACTTTCATTAGCTAATGACACTTACCTCTACAAAGAAGGCCATCGTGGTCAGCCTGTGTTTCTCATCGCCTCTGTCAAGGAGTGAGATCACATACTCCAGCACCCTCGAGATCTCAGGGCAAGCCGCGTAGAACATGGCTCTGTGACGTAAAACAGAAATATCTTTGTTAGTAAAGGAAAAAGCATGCTCTGCGATAAGGAGGGATGTCACATTGGGGTCACATGGTATCTTAGAAGTAAGTAACGTTTCATTCTGGAATTACCCTGACGAGCAGGACTGAATGCCTGGAAAGCCCTAGTGTATTACCTAGCCAGGATGCTCACACCACGCAGGTGATCTTGAGGGCTTTGTAGAAGGACCCAGTCTTGATCTTTCTCCATAACTGTCAGCTCAGAGTCACAGCCCACAGAGACAAGCAGCATCTTTATGGCTTCCAGTGCAGAGTTAGATTCAAAAAGAGATCAATGTGACTGAGTACCAGGAGCCCTGTGTCTGTCAGAGAGTGATGGCTCCATTTGATGGAAATGCCATTTGAGGAAAGACACAGCAGTGATTAAATAAAGCTCAGGAGTTGCACAAGTTAATGATTAGGGTTCCTAGGCTGACACAATTTAATAAGAAAAAGGAGGATAATGAATCCTACAGACAATTGCACATCAGTACAGTGTCAACATTCCAGATCAGGAGAAGCTGACCCCATTAGGGTTAGACCCACATGCCAGTGCCCTACTGGGAAAGTGGCTCCCGATAGTTTGTCCTCATAGCTGCTGGGATAGTCTCTGTACCTTCCCTGCAGAGCGCAGATAGGTACATGTTTTACCATGAAGAAACAGCCCTACAACCTGAGCCCTGCTGATTATCTTCCTCAGGATCAGATGCAGTAGGGCACATAACAGTGCTGGAGAAGAAAATTTTGACTGTCATGTAATTAGAGTTTGGGCTTTACAGTAGGAACGGTACCTGGTGTGGATCCTCTCCTGGCTGTTTTCCATTCCAGACACCTCATCATCCGGCAGGCTCTTCACAAGGCTGAAATGGACTTCAACAAGAAGAGCCATGAGTAAGCTGAGGATAGAGGTGGTGTATGGTGTCTTTGCTCTTGCTCGCTGAGATTATCTCATAGAGTGTGAATGTGGCCTGAAGAGGGCACAAGACAGACACAGGTTTATTGGAAACCCTTCTCCCTCTGGCATCAGATCTTGTGACTCCTTGCTTATGGCCTATGAAACTCCTCTAAGGGTATGTCCACAGTGGGCTTTTATTTCGAAACAACACTAGTTGTTTCAAAATGAAAGTCCCTATGTCCACATGACGTTTTCTTGTTTCGAAAGGAGGGAGCTCCTCGTTTCGAAACAAGAGCCCTCCTTTCAATACAGCTTAAACCACTTTGGTTTCGAAAGGAGGCTTATTTCGAAATCAGTTGTTTCAAAATAAGCCATTTGGACATGCAAGCAACCTTGGGGGGAAGGTCCCACCCCCCCCAGCACCCTGGCCAGGGATCAGCACCCTGGCCAGGGTGCTGAGTGGAGTGCAGGGGGTCCAAGGGTGCCCCAGCTGGCTTCCCCCCCCACTTCCCCTTGCTGGGAGAAGGGGGAGGTCGGGTGCCTCAGCCCCCTTTGCCCCCCTCCCCCCATCAGGGGGTGGGGGGGGGAGGGTGGTGGGGGCCCCCCCAGGGCTTTGCCCCCCCCCCGGGCTGCAGGGGAGCTGCTGGCCCCGCAGCCCGGTCAGGGGGACTGCAGCCCATGTGGGGTGGCTGCTCCAGGGGCAGCTCACCCCACTGCTGGGGCTGCCCCCAAGCCCAGGACGGTTCCCTGGTGCCCCTCCTCCTGCCCCCCCCACCACTCCTGCTGGGGGTGGGAGGGCTTCCCCGGTGCCCCCTGGCCGCTTTTGCCACGGGTGGGGCCGGGGCCGCCTCCCGCCCAGGATTCCCCCCCCCCCCACCCACCCCCCGGGGGGCACCGGGGAACCCTGGGCGGGAGGCGGCCCCAGCCCAGTCCACGGCAGAACGGCGGCAGGGCACCAGGAAGCTCCCCGCCCACAGCAGGAGCAGCAGGGGGCAGGGGAAGCCCCCCACCCACAGCCGAAGCGGCAGGGGGGCAGTGGAAGCCCCCTGCAGAAGCAGCGGGAAGACAGGGGGAGCCCCCCACAGAAGCGGCGGGGGGACAGGGGGAGCCCCCCGCAGAAGCAGTGGGGGGAGCAGGGGAATCCCTAGGGCAGGGCGTCCCCGGCCCAGCACAGGCCTCCCTGCCCCTCCCCTCCCCTATTTCGAAATAGCATGTCACAGTGGACATGCTATTTTGATTCCGTCTTTTTTCCTTATTTTGAAATAGCTTTTTGTTATTTCAAAATAAGGCGTTTTGAAATAAGGCCTTTATTTCTAAACAAACAGCTTGTTTCAAAACAAGTGCTTGTGTGTGGACGTAGCCTAAGTGATGGAGAAGTAAATAGAGCTAGACAGTCCGAAGTGTCTGGGTGGTAGAAGCAGGGCAGTGACAACTTGAAGAGTTGGCCTTGTGGAGCCTGGTGACAGTAAACTGTACTGCCACAGAACTTTCTGACCTGCAAGGACTGCCCAGACAGCATGCTCGGGGTGGGGAGAAGTGTCTCATGGGACGAGGAGTGGGAAAGCACCAATTAATCAAGCACGGGAAGGGCCCTGGGAGTTTCTCACAAGCAGAATAAAGGGAGGAACAGGTCATCCCTCTCCCCAGCAAGAAGCAAAGTAAAGGCCCCAGGACTGAAAGACCAAGGAAGAGAAAGCCCAGATGGAGACTGAGGGTTTTCTAGGTTTGGACTTTAAAGGTAACCCTGAAAGAGGTGACATGGCCAGAGGGCTGAGGCCTGCAACCTGCAGAATGTTGCAGCACCAGGAGGCCTGGCTGAGGGGACGGAGGCATGTATTAACTCCTGCAACCTCATGTCCTGGCAGGAGGTGTGGGGTGGGGCATGGGCCCCATGACTTAACTTTATGGGGGCACAAATGTTTGAGCTGTCACTTACAGGAGCAGATGTGTGGGAGACCCAGTGCTCTGAGGTGTGGTGGCTCTGCAGGGTCACAACCAGCTTCTCCATCACTGGTTCTGCGAGGGCTGGGTCAGCAGAAAGGAAATGCCACAGCTCTGCTGAGTCGCTACCAATTCTGAAAGACAGAAACATGAGGGATGGGGTGGCATAAAAGAACAATCATGAAAAGCCTTTTAATCATGCAACCTATTTGCATGAGACACCTTTCTGCGGAGCCAGCTCCCTACCCAGCAGACCAAACCCCAGAGCTTGTGCAATGGAACGTAGAGCATGAACAAGGGCCTCAGACTGAGAAACACAGGAGTCTGTACTAGGATATGGAGCCTTTCAAGGATGTTAGTGAGAATCTGGCCTCAATAATGACATGTTATTGGCTGATGGCTAATACGGTGAGGCTGATGGCTGATACAGCCTTACTGGGCAGTAGATGTCCTAGATTTGAAATGAAGGGTCTCAGATCAGTATCTAATGCACACTCTCCATATTATAGTGTCAACCACCACACTTGGCCCCTATTGGTAGGTTCAGGGATTGGACATGGAGGACATCAGGATTATGTTGTCACTGTTGAGACAGTAGCTGAGGATCTTACCATTCAACAGAGTCAATGAGATTCTTTCTCTAACATTAAATTCCCTTTAAAAGGGGGGAATCGCAGCTGCATGGCTCAAATTTCTGAAGTGCTCTGTCAGCATAATTGTGTGAAAGAGGGTTTCCGTGGGGACCAGGGGGTTGGTTTTGCTTCTGGAAAATACCGCATGGCACCAGTTATCATGAATCCACTTTTGAGTTGTCACCATTGAGATTGCAACCGTCCCCTCTACAGTAATAATCTGGGCACCTTGAAGTGAAGGAGAACAGAGGAGCAAGCTCTGTGGTTGCCAGCCAGAGTGACAAAGGAATAGGGAACCCAAGAAGATGTAGATCCACCCACTCCTCCAGGACCAATTCCCATAAGCAGGTACCATAGGTTGGGGAACTGACCTTTTGAAAACCCCTCCTGACCAGCAGATCTGGAACAAGTCCAAGGGGCAGGGAGAAGCAGAATCCTGCCTTACATGTGGGAAGACACATTCAGGAAAGGGAGAAGGATCCTTGCCAGGCAGAGTTTGCTCTCCATGCTTTGTGGCTGAAAAGAGAAGGGCCATCAGGAATGTAGAGGTGAGAGATTCAATTCTTAGCATTCAGTGCTTTATACCTTGTCTTTGTAAGAAGAAACAATGTACTGAATAAAAACAATGAGGGTCCTGGGGCACCTTATAAGCTAACAGATTTCTTTGGGCATAAGCTTTCGTGGGCTCCAACTCAGTTTGTCAGATGCACCTGAAGTGGGTTGGAGCCCACAAAAGCTTGTGCCCGAAGAAATCTGTTAGTCTATAAAGTGCCACAGGACTCTTGTTTTTGCTGTATGCAGATGAACACAGCTACCCCTCTGAAAGTATTGAATAGTAAAGAGCTGCTGTATGGCCCCAAAGGATCACATAGGGCCTCAGTAGTGGTGGCATTTCATACCTGTGTGTAGGGAAGGAGTATTGCAGCAGGCATGAGACGACTGTACCCAGGTGTTCAGCCTGGGCAGCCAGCGAGCCCACCAGCTTCATCACCAGTGGCCAGGAGCTGGGATGCTGGACTAAATCCAAATGGCTGCCACAAGCTACAAGACCCAAGCCACAATGTCTTTCACCTGAGAGAGAGAGAGAGAGAGAGAGAGAAGGAACCAGATGAGATGGGACAAGATGCGCATCTCCTCCTTTAGCTGGGGTAAGAGGAAATGCCAGTACCACTAGAGAAACAGTGGTAGCCTTTAGCTTTTGTCTAAAAACCACCATTTCTGGTATTTTTCAAGGGCTTGTAGAGCCTTAAGAGATGCATTGCTGCAAAGACCAGCTATCAGTGGTGCAGAGGAAAGGAGTCCTGTCTACTGTGCAATACAGAGGTACATGTGTGAAATTTAATGGCCATACAGAACATAAGAATGGCCATACAAGGTCAGAGCAATGGTCCATCTAGCCAAGCCTCCTGCCTTCTGATAGTGGCCAGCAGCTGGTGCTTCCCATGGAGGGAACAGAGCTGAGTGATCCATCCCTGTCATGCAAACCCAGCTGCTGGAAGCTGGAGTCTTAGGGATACCCAGATGACAGAATTGTGTCCCTGACCTTCTTGGCTAATAGCCCTGGAGGGACCTGTCTGCCATGAACTTCTCTAATTCTTTTTTGAATACAGTTACAGATTTGGCCTTCAGATCTCCTACCAATAGGTTCCACTTTATGACCATGTTGTGGGAAGCAGTATTTCCTTATGTTAGTTTTAAACCTATTCGATGTGGTTTGATTTGTGTACCTGTGAAAGGGTAAATAGCACTGCCATATTAGTTTCTCCATATCCTGCATGATTTTGTAGACCTCTATCATGTCCTCCCTTAGTTGATTCTTTTCTAAGATTGTCAGTCCTAGTCTTTTTAATCTCCCTTCAAATAGGAATTGTCCATACCCCTAATCATTGCTCTTCCCCTTCGCTGTACTTTTTCCCATTCTAACGTACCTTTTGTTTGTGATGGTTCGACCAGAACTGTATTCTCGGTATGGGTGCACCATGGATTTCTATAATGGCATTATGATATTTGCTTAATCATGATCCCTTTCCTAATGGTTCCTACCATTCTGTTAGCCTTTTTCACTGATGCCTGCTGTAAAATGAGCAGACTGTTAACATAGAGATATTTAGGCCTGCCTGTAAAGGCCTATAGTTTTTAAATCTATTTCTGTCACTTCACTGGATATAGGGCTATAGAAACAAAGAATCAAAATCATGGGCCATCTCTCTTCTCTCACTGTGACAGTCAAGGTCTCATAGTTTGGATAAGGGAAAACAAAGACACAGGGGTGGCCATCAGCTGGAAAGTGCATGGACACATTTGCACATTCCAAACAAATTATACTAAAGTAAAGCAGTACCAGGGTGTTAAGAGACGATCCATTCTAACATCTCCAGATAAAGAAAAGATCTGAGATGTTTAAGAAAAAAATTGTTTGATAGTTTTCTGTCTGGTTTTTAAACACTTAATCAACAGTGGTGGCTGTGTAATCTACACTTTAGTCATTATGCTACCCATTTTTCTAATACTTTCTGTCTAATTCTGTAATTATTTCTCTCTATCACATAACTACCTGTAATCAGTAAAGGCGGTGAAATACAAGTCAATATATTACAGTATGTTCGAATTGGTTAAAGAATTATCTGATAATATTTTTTTAAAACTGGTTAAAATGCACTATAAAAACAGTGGTCAAAGAGGAAGCAAAGGAAACAAAGCATTACTGGTGTGAAAAATGAAAATTGATGCTCCCTTAATTATCCCACTAAACCCATTGTATACCTGCTGCTGGACTCTGAACTTCTGCTTCTGTCAGCAAAGAAAGAAATGAGGGGGAGTTCTTAACACTGATGTTTTCAAAGAATTCTCCACAATGACTCCCTGATCTTTTTCCCTTTTGAAATTGACAACACCTACTTAGACTCCAGCTTTTTGGTGGGGATTTAAATGAAAGCTTCAAAGAGAAACTACAGAGTTGCAATTCATAGGCAAATTTGACACCATTAACATGGTTTGAATAGAGATGTGGGATGGCTTTCCCAATACAAACAGTGATTTTCACCTCTCTCAACCTCCCTACCTTCTCATATCTTGTTCCACACTGTTTGAATCAAAACAGCTTGTTTGATTTGCTGAAATAGTCTGCCCGGATCCTGGGAATTACACCTTACTGCATTTATTTTTCCCTCCCGTGTTTTTCCACTTTCAAGAGTCTGACAAAGTGGGATTTCTCCCACAAAAGCTCATGCGTTAAATAAATTTGTTATTCTTTCAAAGTGCCACAGGAATCCCTTTTTGTTCTGCTTAACTGGACTAACACGGCTACCCCTTTGGAAGTTGTGATTATACTTTTCAAAGAAGAGTAATCAGCCTAGATGCTCTCCTGGCCCTTTTGGCTATGAACTCTGAATGCATGACTTTTCGCAGCACTGGGAATTCTAGTTGCCATCCATCTCAGTTACCATGCATTGTATGTTTTCCACCTTCATCACACTGCTGTTCATCACCGCAGAAAGCAATCCCTCTGCAGTCGACTGGCAGTTATAGTTCCTGTGATCTGTCAAGCCATCCATGATCATAAGTATGAAATCTGTCCACTCTCGTGGACTGAAATGGATTCCAAAGATCTGAAACATATGGGATAAAGTGTAACTTACAATGAATTATAATATATTGGAAGACATAGATTGGAGGGGACTCCATGAGGTATCTAGTCCAACCTCCCTACTCAAAGCAGCACCAACCCCAACTAAATTGTTCCCTCCAGGATTTTGACAAGTCACCCCT
Source organism: Podocnemis expansa (assembly GCA_007922195.1). NCBI lineage: Eukaryota > Metazoa > Chordata > Testudines > Podocnemididae > Podocnemis > Podocnemis expansa. The sequence goes on from ML682063.1 coordinate 3,480,304, forward strand.
TGAAAAGGATAGAGATCCTACTACCTCCCTAGGTAACCTATGCCTGTAATTCATCAGCCTCCTCATGAAGAAAGGCCTTTTCCAGATTCCAGAGAGGGCTGATAACTAACTGCCAGAGCCCAGAAGAAGCCCTGTCTGATAGTTTTTCATCCAGGATCCCCTCCAGCTTCTCCAAGGCTCTTTTTCATGCCTTTCTATTACAGGACTCCAGAAGCTGATGAGGCTTCTGCTAGAAAATATGGTCACTCACAGTGAGGCGAGGGGACTTGTCAAACCATTACATTGACCCACCTAGGAGTGCTGTCATGAACTTCAGCCTTTACATTTAATGTTGTCAGTCACATGCTTTCCAGGTGCTTTGGGTGTGTGGTAGCTGGGACCCCTGGAGCCAGGGGTGTTGGCCTACCTGCCAGGCAAACACGTTCGAATGAGTCCTCTGCCTGCCAGTCCCCTTCGGCGGGGCAAGGCAGAATTTTCTAACAGCCTCCAAAGTCTCTCGTTACAATTCAAATCCTTCAGCCCTTAGGCAGCGCAAGACAAATGCAGTCACCGTTCGGGCCCTCAGCCCAGGTAAGGCATGGCTAACCCAGTCAGTTTAGGCCTTCAGCCCAGGCAGGGCAAGGCAAACACCATAGCAGTTCAGGCCTTCAGCCCCAGGCAGGGCAAAGAAACACAGGAACAATAGGCTGGACAGTGATGTGGAAGGGAAGGGGAACATAGGCATGTCCACTCCACTGCTTTCCAGCGCAGTGGCTCAGATGGCCAATCGGTCCGCTTCCTAAAAGGCTCCCCCAATGGGCTCCTGGTCCACCCTTTTATCCAGTCCTTGTCGGAGCTGTCCCCAGCCTCTCCCCTAGTACGCGACAAGGCATCTGCATTGGCATGCTCCTTACCCACTCGGTGTTGGACTGTATACACATAGGGGTGGAGCGAGAGAGACCAGCGGAGGAGGCGGGCATTGGTATCCTTCATTTGGTGGACCCACCATAGGGGCGCATGGTCGTAAAGAATGGTGAAGGTGTTTCTGAGTAGATAATATCTTAATGCCTCCACAGCCCATTTTATTGCCAGTGCCTCTTTCTCCGTGGTCGCATATTTTTGCTCTCTGGGGAAGAGTTTCCGGCTAAGGTAGAAGATAGGATGTTCTTCTCCATCCACTTTTTGTGCAGGAACAGTGCCCAGCCCCACTGCTGAAGCATCCATCTGTAACAAAAAAGGGTGGCGAAAATAAGGGCTATACAAGACCAGCTCAGAGCAGAGAGCCCATTTCAAAGCCTGGAAGAGACTTCCTCGCAGGAAGGACTCCACCGCACTCAGACTGGCTAGTCCTTAGTCAGCAGGTCTGTCAATGAAGCCGCTATTGTTGCAGCGTTCGTGATAAAGCATCAGTAATATCCCAACAGGCCCAGGAACTGCTGCACTTGCTTTTTTTGTGAAGGGGCGGGGATATTCTTGGAGGGCTCGCACTTTCCCAACCAATGGACGTAGTGTTCCTCGGCCTATGGTGTACCCCAAATAGGTGGTTTCCTTCCAACCGATGCAGCACTTCTTTGGGTTCGCTGTTAGCCCCACGTCCCAGAGGGTGTGCAAGACGGCTGCAACCCAAACCAGATTGTCATTCCAGTCTTGGCTGTAAATTACTACGTCATCTATAGAGGCGGCGGTGTATTCGTGATGGGGTTGCAGTGGATGGTCCAGCAAATGCTGAAAGGTTGTGGGGGCCCCCATGAAGACCAAAGGGCATTCACACAAAGTGATACAGGCCGCTAAGTGTTGCGAAGGCTGTCTTTTCTCGCGGGGGAGGATCGAGGGAAATTTGCCAATATCCCTTTGTAAGATCTAACGTGGTAAAGTACCCGGCTTCACCCAGGTGGTCCAGAAGCTCATCTACGTGGGGCATTGGGTAGGTGTCAAATTTAGACAACATTCACCCGGTGGAAATCGATACTGAAGCTACGGGGCCCGTTGGGTTTTGGTACGAGCACACTAGGGCTCCTCCAATCACTGGAAGAGGGTTCAATCACACCCAGTTCCAGCATTGCCCAGACCTCCTGTTCAACGGTGGCTTGTAGACCCCAGGGAATGGGATGAGCCCCCATTCGTATGACCCTACCCGGGGGGTGGGGGGGGGGTCTGAATCACATTCTGTATCTGGTCTGTTTCCCCTGGGACAGGGGTGAAGGTCTCCATAAAGGTCTCAATCAGGCGCGCCGCCTGTTGTCACTGATCCTCGGTCAGCTCATCACCAATGGCGGGTTTATCTATGGCCATAGTGTCGGAGACCTGAGGTCCCAACTCAGGATCAGGGGGAAAAGGTGTTATTGAAAGCTGCTCACGTTCTCTCTATGGTTTTAATAAGTTGATACGATAATCTCCCTCTTCTTCCTTCTGTCCGGCTGCACATTTTCATAATTTACAGGGCCCACTTGATGAATAACCTTGTACGGCCCTTGCCAGCGTCCAGCAGCTGGGATTCTGTGGACAGTAACAGCACCAAGACTAGATCTCCTGGCACAAAACTCCACATCTGAGTCCCTTGATTGTGGACCTGGGCTTTGGCTCGCTGGGCCTCTTGGAGATTCTCCTGGGCCAGGTCACCCGCCTGTCAGAGGCATTCCCTTAACTCTTCCACATAGTGGAGGAGCCCCTTCGAGGGAGAAGGGGCCTGCTCCCAGGTTTCCCCTTTGAGGTCCAAGATGCCGTCAGTTCATCTCCCAAACAAGAGCTCAAAAGGGAAAGAATTTCATTGAGGCTTGGGGCACCGCCCTGACGGCCATTAGAAGGGGTGGAATCAATTGATCCCAGGGCCACAGCTCTTCAGGGGAAAACTTTCGCAGCATCCCCTTCAGTGTTCTCTTAAAATGCTTGACCAATCCATCCGTCTGAGGGTGGTAAACTGAGTTCTGGATCTTGCAGACTCCCAAGATGGCACACACCTCCCGCAGCAGTCGCGGGTTAAAGTTTGTTCCTTGGTCCATGAGGAATTCATGGGGAAGGCCAACTCACGCAAAGATTTTGAGGAGTTCCCCAGCAATGGTTTGGGCCATTGTGTTCTTAAGGGGGATGGCTTCAGGAAAATGGGTGGCATAGCCCACAAGCGCCAGTAGAAAGCAGTAGCCGGCTGAGCTCATTTCCAAGGGTCCGATTAAATCAACAGCAACCTGTTCAAATGGAGTCCCTGGCACTGAGAGAGGGACCAAGGGAGCCTGCAGTACTTCGGCTGGTATGGTCTTTTGACAGTCAGAGCAAGTAGTGCAGTACGCCCGGACCTCTGCGTGGACCCCAAGCCAATAAAAGCAGGAGGTGATCCGCGCCAGCTTCTTGTCGACCCCCATGTGACTGCCTGCCGGGATGTCATGGGCCAAGCGTAACACGGCTCTTCAGTGAATCTGGGGCACCAGCAATTGAGCCCAGCCCTCTCCTGTCTTCGGGTCCTGCTCCACGCAGTACAATCAGTCCCACCATAACCTGAAGTGGGGCCAGGGCAGGTCTCATTGGGGTTTGGTTGGTACTCCATTGATCACAACAACCTGCTCATAGGACTGACTGAGGGTGGGGTCCTCCCTTTGATCACGGCAGAAGTCTTCAGTTGGGCAGTCCAAGGGGTCCTGTACTGCCAGGGCCTCCTCCAGACCCTCAGGAGGGTCCCACCGTCCTGGTCTTCGTCGCGATGTCTCAGCTGAACGACCCATGGTTTGCATTACCTGCTGGAAGTCCGGCCAATCTCGCCCCAGTATCAGTGGGTAAGGAAGCTGGTCAGCCAGCCCCACTAGGAGGACATGGGTCTGCCCCTGCACCGTCAAAGTGACTGGCAGGGTTGGATACATCTTCAGGTCCCCACGGATACATCTAATCCCAGTCTGCCCCAGGGGTTGGTTTGCACCGGTCACCAACTCTTTCAATGCTAGGGTTTGTCCACAGCCCTAATCAATCAGGGGTTCTACCTGCCACCCACTTCCTTCGTGCCCAGCCCTCTTCCGTGTGCACCACCCCAAAGGAACACCCAGTGTTGGGGCACTGTCACCAAGAGCATCCAGGCTGGCCACAGTTATAACACGGTCCCGGCCCTCCAGAACTAGTGGGCCTGGTGGTTTGTGGAAGTACCAGGGTGGTGGCGGTGGTCCTCGGCAAATCTCCTGGCTGGGGATCAGTTGTCCGGGCCCCAGTCGGGGGTCTGCAGTCTCTGGTCTGCCCTTTAGTTGTCCCAGCCTACCTTGCCCCTTGTTGGTTCCAGCGGGCCCAGGCGGGACAGTGTCCTCGGTGGCGAGGAAATCCTCCAACAATTGGACCGCCTGATCTAGGGTGGTGGGCCGGTGTCGCATGACCCTTCTCCTTCCTCGGGCTAGGAGCACATGGAGAAACTGCTCTAACACCACTTGCTCTACCAATTCAGTCTCCAAGTGCCGTTCCAGCTGCAGCCATCAGGTACACGCCTCCTTTAATTTCTGGGCCAGGGCCAAGGGCCTCATTCCTGCTGAGAAGGGCATTCCCCAAAATGGACACCTAAACGTCTCCAGGCTTACATCCAAGGCATCTAGGATAGCAGCCTTTACCTACGTATAGTCCTGGGCTGCCTCATCTCACAAAGCCCAGTATGCCACCTGGGGAACCCCTGTAAGGTACGGAGCCAGGAATGTAGCCTGCTGGCCTTGATAACAGCCGGCTACAGTGGCCACCCTTTCAAAGATGGCCAGGAAGGCTTCATGGTGATCAGCTGGTCCCAACTTAGTCAATTGGATAGGGGGTGGGGCTGATCCAGTGGCCCCTTCAGCCACTTCCCTAGGCAGAGAAGGAGGAGACGGTCACAAATTGGGTTGCTCCAAGGCCTGCCGTTGCTGCTCCGCCTGCCGAGCTCCCATCTCATTCACAAGCTCCCTCTCCTGAGCCTCCAGGGCTTGAAGAAATTGTTGCTGGCTCTCAGCCCACCAAGTCATAATCTTTTCCTTATCCATCATCCCAACTCGCCCGTACGCTGGGTGGCGTGCCCCTTTTTCTCAGGGGTACTGTTCGGGGTCCTCGGAGAAGGCACCACTTGTAGCAGGTGGGACCCCTGGAGCCAGGGGAGTCGGCCCACCTGCCGGGTGAACACGGCCAAATGGGTCCTCTGCCTCCTAGCCCCCTTCAGCAGGGCGAGGCAGAATTTTCTAACTAACAGCCTCCAAAGTCTAATGTTACAGTTCAGTCCTTCAGGCCTTAGGCAGGGCAAGACAAGTGCAGTCACCATTCGGCAAGGCGAGGCAAACACAGTAGCAGTTCAGGCCCTCAGGCCTCACACAAGGCAAGGCAAACACAGTTGCAGTTCTGGCCTTCAGCCCTCACTCAAGGCAAGGCCAACACAATAATAGTTCAGGCCTTCAGCCCCAGGCTGGGCAAGGCAAACACAGTAACAGTTCTCCTTCGAGCGCTGCTCACATCATTCAGCGATAGGTGTCTACGTGCCAGAGTGCACGGCTGCTCAGAAAGTCTTCAGCCTTAGCCTGTCAGGTCAGGGCACACAGACAACACCCCCTCCTTGTCGCACCACAGCTATATTGGTGACCACAACTCTGACCCTCCCAGTTCCTTTTTCCTCCCCACCGTCGGCTTCAGATCAGCCATCTAACCTGCGTAAGCAAGTGCCTGTTTTACCGTGAAATTTAAAATGCCTGGTTTCAAACTGTGCTTGGGATGCTTGAAAGCCTTTTCGCTCAACGATCCACACAATAGATGCCTCGCATGCCTGGGTGAGTCCCACCTCGCCAAAAGCTGCCCTCTGTGCCAGTCCTTCAAGAAAAGGGCTCGCAAAGATAGAGAGCTGGGCCTGTGCTCCCTTGCAGGGAGGGCCACACAAGCCTCTAATGCCGCCTGAGCCGTAAGTGCTCTGCCGGCTCCCCAACTGGCCCATGCGCAGCAACCCTGGGACTGTTTGTCGGCACCAAGTCTGAAGATTCGGTCAGTGGCACCGCCAGCGTTGTCGGACACCCCTACTTCCCGACCACCGACTTGCGCCAATGCCGAACAGGAGACAGCACCAGCACCGGCACTGCACAAGCCCAAATCTGTGCCATCGATGGTACCGTGGCCCAACTCGGCACAAAGCACGGAGCTGCCCAGACCAGTGCCACCTAGCAGCCCATTCCCGGCACCACAGCCCGGCACTGTGGATACCGGATCACCGGCACCGCAGGACTGGACCGTGGTACAGCAACCCTGAGACATTGCCTCACCAGCCTCTTCTTCCCACTTTGCCCGGGATGCCACTGTGCCATGCTCTTGGGCCTAACCGAGACTCCTTCCCGTGCCTCTGGGTCGGCATCACCCCCCGGCCTCAAGACCATCATCCCCCCTCAAGATGGTGATAAAGATCAGGGACTGATTGGGGAAACTGCGGTGCAAGCTCTCCCCATCACCCACGCCTTGGCACAGAAAGCGTTCCCCGGTACCATCGACATTGGGGTGTCCCTCCCCATCAGCACAACCTACACGGGGCTGTTCGCCTCAATGTCTCCGGGATACCTGGCCTTCTTTCAACGACTGGTAATATGACTGGCTCGATGTGGCAGCCGAGGATACTTCTCCATCACAGCAGTGTCCCGACCAATCGCCCATGCAATCCATGACTCGAATTTCTTGGAGGACAAGCCTGACCCAGATTCCACATGTCGTAGTGGGTCCAGGCTGGGTAATCCTCCTCCTCACCCGACGGCTACACCTTTAAGAGACCGATGGACCACAGTGAGGGCTCCCGTGCCCACCAGGAGCTCCTGCGCCATATGGCAGCAAACTAAAACCTGGAACTTGGGGTCATGCAGGATGTAACTAACGCCTTCTTTGACATTGGCTGAAGGCCCCCACCTGCGAAGGTGTCGGTCCCACTGCACGAAGGGGTCTTCAGCATTGTCAAGGCGTGTTGGCAGACCCCATCCTCGATCCCGCCTGTTTCGAGAGTCACGGACTTAAAATACCATGTCCCACAGGACAAGTTTTCTTTCCTCTTCCAGCACCCCACTCCAGGTTCGCTGGTCCTGGATGCAGTGAACCAGAAAGAGAGGCAAGGGCAGCCGGGATCTATCCCCAAGAACAAGGAGGCCAGAAAACTTGACCTCCTGGGCAGGAAGGCCTATTCCATGGTAGCCCTTCAACTTCGCATTGCAAACCACTCGGCCCTTATGATGAGGTACATTTTCAATCTCTGGCATGCCATGCAGGGCTTCTGCGGTCTGCTCCCAAAGGACTGCCAGAGGGACTTCGACACAATGCTTGAGGAAGGGGAGATGGCCTCCTCTGATGCTCTCATGGCTATCTGGGATGCTGTGGACACAGCTGCCCGTATGATGGCATCGGCGGTAGTGATGCGACGTTCGGCCTGGCTCGAGGGCTCAGGCCTACCTCCCCAGCTGCAACTAGCCATTCAGGACCTCCCATTAGAGGGCCCTAACCTCTTCACTGAGTCAACAGATGCAAAGTTACATGGCATGAAAGACTCGAGAGCTACTCTTTGGTTGCTCAGGATGCCCACACACTAACAGACGCTCGCTAAAGCCTCACCAGCTTCTTCAACAGCAACTGCAGCAGCTAAAACAGCAAATCCAACTATAGACCCCCTTCCCAAGGTCTCTCACCTTTTCCCACTGACACTTCTGTGACACAGACAGAGACAAGTCCCGCCCGGGAAAAGGGGACAAATCTAGCACCCCACAAATGGGCAGGCATGGGCAAGGGTCCGAGCGTTCCTCTGGGAAGAGGCAGCATTTTTTATGGTTACAATGAGGGCAACAAACCTGCATCCCACCCGGTTCCCAAATGTCTACATTGTTTCAGACACCACTGGGCCGACATTACCTCTGACCAGTGGGTCCTCGAGACAATCACGGAGGGGTACCATATCCAGTTCCCTTCAATTGCTCGGGACAGAAAACCGCCCCCTCGCTTAGCCCTAGGAAACCAAGAAATGTCCCCTTTCCTCAAGATCAAATGCAGGAAGCTCCTCTCCCTTGGGGCCATAGAAAGGGTTCCCAGATGGGAGTGGGGAAAAGGGTTCTACTCCCAGTACTTCCTGGTCCTGAAGTCCAACAGGGACCTCCAACCCATCTTGGATCTCTGGGCATTAAACAAGTACATAAGGAAAATAACGTTCCGCATGGTATCTCTCTGTCCTGTTTCTGTCTCCTGAGGATTGGTTCGCAGCCCTCAATCTGAAGGATGCTTACTTCCACATAGCCATACAGCCCTGCCACATGTGGTTTCTAAGCTTCAGAGTAGCAGACGACCACTTTCAGTTTACTTCCTTTCCCTTCAGGCTATCCCTAGCTCCCAAGGTGTTCACAAAGTGCATGGCACCAGTCGCTGCATTCCTCCACAGGAAGGGCATAAGAATCTACCCCTACCTAGACGACTGGTTAATAGCTGGGAAATCAAGGCACCAGGTCGAGCTCCATGGGAAAGCAGTGGTGAAGCTCTGCCATTACCTGGGCCTCTACATAAGCCAAAAGAAGTCAAAGCTCCAACCATCCCAGAATATAGAGTTCATAGGGGTGCACCTAGATGCCCGCAAGGGGTCAGCCTTCCTAACCTGCTTCAGATTTCAATCCTGTACCATCATCTCGGAGCTGCGGGCATCCCCTATAACCACAGCGCCAAGTGCCTGCAGCTCCTAGGCCACATGGCAGCCTCTACCTCGGTAATCCAGACAGCATGTCTGAGGAGGAGGCCCTTCCAGATCTGGCTTTCCACAGTGTTCCACATTCACAGGGACCCCCTGAACAAGGTGCTGTCCATTCCACAGGACATTCTGGCAACACTCCAGATTTCGAGGGACCCCTGATTTGCCATTGGGTATACCCCCTTCAAAGACCTCAGGCCCCTAGTGACCCTGATAACGGACGCTTCCAATAGCGGGTGGGGGGGCCTACATTTCTGGGGGACTCTCCATGCAGGGGCAGTGGCCTCGAACAGATGCTCCCCTTCACATAAACATCAAGGAGCTAAGGGCTATCAGACTGGCGTGCATAGCCTTCCTAGACAGGATCGGGGGCAAGTCTGTCCAGATCCTGACGGGCAACACAATTGCAATGTTTTACACGAACCACCAGGGGGGTACACTTCCCATCCCTCTGCAAGGAAGCACGCAAGCTCTGGGAATTGGCCAGATGCCACAACTTCATCCTCAAGGCCTCCCACCTCCCGGGGGTGGACAACAGGCTAGTGGACTCGCTGAGCAGGAAGCCGCTAGCGAACCACAAGTGGTCCCTCCAGAACAGGGTTTTCTCTCTCCTGGTGGACTGATGGGGTCCTCCTCAGATAGACCTGTTTGCAACACAGCAGGATCTCAAGTGCCCCAAGTTCTGTTCCTCCAAGGGCCAGGAGGAAGGGTCCCTCACCAATGCCTTCCTCATCTACTGGTCAGGAGCTCTAATGTATGCTTTCCCTCCAATACCTCTGACGTAGAAGGTCCTCCTGAAGATAGCCCAGGATGGTGCGTATGTAATCCTCATAGCTCTGGACTGGCCCAGGCAACATTGGTTCCTGCTCCTACAGCAGATGTCCATAGAGACCCTGCTCTGTCTCCCACAATGGGCAGAGCTGTTGACTCAGGATGCGGGACGCACCCGGACCCAAGCCGTCTACACTTGACAGCCTGGATGCTCTCTGGCTCAGTGAGCAGGAGAGGCTCTGCTCAGAGAGGGTTAAGAAGGTCCTGGTTGGTAGCAGAAGACCATCCACCAGATCCACATACTTGGCCAAGTGGAAACGATTCTCCCCTTGGGTTGGGGACAAGGGTGTAGACCCTATATCAGCTCCAATTTCCCCAATCCTCGATTACTTGTTAGACTTCAGAGAGAAGGGCCTCTCCCCTTCCTCACTGAAAGTCCACTTGGCAGCAATCTCAGCCCTTCATAGGACAGTAGATGACAATCCAGTTTTCTCTCACCCCACATATATCAGGTTCCCAAAAGGGGTGGAAAGACTCTTTCCTCGCCCTCATAGCCCCACCACTGCGTGGGACCTGAATATCATCCTCAGAGCTCTGACGGAGCCACCCTATGAACCCCTGGACTCAGCCACCCTGCTGGTGCTGTCCTGAAAGGTGGCCTTCTTAGCAGCTAGAAGGGTTTCGGAGCTGAAGGCTCTCTCCTCAGAATCCCCAAACACGAGGTTTCTCCCGGATAAAGTGCTTCTGCGTCATCATCCATCGTTCCTTCCTAAGGTGGCCACTCCCTTTCACCTTAACCAGGAAATGTGCTTGCCAGTCTTCTATCCAGATCCCCAGGCTATGCAGAACCAGAGGAAGTGGCATACACTGGACGTAAGGAGAGAGCTCTTAACTTACATTGAGTTTACCCGACCGTTCTGCAGGACCCCCCAACTTTTCGTGGTGGTCACAGAACGAAAGAGAGGTTTACCAGTATCCTCACAATGCATTTTGAACTGGATTGTGAATTGTATTAAAGACTGCTATGGAAGGTCAAATACAACTCTTCCTGGAACTGTTAGATCCCACTCTACCAGGGGTCAAGCATCTTCTACAGCTTTTCTCGCCAAGATCCTGGTCCAAAAGATCTGTAGGGCCGCTACGTAGTTGTCAGTTCATACCTTCACTACTTTGCTACTGCTCAACAGGCTAGAGACAATGCCGCCCTTGGCAGAGCTGTACTCAGTGTGGGTACACTGTAACTCCTCCCACCATCCAAGGGTATGGCTAGCAGTCACCTATCGCTGAATGATGTGAGCAGCGCTCGAAGGAGAATGGTGGGTTACTTACCAGTAACCGTCCTTCTTCGAGATGGGCTGCTCACATACATTCAGGTCCCTCCCACTGTCCCCACTAATGGAGTTGGCGAAGATATATGGGACTGGGAGGGTCAGGTTCACGGTCACCTATATAGCCGCGGCTGCAGCAAGCAGGGGGCATTGGCTGTGTGCCCTGACCTGACAGGCTAAGGCTGAAGACTTTCCGAGGTGCCGTGCGCTCCAGCACGTAGACACCTATCGCTGAATGTATGTGAGTAGCCCATCTCGAAAGACGGTTACTGATAAGTAACCTACCATTCAGGCCTTCAGCCCTCAGGCAGGGCAAGGCAAGCACTGTGGTAGTTCAGGCCTTCAGCCCAGGCAGGGCAAGGCAAACACAGGAACAATAGCCTGGACGGTGATGGGGAAGAGAAGGGGAACGCAGGCCTGCCCACTCCACTGCATTCCAGCCCACGGCCTTAATCGTGGTAGGGACACGGTGCCACTATGTTAGTGGGGCTCCTGCCAAAACACGCTGACTCATCACAACAGGGCAAGCACCCACTGTCCCTGGGCTACTTCCTTCCCGTTCACTTCCCGGGTACCTGGGGTCCATAGGCCTCCTCATTCTCCGGGTAGACAGCCAGCGGGAGCCCGATCAGGCCTCCGCTGTTGACCGGTGGAAAGTCCGGTAGGGTCTCGGGTCCGTCTGCCAGCGGCAATTCGTCTAGGTCACAAGGGCCAGTTCCCGCTGGATCCTCTGAGCTCTCAGCTAAAGGTAGCTCCTCCAGGTCCTCACCCACTGGGGTCTGGGGTCTGGTCAGGTCCTCCAGTTCCTCAGCTGAGGGCAACTCCTCCAAGTGTGTACTGGGTATGGAGCAGAAATCAGGGTCTGCCTCCGGGTCACTCCAGTGATCCTCCGGCGCTTCAGGAGGGGGGTCCAGCCTCCTGGCTGGCCGGCGCTCAGACAACTAGTTGGTCTGCCTCCTAAAAGGCTCTCCTGGTGGGTCCCTGGTCCACCCTTTTATCCGGTCCTCCCTTTCCCTGGCTCCTCCCTCAAGTTCCCAGGTCAAGTCCCATGCATGCGTCTTCTCCACCCAGCAGGGGGAACACGGGAGCTTTCTGGTACTCTGTGCTCGGCGCGGCAGCCTCTGGGGCTGCGGTGGCCTCTCTCCACTACAGGGTGCAAGGGTCACCAGT
>ML682063.1:3502213-3541557 GCA_007922195.1 Podocnemis expansa
TCTTGCTGCCAGGGCCTCCTTCTCGATAGTCGAGTATCGTGTCTCTCAGAGAGACAGAGCTCGTCATTTCAAAACAAGAAAATGTTGTGCGGACCTAATCTATTTTAAATTGAAATAACCACTGTTATTTCAATTTAAAAGATACATGTGGACATACCCCAGTGATGTAAAAGTGGAATAACACAGTCATAAATCAAGCTGCAAATTTGGATCCTGATTTCAAATACCCATTCAAGTTCTGGGGTGTTTGGGGTGCTAACATGGGCCAGCTCTAACAGATAAAATTGTCCTGATGGCCTACAAGCCCCTGTGACAGTGTCTCCACTAAGCCCTCCCAGGTCCACTGACAGAATGACCTCTACTAGTTTCAGCTTTCTCACTTTGCAAAAACTTGTGTTGCCTTTCTCTCTATTTTCCCCACGTTTTCTCAGGTTTTCTAGTTCCTCACTTTGCAATAACTTGTGTTGCCTTTCACTCTGCATTAAATCAGGCCTGGCATTACATGATAACAGTTACACAGGAGATGCTTGAATTCAGATCCACAGAAACTCATACTCAGTTAATCACCAAATTATAGAAGATTTGAGTTGGGAGGGACCTCAGGGGTCATCTACTGAAAGCGGAGCCAACCATAATTAAACCAATCCAGCCATAGCTTTGTCAAGCCGGGTCTTCAAAACCTCTAAAGATGGAGACTCCATCAAGTCTCTAGGGAATCCATTCCAGTGCTGCACCATTCTCCTAGTGAAAAAGAGTTTCCTAATATTGAGCCTAGACCTCCACACTGAAACTTGAGACCATTGCTTCTAGTTCTGTCATCTGCCACCAGAGAGAACAGCCTAGCTCCACCCTCCTTGGAACCTGCTTTCAGGTAGTGGAAAGCTGCTATTAAATCCCCCCATACTCCTTTTTTCTGTAGACTAAACAAGCCTATTTCCCTCAGCTTCTCCTCAGAAATCATATGTTTCAGCCCTCTAATCATCTTCCTTGTCCTCTGCTGGGCTCTCTCCAAAATGTCCACAAGCTTCCAGAAGTGGGGAGCCCAAAACAGGACATGGTTCTCCAAAAGTGGCCTCACCAGTGCCAAACAGAGGGGAATAATCACATCCCTTGATTTACTGGCAATGCTCCTACTAAAGCAGCCAATATGCCATTGGCCATCTTGGCAATAAAAGGAATGTGATGAATAAATACTGAGCCAGATGCTCTATTCTACCCAGGCACTACCCTGAATAGGAGCTTTGTGTGAGGAAAGGCTCTCCCATTTAAGCTCCCAGAAGGGGTGTTTAGAGGCTCATAGTCTCTAGTACTTCTCTTACTCTTTTGGCTCCTCACGATCAAGATGAGGTGACAAATGCCCTCTGCTGCCTTTGAACTGACTTCCTGGATGGGATCCCCATAGCAAATAGCCAGTACTGCAGCCAGGTGTCCAAGCCTGGTGAATGGAGATGCTTCCTAAGTGTACAAAACAGGAGAGGAAGAAACCATGAGCATCACAGGTAAAACAAGCTCTGTGTCCTATGCAAGGAATTTGTATCCACACAGTCGCTCTCTGTAAAAACCTTGGGAGGCACCATGAGAACACAGGTCTTGATGCTGCACTACAGGAATCCCCAACTTCAGGGTCATAATTGTCTGTAGCAGCTGAAGTGGACTGGAATGAAGAGGCCTCTTCCAGCAGCTCCACAAGAGGAAAATATCACACTGTATTAGAATGAGCAATGGAGGCAAACAAGGAGCCAGCTGGAGATGAAATGTCTGTCCATAAACTACTGGAATATAAAGGAGCAAGAAGGAAGTGGTCTGGAGCCCTTGAATTTCCTCATCCAGACAAGATTAGGCAGCTGTCTTGTAGAAGGGAAGAGTTACTGAAACAGTTCCTTCAATCTCTGACTTTGAAATCTCTTTTCTCTGAGATTCAGTAGATCCCACAATAGAAAGGCCTGTTATTTCTATGGCCGTTGTGAGTTGCCTTTCCAGCCCTGGAAAGTACTGGTCTATTCCTCCAGTGCATTGGAGCTACTTGTCATGTGTATGAGACACCAGCCCTGTCTCAGGGTGATGAAGAAGCAATTTTTCCTCTGACTGTTAGCGAGCATTGCACTGTGGGGCTCATCAATCTGCTTGCAAGCAGGATATCTCTGGCATGGGAAAATACACGGGAGACGTAGTTTGCAATCAAGTTCCTTGAAATGAAGAGTTACTCACATCCAGTTTGACGTTTGTGGTCACAAAGTTGAGCAGTCGGGTGCTGTTCCATACTGACCTCAGCCGCAGGGAAACTTTGCTGCACTGCTTGGAGGTGTCCATGAGCTGCAGGAAAAGCAAGACAGGACATTGTTTAAAAGAACAAGGAAGAAGAGGTGTATGTGCAAGTGAACCCCAAAGGATGAACTTTATTCTGGCTGAGTCATCTCACTCTTACAGATACAGGCTGCCACTCCGTCAGGCAGACTGAAAGCATACATGGTATTTTCCTCTTCAGAGGAAAGTGAAGTGCCAAACAGAGATCTCTCCCACACTAGAGGTTGCATCCTGGCATGATGTTCTGTCCCAGATACACCCTAATTCCTGGAACTGGCATTGTATTCACAGTGGAGGCCAATACCCACGCCTCCAGGTAGAGATCGCAGGGTGTCTCTAGGACCTCAGTGACACACCAACAGAAATCAAGGAAAGTTTTGACATGAATTAGTCTATAGGTCAAACAACCACTGAAGTCAATGGAAAGGCCTCCATGTGAATTTAGGGGACAGTGAATTGTGCCCTTGCACACTCAGATCATATGAAAGGAAAAGAAGGGAGAAGACCTCTCTGGCCAGGTCTAGTCTGTCTAATCTGTCTAGCATCTCATTCAGCAAAACAGCAGCAGCTGGAGGAAAAGTACTATTTTAACATGATTTCGCAATTTGGGTCAGGCCTCCTGGTCTGTAATTAGTGGCAGTCTTAGCTGCCATTGGGGTCTCTTCTCTGGGACACCTGGAGCTGGGAGGACTAGAATCCCGGAAGCAAACCATCCACTCACATCAAAAGTAGCAATGATGAGCACTAAAGGAAGTAACATCCTCTGGAAAGAAGGAGACTGTGAGTTAAAACTGTGGGCCAAGAGGTGGCAGGAAGGAAACTGAGGGTAACAATGGAGGAGGTTGTCAGAGCTCCCAGCTGGAAACCGAAGAGTCTCCCATGCTGCATGAACTGAGTGAAGTGTGCCTTAAATACCAGATGACAGGATTACCCCCATGAGAAGCCTGTGGAGATGAGGCACTCCATTCCTTCTTTGACTCTCTTTTCCCTCACAAGTTTTTAACAAGATTTTCTTATAGCTTCTCCCTGTCTTACCATCCCACTTGCATCTCCAGATCCTATTTACCTGTAAGATCCCCTCCAACCCGCTGGAACTGGATTTTCTAAAACCAGACTTCCAAGCATCTCTATGAAGACCTTCATTGTTTTGATGAAGATAGCCTGCAAGGAATGGAATCACCATACTCAGTAGGAATTATACAGGAATTTATGTTAGGGTCTTGAAGAAAGTGTAACAAGGTGAAATTATTTGGTCTTTGTTAAACAAGGAGTCAGGTTAGATGATATAATGGTTCTTTCTGGCTACCAAGTCATAATGGAATAGTTTTTATAGTTTAGAACTTATCTTAGGACAATGTGTGTAGAAATAAGGACAGACTCCAACTGCAGCATAGTGACATAGCTCCATCAGTTTAAGTGAAGTTATGGTGACTCACAGAAGCAAAGGACCTGGCCCTTACTTCTAGTACACAGTTACTGCTAAATAATTAGCTACTTCACTTATTTAATAATGTGGGTGTCATGAGTGGAAGAGGGTCATGGGATCATAGACGATTAGGGTTGGGAGGGACCCCAGGACTTATCTATTGTAACTCCCTACTCAAAGCAGGGCCAACCCCAGCTAAATCATCCCAGCTGGGACTTTGTCAAGCCAGGCCTTCAAATCCTGGATGGTGACTCCACCACCTTACTAGGTCACCCATTCCAGGGCTTCACCACACTCCAAGTGAAAATTTTTTCCTAATATTCAACCGAGACCTTTCCCATGCCAACTAAAGACCACTACTAAATCTGCCATCTACCACTGATGAGAACAGCCTAGTTCCATCCTCCCAGAAGCCTCCTTTCAGGTGGTTTGAGAAGTCATATGTAGCTTTGTTCTGGATGGCAAATCCTTCCTAGCTCTGGAGAAAAACAAGCTTCATGTTTCAACTGCTACTGGCCTAACATGGTCAAAGCTGGACTCTGAACAGTCACCCAGAAAGCCAAGTGAATCATGGTATCCCTGGGACAACATCCTTTCCTTTATAAACCCAAAGAGGCAGATAACAGAAAGACAGCTGCAGTATAACAGTCCCTTTTATTATAAATCATCTTCTAAACCATCCCTAAAGCCTGATGTAACTAATTGATCAATGCTTCCCTTCAGAAGCTAACATGCAGCAAAGCTATTATCAGAATGTAAGGAAAATCTTATAACTCAGGAAAGCCCTACACTGGAATGAGATTTTTGAACATCAAAAATAAATAGCACTTTATTTAAAAAACAGAAAAGCATGCAGGGTGTGACACAAGTTCATGGTTAGGGTAAGTGCCCCAAATTCCATAAGGCTATCTGTAGCCTTTCAGAAGAGAGCTGATGAAAAAAAGGCAGGCACAGAAAGTTTTCACTAATCTGACAGTATGAACCAGAGGTTTGCCATAATATTTACAGCCACAGTTTGCAGGCTCAGTTTAGCACTTACAGGTCAGTTCACCTGTCTTGTTAATGACTTAGATGCCAAAGTGCTGGCATGTGACTGAAAATAACAGTAGGTCAGAAGTAGGGACCAAAGATAAGTTCTGGCTGGAAATGTGGCTGTATCAAATGTAGCATGACTCTCACTTTAATCAGCCCCTTCATGCACTAGGATCTAGCCACGCACCAGAAAGTCCATGATAAAACAATAGCTAGCCCCATTTCTGGGGCAACACAAAACTATGTTTTCCTCATTCAACTATTTCCTCATTCTAGCTTCACCAACCAGAAGATGATCCCTAATAGCTCCAAGTTAACTGAAAACTATCTGATCATTCTCCTAATGGGGCACATGGCAGCTACTTGCTCTGTGCATGTGACAAACAACAAGGGCCATGTCATGGTTGCAAAAGTCTCCAGCTGATATTCCATGATGTTGTTCCATGGCAAATTACACTGGCTATGTCTACACTAGGGGGCTCAGTTAAGCTGACTTAACAAGGTTGACTTTAAGTTGACTTAACAAAGTTGACTTAAAAGTTAAGTCAACTTAACAAAGTCTGTGTCCACACTGGAGGGCTCTGTTAAGTTGACTTTGTTAAGCTGATTTAACAAACCCTATAGTGTAGAGAACTCTATCTACAATGTGTTAAGTTGACTTAACAAAAGTCCAATGTGGACATGTCTTTCCTTAAGTTGACTTAAGGGAGGTTAAGTCAACTTAAGGCTCCAGTGTAGACGTACCCACTGACAGCATCTACCACCATAGTCATGTAACACAACTAAAGGCCAAAGCAGGGAACAGGAAACTTTTCTGTGATAACGTCCTCTGGGGGCAGGATAATGAGTTACCCATGGGTCTTGAGCATTGCTATGCTCCTTATTCCATGGTCTTGTAATGAGTTTTGAATCGGCAGGGAAAACATGACCTTGAGGAATGTTCCCAGAAGCACTCTTCTCTTGTGGGAATCCATGGTGTTTGCCACATGCCTTTTGCTGGTGAAAGGAAGAAGGGTGGGTAGGTCTTTGAGGAACTGAAGCATGAAGGAGGCTTTAATGGGGACATCAGAGGGTGAGGACATGAATGGAGAATTATGCTGAAGGACTGTGATGCTCCTAGAGATCTGGATTACCCAGCAGGAGCGTCGCTGCCCCGGGGAAGGACCTGGGACACCGGCCCAGGCCCCACTCCCAGCCACAGGCCACACCCATGGCCAGGGACAGGGCAGGGAGAGGCAGCCACAGCCACGGGGCCGCCCAGCTTTAGAAGGGGCTGGAAGTGTCCACCACTGCCGCAGGCAGCTGGGTCCAGGATTCCTGGCCGGGGACAGGGCTGGGAGCGGCAGCCATGGCCGTGGCTGCGGAGCTGCCTCGCCTTGGGGAAGCGGCTGCCACTGCTGTGGGCGGCTGGGCCCCGATTCTCCGGCTAGATGTGGCTGGCGACCAGGAGGGGCAGGGGCCCTGCAGGAGCTGGGGCACTGGCGCTGGGATTCAGGACACGGGTCCCATGTGCCAGGCACCAGCAACACCCCTGTTACCCAGAACAAGACCACACAAGCAGTAACAATGTAGGAGACACTGGCAAAGAAGAACGGGATAAAGGAAGAGGGTGGGAGGGCAGGGAAAGGCTTGCTGCCTTTAGTACCTGGATATTAAAGCCATCTCTGGAATGCTACAGAAAATAGGGAAGAAAGTGACTCAGGTGGTACCTCCAGAAGGAAAATCATTTCAAATGGCTATAGAGGCTCTTGGTGTTTACAGACATTAGAATTAAAAGACGATTATAATGTTACTGGGAAGAAAATCATCAGTCCCTCATGTACCTGCCCCCAGTTCCTCCCCAAAGAGTCCTTGGTGTCTGAAGAGGAGAAGAAACTCGCTGAAGGACTGCTCTCAGTGACTCTGATCCAACAGAACGTAGAGTGAGAAGCTAAAGTTTGAAGGCTGGGCGGAGAAATGAGAACGCCCTACTTCATGTTAGTAATGGCACCCATGGCCTGGAGACATACGGTGTTTGAGAGAGACTCCTGGGGTTCTTCCTTTATCATCTCCTGTAAGTCACAAAGGGGACAAACATAGTCAATGGGATTCAGGGGATTCCAGAGTCAGGCTTACTCCCCTACATTACTTTCATTGGGGAGGTTATTCAGAGCCCCAGCATCACAGCTAACTCTGGAGGCCTCAAGAAAGGATTATTAGCCACAGGCTTTTCCTGAGTCTCTGAGAAACCCCCAGCTGAAAGAACTCCATATTCCAAAAGTAACAAGGAGTCCAGCTGGTCAGGGCCATAGGCAGGGGTTCCAGCACCTGGGGCAAGCAGCCCCAAAGGTGTTCCCTGGCCCCAATCCGGGGCCCAACATCTATACAGCAGCAGGAAGGGGAGGGTTCTCCCATCCGCTCCATGGCTAGGGCTGACAACAAGGGTCCCTTCACCATTCAATGGGCAAAATGGACCCCACGCTGCTGGCTCTGGCCACAGCAAGGAAGTTGTAGAATAAGTAGCCAGATTCAGCATGACTATATGTATAAACTATAATGCTGGGCCTATATCTTTTATCAGTGATGTGCTAACAGAGGAATAGTCACCAGGGGAGACCTAGCATAGAAATGTTTAGTTCTTGAGACCCAACAGCTAGTGTAAGCCAAGTGAGTAGCCAGGCAGGAATCTACTGATGTTAGCACAAAGCAGTGGTTTCAGTACATCACCAGTGGAAATCCCTGCAAATCAAAGATTCCAAAGAAAACTGGGGCACAAGATCACCAGATGGTGTTCGTGGGATGCATCAGGAAAGACACATAATATGTATAATAGGAAGAGCATCTGGAGACTGGATTCTAGGGATAAATGGTGGGTAGGCAAAGGGTTAGAAGAAAAGTCAGATGCTATGTGATAAACCTCCTGTGATGTCCCAGGCTGGATTAGGAAATGGCGGGGGTATGGTGTGTGAGGGGTCACTAAATTACAGATGTGATGGAGAACATTTATACCTCTTTGTAACTATTGTAGTAGTCAATAGTGCTTCTCCACGATTCCAGCAAGTGCATTACTCCCTCCACAGCAGAATTAGGTTGCTCCTGTCAGCCTTCACCCATCTCCCAAATAGTCTCCATGGGTGAGACATCTGGGACTAATAAGAAAGAAGGCAAGACAAAAGGAAAGAAAATCACTGATTAAAGGAAAACAAATGGAAAATAGAGTGATCAGGAACAGTCATCATGGATTCACCAAGGGTACATCATGCCTGACCAACCTCATCGCCTTATATGATGAGATGAATGGATTTGTGGATGTGGGAAGAGCTGTTGATGTGATATACCTCAACTTTAGCAAGGCTTTTGATACGGTTTCCCACAGCATTCTCGTCAACAAGTTAAGGAAGTATGGGTTGGATATGTGGACTGTAAGGTGGATAGACAACTGGCTAGATCAATGGTTTCAGCGTGTAGGAATCAATGGCTCCATGTCTAGTTGGCAACCAGTCACGAGTGGTGTGCCCCAGGGGTCGGTCCTGGGGCCAGTTCTGTTCAATATTTTCGTTAATGATTAATGGATGATGGGATAGACTGCACACTCAGTAAGTTTGCAGATGACACCAAGCTGGGGGGAACGGTAGACACACTGGAGGGCAGGGCGAAGATTCAGGAAGACCTTGATAAATTGGAGCAGTGGGCCAATAGGCTCATGAGGTTCAACAAGGACAAGTGCAAAGTCCTGCACTTGGGACGGAAAAACCCCATGCACTTCTACAGGCTGGGGAGCGATCAGCTAAGTAGCAGCACTGTAGATATGGACCTGGGGGTCCTGGTGGATGGGAAGCTGGATATGAGTCAACAGTGGGCTCTTGCTGCCAAAAAGGCCAGTGGCATACTGGGCTGCATCAAAAGAAGCATTGCCAGCAGATCAAGGGATATGATCATTCCCCTCTATCTGGCACTGGTGAGGCTGCATCTGGAATACTGTGTCCAGTTTTGGGTTCCCTACTACAAAAAGGACATGGACAGATTAGAAAGAGTCCAGCGGAGGGCAACAAAAATGATCTAGGGGCTGGAGCACAAGCCCTGTGAAGAAAGACTGAAGGAACTAGGCTTATTTAGCCCGCAGAAGAGAAGACTGAGGGGGATTTGATAGCAACCTTCAACTACCTAAAGGGATGCTCCAAGGATGATGGAGCTCGGCTGTTCTCAGTAGTAACAGAGGATAGAACAAGGAGCAATGGTTTCAAGTTGCAGCTGGGGAGGTCGAGGCTGGATATTAGGAAGAACTTTCTTACTAGAAGGGCGGTAAAGTATTGGAATGGGCTACCTGGGGAGGTGGTGGAATCTCCATCTTTGGAGATGTTTAAGGCCCAGCTGGATAAAACTCTAGCTGGAATAATTTAGTGGGAGTGGTCCTACTTTTTTTGGCAGGGGGTTGGACTATATGACCTCATGAGGTCCCTTCCAACCCTATGATTCTATGAAATGTGCCCTGAATTGTCACTCGTGGACTGGTTGGTGCCCAAAAGACAATTCATTTAAACCAAAGAAAGGACATGCTGAGGTTGGGAAGGAAATTCTCCCCACAGCAGATTGGCAAAGTTTCTGGGAGTTTTTTGCTTTCCTTCTTAGACTGGGGCATGACTCAATTGCTGGTGGATTCTCTGTACCTTCAAGTCTATAAATCAGGATTTGAAGACTTCAATAACTTAGCCATAAGGTAGAGATTTACAGCAGGAATGGGTTCCTCCATTGTGAAGGAGGTCAGACTAGATGACCCTGTTGATCTCTTCTGACCTTAGAGTTTATGAATCTATGTTTGTCTATCTTATAGTTGTGTACTGCCACCCATCACTGTCATCTCTGAACTCTTTTCCAAAGAAGTTGATTAACAATAGCAAACTTCTTAGTGGAAAGCAAGGAGTCACTGTCACATTTCCCTTTCCAGGGTAAAATAGTCCTCCTCTGGGGAGGGTTATCTTTTTATCCTTGGCTTGATTGATTTGATGCCCACTCTCCATTTTGAGTAGGGCTCAAAATCTCTATCTGCTCGACCAGGGGAGAGGAAACTATGATGCAGGTGAAATAAACCACTGGTTCTCAAAGTGAGGGAGTTTGGTGCAACAAAAATCAGAATGAAATTGAAAATTCCTTAAGAAAACAAGAGAGACTCCAAATGAGACTCCTTTGCACTCCCATGGAGTTTTTTTGGCTAAGGACTTCCAAATGATTTTTAAAAGGTAGACAAGTATTCTGATTGAATATTTATGACTGAAAAAACTAGAGCCCAGGGAGATGAAATGACTGGTACAGTCACACAACAGGTCACTGGCTGAGCTGCAAATAGAATATAGTTCTCCAAATTCAATCACCTCCTATCCTCCCTTTCTTTCCTGGGAAACATATTACTGATTTATTACACCAAAAATATCTTGGGCCATCTGACTGGAAATAGAAATATGGAAAGGGAGAAGATTAGAGTTGGAAAGCACCTCAGCATGTCGTCTAGTCCAGCCTCCCTACTCAAAGCAGGACCCACACCACCTAAATCATCATGGCCAGGGTTTTGCCAAGCTGGGTGCTGAAAAACTTCTGAGGATGGAGATTCCACCACCTCCCTATGTAACATATTCCAATGCTTCACCACCTGCAGTAAGAAAGATTTTCTTAATACCCAACATATACCTCCCCCACTGCAATTTGAGACCACTGCTCCATGTTCTGTCATCTGCCACCACTGAGAACAGCCTAGCTCCATCCTCCCTGGAACCCACCTTCAGGTAGCTGAAGGTTGCTATCAAATCTCCCCTCACTCATCTCTTCAGCAGACTAAACAAGCCTAGTTCATTCAACCTTTCCTCATGAGACATGCACTTCAGCCCCCTCATCAGCGAGAGATGATTTTTGCCTACATAGCATACTGGCTTCTCTTTTCTAATGCCTTGTGATGGGGCAGTTGCCCTGCACTGGCAGTGATAGGATTAACTGACCCTGCATGGGACAGCCAATGCACTTCCAGGAACTGGCAGCCAATCAAAGGGCAGGCTGCCAGTATAAAAACGGAGCAGCAGCACCAGCTGCTCCTTCTGCCCTGGGAAAGAGAAGGGAGAAGGTCATCTGCCTGCCCACCTTCATGAGCTGGCACCAAGGAGTGTCGTAGTGGCTAGCACCTTTGCATAACATATCGACAGTCCTGGGTTCAAGACCCAGGGGTTGGACTTGATGGTCTCATAAGGTCTCTTCTAACTCTCTGGTTTGGTTCTGTTCTGAGGGGATGGAGCTGACCAGGAGCTGGACCTCCTGTAGAAGCGGCTGGAGCAGCGATCTGGAGGTAAGGAGCTGGGAATGGATGGCAGCTGGACTCCATTTGGGTGTGAGGCTGCAAGTGAGTGGGGGCTGTGGGGAAAGTGGCCCAGGGAGTCAGCACAGACAGTGGTGAAGTGACTGGAGGGAGACAGAGTCCTTGGTGGAGTCATTTAGTGTCCCTAGGCTGGGGCCTGGAGAAATGTGTGGCCCTGGAGAAGTGGTTGGTGTAGTCCAGTGGTTTTCAAACTATTTTTCTTGAGACCCACTTGAAAAAAATCATTTATACCCATGATCATACAATTACATCTTTGAGCAATACATTCCAGTCTTTTGGCAGTGGCAGCAGGGGGTGCCATGACCCAGTGCCTGAGGGTCTGTGAACCAGTACTGAGTCTCAACCCTAAGTCTGAAAACCACTGGATTAGACAATCATCCCTGGTATTGTATTGTTATGCCTGCTCCAAGCCATGACTTCTCTATGAAGACAAGAAAGAAAAAGGGGAGACTGTGGTGGAGAAAAATGGAATCTGCACTTTACCTTCCAGAAAAAAAGATTTCCTATGTTCTGGGAGCATCATCATCTCAACCAGTGCCAGGGGGCTTTAGAAACACAAGGGTCACACAGACAGCCCCTTGAAGATACCTAGAGTCTAGTGTCTATACTGTGGCTTGTAAAAAGCGTGTTCATACTGGTGTTGGAGATCCAGAATTTGCCAGAGTGGTGCAAATTCAGGAGTCAGTTCTCTTGTCATTCCAATCAAAGGAAGATTTAGAGATTGTTAGTACTGGGGTTGATTCCTACTGCCTTATGATATATTTGTCCATGGCTGGTTCTTCCAAAGAGGTGACCTAGGTGGCCACATAGGAGGGAGGGCCCTACATGCAGCCTGCATGAGCAGGCCACCACAGGGTGGGACAAGCGCCGAAATCACAGGCACCTAGGGCACCAAAAAACCTTGGGCTCGCCGTGCATTTGCCCCACTGTTCCCTCTAAGCTGTGCACATGTGCATGCACACACAGGCTGTGAAACCTGTGCACACAACAAAATAATGTGTGCACAAGAAAATGTAACAGTGCTGATATTAGCATACACAAATTTTTTGCACAAAGCCTATGAAAAACTAGAGGGAAAATCATTGCCAAGCCACAGCAGAGATCTCTGCACTGTGCAGAACAGGGGGTTGCTCTCGAGCCTCAGCAATGGAAAAATGCCATCCACCCAACCACAAAGGTGAGCCAGAACAAGTAGACAGCTGCCATACGTAGGACACATCTACACTGGGGGGCTATTTCCACTTTTCCTTTCCACTCTCTGCACTGTGTCCACAATGTACTGTAAGTGGAGCACAAATCCAGGAGCCTTTGGGCTTTCCCCAGATCTTTGTACACATGTGGCTGGAGACTGACCTTGCCTCCCTTCACTCCCATCCCTTAGCACTGCCTTTAACCTCTAGAGACAGTTCGGCGACACCTTCTCCTTTGCCTCTTCCCTTTTTGGAAGATTTGTTTTAGGCACCTCAGGATGGGCCTGCTCCGCTTAGAAGTGACCTTTGCTGGATCATTCTGAGTGTCTTCTTGAGCCAGCTCTGGCTCCTGCTGGTTCCTGCTGGGAAGCTCTTCAACTCCCAAGGCAGATGTACCATCAGCAGCCACATCCTCTCCCTCCCCTGGCAAGCTGTGCACATCCATTCTGCAACAAACCAGTTTTATTTCAGTCAATCTTGGTGTCTAGAGAACCATTCCCAGCCTGGTAGGAGTGACGATGTGTGCATTGCCTTCCAGAGACTGAGCCAGTAATTGGACTTCTCACTTCCACTGAAGTACCTCTGAGGATGTGGACATAGGACCCTGCACCTACCCCCCCCCAAAAGCTTATGTCCACCCAAGGAGTTAGGCATGTGATTCCTATCTTACATAGACCTATTCACCCTGGCTAGCTGAAACAGCCATCTAGCTGGGATAGCATGAGGGTGAGGCCACCCTAGCACAACCCCACCCAAAGTTTAGGGGTATAGACTCAGGCAGTTAGCTGAACCCACTGCCTGACCATTAGCACAAGTGACACTGCTATTTTTAACATGGTAGTTTAAGAGCAAGTGCAGGCATGTCTCCTTCAGTGAGGAATCTCACCCCACTTGGTCCTGCCTTAACACAGGGGGCTAGACTCAATGACTTCTTGAGGTCCCTTCCAGCCCTCCATTTCTGTAATTCTATAAGAAGAGGAGAATTAGCAAAGGGACAGTTTAAAGGTTGGGGCCAGAACATCAGCTCAGAATTTCCTTACTTTTTACAGTTTAAATGCTCAATAATAATGTCTCTAGGCGTCTTTCTAAATACAGAGGTAAATCCTCAGCTCAAACTGTATATTGCAAAGGTTTGGGGTTCCTTGTTTTTAAAAAAAATCAATAACTATAGTCAAAACTATGCAAAAGATAAGGTGTGTAGGCTTACATTTGGAGCATGGGACTGCAAGTGAGAAACAGATTTCCAGTCCTGGCTTAGCCACACACTCACTGTGTGATGATGAGCAACTGAGTTCCATGCTCTGTGCCTCAGTTTCCCCATCTACAAAAAGGGGGTGATGATACTGACTCTTCTGCACCTCCAGGGACACAGAAGATTAGTTAGTTAATCTTTGTAAGTGGGGGGAAGCAATTAAAAACAAAGCTGACACAATGATAGCAGCACGAGTAGCATTACAAATTACCCCAAAATCCAAAAAGATATCTGCCAAGTTCCAAAGGGTAGCCAGGTTAGTCTAGTTCAGCAAAACAAACAAGAAGTCCTATGGCACTTAAGACTAACAAATTTATTTATTGCATGCACTTTCGTGGGAGAAAATCCCACCAATCTTCAAAGCGTCAGACGTGGGATTTTCTCCCATGAAAGCTCATGTGATGAATAAAGATCTGTGTATCACACTGTTTGCCAAACCAAAACTCAGTTATGGTGCTTTTGAAAAGGAGATATTGAGCACTTTCTGTGGCATGTGTGTTTCTTTTCAATGATATATTGAAGTCAGATCCTCAGCTGATCTAAAGCAGAATTCCTCCTTAAAGCTGACAGGACTGTAAATTTATAGGAACTGAGATGATGACCCATAAAACCTAATACATTTTACACCTATAGTTCCATTGCTTTTGAAGTTGTGAGAATAATTATTTAGTAATCTCTCCTTGGTTTTCTCCAAAATCTGAACTAGGAGCAAGAATGGGGAAGGACATTTACAAAACTAAAATTACAGACTCCATAATCATCATTCAATATCATAACATACTTTTTAGTCTAACTAGCTGTACCCTGTCAAAAATGACAGGGGAAAATCAAAAGGGAATTTATGAAATATTTATTTTAATCAATTAATGGTGGTTTAGTTACAACATTTTTTGCAAAAGTGCTATAGTCAGCTAAAACTTTTCCTTGGTAGTTCATATCCTTTACATAAACTTTCAGACTTTCATGGTTTCTTTCCTGAGTGAGCACCACATACAATTGTCTGAAGTCAGCATGAAATATTGGAAACAACTGAAAGCATAGCTGAGAGCGTTATAATTTTGACAAGTTCCAAAGGGGCAGCCGTGTCACCAGTGTGAACCATCCTTGGGTTTCACTGGCTGTTACTGTCCCGTTTTTAAATCCTCAGCCATTTTGCCTTTATGAATTACAGTGAGGTATGCAGCTACAATAAGGTACAACAACCAATTGCTCTGAGATCACAATAGCTTGTCACATGCTACACTTCACATCACACATGCCTGTAGCAAATTAGGAGAGCTGATTGGTATCTTCAAAATATCCCATTGAAGCAGAATGTTACTTAAGTCCTCTATCAAGATACTTGTGGTCCAAATGAGACAGCAGCAATAAACTTTTCACACAACATTTTAGCACACTTTAAGGCTAAGAGTACAAGTGGGATGCAAGAGGTACTGACCCTCAGCACAAGGGGGAATTGCACCCTGAGACTTAAGGATTATGTATAAGTGTTTGCCCATTCCTTCCTCAAGCTGTAAACTTTTAAAACTGAAAGAGGTGACACAAAACCAAAGTGATCTACCATTGTGGGGAAAGGGAATATTATTCATTAAAGATGCGGAATTAGGGAGAATCCATTTGAAGACTGATTTTAAAGGCTCTATCTTTAGTCTAGTTCCAACCTTTCCTGCCAGCCCTGAGGGTGAGGTCACAGAATGGGGGTCAGCTTCCCTAAATTCTTCAGACCTGAAGTGAAAAATCCCTTACTGTCCATTTTACACCTTGAGAAATCAGTCCCGTAACAGAGTTTCCCCTTCCACACTCTGCTAGAGGGACAGCAGGAGCCATCTTTTTAGTTTTCCTGTATTTGAGCTAGTTCCCAATCCCTCTGAGGCCAGTGGAAGACTCCCCTTATTGTGTTTTCTGGGGTCTGTGCATATGGAGCTTCTCTGCATCCTCAGATGAATGGAGGCCTGGAACAGAACCGACTCCCTTTTCCTGCTTCAGTGACAAGGACACTGAGCAAATCCAAGACCAGGGTCCCAGAGAAAAACTAGTGGAAGGGCCTTGGAAAGATTTGCCCCATGGGAGTGTCTCAGGGACCTGTGGAGATCACAGTTGAGTTAAACAAAATGTAACCTTACCATGAAGCCTATGGAGTTATTCCCCCTCTGCCACTGTTTTTACAACAAAGCTAAAGAACAAAGAATGAAAGAGAAAAGAGCAGAAATAGCCCCTGATCAGACATTGAGATTGCCTCCTGAATTCCCTTGGGGTGCAACTTGTCATAACAGAGCAAGAGACATAAAATAAAACAAAGGTGCAGATTTTTCGAAGAATGTTAGGCTCCTGTGAGCATCATGTGCCTAAATACCTTTGATCTGGGAGAAAAAAAATTTCATTCTGTGACCCTTTGCAAAGAGAATTTCAGCAAAGTGGGTCTGTTCATCAGAGGCAGGGCAGCCTTATGGCGAAAGGGTTCAGTAAAGAAGGCCACTTACTTTTTTCTTCAGTAGTAGAATAGATTGTTGGTCTGAAATCGACTTTAGCCAGCACAACACTCAACCTCTCCTGCTGTTGAAGTAAAGACAACTGACCCTGAGGGCCAGTGTTCAAACCACAGTATAGTGATGTCACCCTGATGTCACTTGTTGCCACGAAAACAGGTAGTTAACAAAGGATGACCAAAGGTTGTTAACCTTATAAAGGACATAAAGCATTATTGTCACAACTCCCCAGTTAAAGGTTTGTCTAAAATGGGGCATAAACTCCTGTTTTTTCCCACGATGAGGTGGCTAACCATAGTTCTGATTGTTGCACCTCAGTTCAAGAGTCCTCTAGCCCTGGCGTAAGGCAGTTGTCCCAGATCAGCACCAGAAGTCTAACCGTATCGTAGACACACTCCATATGTATGGACAGAGTCAGCCCCATAGGACTCAAATCCCAGCAGGAGCTACAGTGATACTAACACTCTTCAGTCCCTCCAGCCACAAGCCATGTGAGCAACTTCGTCACCAACACCATGGCTGTCCTTGGAGCAGGAGAAAGTGGCCTCAACACCCCAAACCTCACCCTGGCAAACACATTTCCTGCCATCTGCTGGAAATGATCACTCCCTGGGGGTTCTGGGTGGCTCCATTACTGTACACCCAAGTAAGGGAGGCCACCATGTGGCCTGTCAGGATCCAATGAAATACAAAAGCATCCTAAAGGCAGCATTCCCCAACAGATGCAAAGAATCAGGCTTCAGCTTCCAGAGTGATAGCCATGTTAATCTGTTTCAGCAAAACAAACAAGGAGTCCTATGGCACCTTTAAAGACTAACTATTTATTTAGCATGAGTTTTCCTGGGCATAACTCTGGGTCTGTCTTGCAGGGGCAGGTGCAAGTGAGTTGACCATTCCAGGCAGTTTTAAGCACCCAGTCCCGACCCCCCAATGCCATGCTGCCCCCTCCCCATCTTTGGTGGCAAGGCAATGGCAAGGGGCAGGGGGGAAGGTTGGAGCTGGGGGCAGAGCAGGAGCATGGAGCCCACTGGTGGCAGAGCAGGAGTGTGGAGCTGACCTCTGAATTGGCCTGCCCACCCCTTGACTTAAAAGGACAGTGGGCCTGACAGGTCACTTAGCCCTGGGTCCCGGCACACCTTAGGGATGCCCCTGAATAAGCGACTTCCTCCAGAAAGATGCATGAAGTGAAAACATAAAAGTGAAAAAAAGCATCAGCTTGTGTCTGTCAGAAGCTCAGCTCACTAGGCTACCTCTATGTGGCAGTAGAGGCTGAAAGGTGTCATCAGGCACAGCCACGGTGTGACAGAGCATTTCACCTTCCACGCTGCCAACGGTCCAAATCAGCTGGTTTTCTCTGGCATGGCCAAAGACCTGAGCCCCCTTTTTTACCAAAGACCATTAGCCCCTCACCCCAAGTGTTTCCATCTCCCTGGGATTGGCTGTTTTTGTGGAAAAGCAGGTGCAGGAATTAAGATACAGATTCTATTCCTGAAGCTATTACAGATTTGCTGGGAGAACTTAGATAAGTCACAAAACAACTCTATGCCCAGTTACCTTCTCTATGAAATGGGGATAAAATTGTGCTATGTCACATGGGGTTTTATGAGGCTCTGTTTCATGCTGCATGTAAATTCTCAGATGGAAGTTGCTATGGAAGTGAATAATAGTACAAAGAATATACGTGTGTTATTTGTTCCCTTCCTCTAGAGTGAGGAGTGAGAGATAACATGTCTCCAGGAGTAATTCAGTCAGTACTTCTCAGAAATAATCTGATAGTTCAGTCATTTTTAATGCTTCTTTCACAATAGACTTCAGAGAGAGCAAACCAGGTCATCATTACCAAAGAAAGAAACAAAAAGCCAGGACATCAATTTATTTCATTACTAAATGATAGCTGTGATACTGTCTGGATTTAAGGGACCATATATGATTATTTTTCATACTGATATTTCATATTTGCAATAAGACACATGTAATATGCCGTGTTTGGTACCAGTAGAAAGCTTGCAATCTGGTAGGAATGATTCTATTGTTTATATGGAGGTGTCATGTCTGTATTAGAAGTTCAAAATAGGTTTTTTTCTATTTGTGTTTCCAGCTATTAGATTCTGAGACACTCCCTGGACTAGATGTCTACAAACCATTGTCTCCTGAATGGCCCATTAAGGAAGCTCCTACTAGGAATTGCCCATGTGCCTCAACTCCATTTTGATTTGCAAAAAACTTCACACAGCATGAGGAAGACCAGAGGTAATAAAAGGCAGCAGCCCCACCTCCCTCTTGTCTTCAGCCTGCAGCCTTCAGCCAACACCCTCCTCCCAAACTATTCCTCTGCAACTGAACGAAGGACTGAGACCCACCTAGGTGATGGGTGTCTACCAGAGGAATTGAACTAACTTGCAAACTCCAATTCTTCAAGGACTTGATTTATATGGACTCTAGAACATTTGTATGTATGTCATTCACTTTGACCCTTTAACATCTCTCATTTTGTTTTTCTTTTTATATTAAACCTCTAGTTTTAGTTACTAAAGAATTGGTTAGCAGTGTGGTATTTTGGGTAAGATCCAAGCCTATATTGTTCTGGGTAATGTGGCTGGCCCTTTGGGGTCAGAAGAAACCAATTTCTTTAAGAGGCCCCGTGGCTAGGTGGGGACCAGAGGAGCTGATGTGCAATAAAGGGGGCTGTTTATATTGTGTTATGCTTTGTGATGACCGGTGTAGAGAATCAGAAGCATGGTGTATTACTGATTGGGAAACTGGTTTAAGTGCCACCCATCAGTGTTTTGGTTGTCTGGCTCCCAGGTTTGCAGCTTGCCCTGATCTTTGCACATTTAGGAGGTTATCCCAGGAGGCCCAGGTCATAATAGCTCCTTGGGAGCAATTGGTTGACTCACCTCTGTCATCACAATAGCCTGTCACATGGGACACTTTACGTTGTGTGGATGAGTACTGCATATAAATATGAACAGCTGTATCCCTCCTTGATGTAACTGATAAGTTAATGCACTCACAAGGTCTAGCTTCTCTGTGTAGCTGGGTTTTCCTTGAAAATATAGAGCAGGCGTGGCCAAACTGTGGCTCTTCAAAGAAAAAGTGCGACTTGTGGAAGACCATGACAGGGAAGGGTGGAATGGTGGGAGACAAGGGGGAGAAGTGTGCAATGGTCGGGACAGCAGAGAAGTAGTGACATGGTAAGAGCCAGAGGGGAAGCGGCAGCATGGTCAGAGGCGGCAGGGAAGTGTGGCATGGTCAGAGCCGGCGAGGAAGCTCAGCATCGTCAGATCTGGCAGAGCAGCACGGTCAGAGATGTGGGGAAAGTGCAGCAAAATCTGAGCTGGCAGGGAAGTGGCCACATGGTCAGAGCTGGCGGGGAAGCCGCGGCATTGTTGCAAACAGTGGGAGGGCAGAAGTGCGAAATGGTCAGGGAGAGCACAGAAGCAGCAGCGTGGTAAGAGACCGCAGAGAAGTAGCAACGGGGTGGAGTGGGGCATGTTTAGATTTTTCGCACAGGCCCTAATGCAGTTTACTTGTTAAAATAAAATTGTGTTTTACAAGTCCTAAACACAATGTGGAATACTAAGAAATGAAAATACGAAGGAGAAAAGTTTAAAACTGAATGTAGGTTGCTTCCAAATTTTGGCACAACTTACTGCTGAGAAGCATTGTATTCCACAACAAAATTTGTTAAATCAAAACATTGTGCAATCCTTAGAGATCAACACCTGAGAGAGCTTTTACATACTGCATTGACAGTTACTGCCCAGATTTTAAAAAATTTGCCACTAGCCTCCAGTGTTCTCCATCCAGTAACAGCTAAGTTTTTACTGTATAGGCCTAGTTTTCATGGTGATCTTAAATAATTATTAGAATCTGACATTAGTAGGATCAATATTTGCCCTGGTTTTTTTTGATAAAACTTAAGTGAGCAATGAATGTTAAGCTTACTAATTTTGGAGTGGGTAAAAGTATGTGGTGATATGTCTCAGTGCAGCTCTCAAAGCTTTAATAATCCACTTGTGTGGCACTTGAGTTCAATAACATTGGCCACCCCTGATATAGAGAATCCCCACGCTACTGGAAAGAGACGGCAACACAGGTCAGAGGGGAGATTCAAGTAATGAAAATTCTAGTTGATCTTCAGGCAGATTGGTTTAAATCTGATGTTTGACTTTCTTTACAGCATACCCTAGAAATTGCTGGTGGAAAGTCTGACCTTATTTATGGACTGATTGTATAGCCCTCACTCATGCTGATCTCTCTAATGACTGTCTTATCTCTATTAAGTATTGGTTTTATCCTGCTGCCCTTCACTGTATATCTGAGTGCATTCCATGCAAAATCAATGGCAATTTCACAGTTCCTACAAGACATTATGGAGGCCAGGTCTACCCTGGCTGCGGAATTTGGTGGCTGTCGAAGGGAGATGTGCAAGCTATGTAAAATAACTTCTGTATTTCCCTTCCACTTCCTATTGCCTGCATGCTGTGATGTCTCCATTTGTGTTGGGTCAGATTGAAATGCCGCCCCTTCAACTCAATGCTACTCTTTTTCAGGGGGTGGATTTACAGATCAATTTCCTGATCCACTGAATCAGTCTTCACTGACCGCTCAGTTGCTCTGGAAAGATTGAACTCATGGCAGCAATTTTTTCCATTTGCCTGCCATCAGTATCGACTTGGCCTGAATCCTTGGATTAGCAGTCATCACACAGTCAGTCTGGTTTCAACAAGACAACTCATTGACTAAGGCTCTATCATTGCAAGTAACAGGGGCACTGGTGGCTGTTGGCTAAGGGTTCAGATCTTGGCTCAGTGCAAGGTCTTCATATTTTAACTCCTTCCTAAGATCCTGTCCCCACAGACCTCAGGGGCACTCCTGTGAATTGTCAAGATTAATGTTTCCCATCAGTCATGGCCCCTGCTTCTCTTCCTTCACCCTCCCAGGTGCTCTTGCTTTTTTTTCTGGTGTCTCTCAGGTTGATGGCCGTTATCCCAGGGGTTCCTCCCCTCTTGACTCTTAATGTTGGTTGATATTTTGTCTTAGGTGAATTGCTTATGATATTCCTTCTCTGGCTGGCCTTTGCAATCAGCATCCCACCTCCAAAAAGCTCTGGCTCCATAGATGGAGACACAATGTTAATAGTATGTAGTTTTTCCTCTTTTGCAGTGAATTCATCTGAATATCCCATCCTTCTATTTACTTACATAGATGCATCAAATGCACTTGGTGCTCTCTGACAGTTCAAAATTGAAACCAATGAGCTAAAGGAGCAATGACCTAGTTCAAGGGTCTGCAACCTTTGTCTCCAGCTGCATGTGGCTCTTCAGCTGCTTCCTTTCAGCTCCAGGACCCCTTGCCACAGGATGAACCTGTGGTGGGCCTACTCCTGGTGCCAGGTTCTCCTGCCCCACCCCACTGGGGGACCCTGTCCCCACCCCACTCCCACTGCAGCTCTCAAAATACCTACTTATTGAAGGAATTTTTTTAAATGACTTTTCTTATCCTTTGGGTTGCCAACCCCTGAACTAGTTGGTCCAAAGTCAATTAAAGGACTCATCTAAATACCCAGCAAAGGTCTCAATAAAATCCATACCCACAGTGAAGATCCTTTCCTCTGACCACCAGCACTTTCAGCAAATGACTCTACAATTAGAAAACTTTACAGATGGGTCTGGAAGGCCGGGGTACTGTCAAACCATCCATGGGAGGGTCAGTATGTTCCCCTCTTCATCCAGTGGCAGGGTTAGTGGAGCAGCCTATTCCCGTACACTAAGCATGGAAGATGCCCAATTGACAGCTCATCTGTGACTTCTGGTGGGGATCTCCGTACTGCTCCCTGCTCATCTCCACAACAGAATACAATGCCATTGCCATGTGTCCCCCTCATCTCGCTCTTTGGACAGGAGACCCTGTGTAAGTACAAAGAATGGACTCATGCTTACCTGCTGTGGTCTCAAACCCCCAGGGAGGACAGCTCTCTGGCTGCCCCAGCACACAATGGACAGGGGCTGAGAGAACATTTGTCCAGCCAGGGTCTTATATAGCCATCTTTACTTTTCTGCATCTGGTGCTGCCCACTGCCACAGCCATTCAGTGCTCTGTTCCAAGCCGGGCTCAAACACCTCTTCTTCTTGTATTGGGACAGGGCCCCAGCAAAGAACCTTAACTTACAACAGGCGCTTGATACAGCATGGGACAGCATAATCCTTTCCAATGCTTGCCTCAGGCGAAGGCTCCCGTCCGCAAGCTTGGGACTGCTGAGTCCAAACGCAGCAAACCTGGCATGTTAGTTATCATACCAGTGCAAAGGGCACTGAACCAGGGATTCCCAGATCAACCCCCATCCAGCCACCTGGGATATTACATACCATCCCCTGGGCACCCCTCAGAGTCAGTGCTTCTCCCTTGCAAGTACAAAGTCTGTGCAAATCATAGAATCACAGGGTTGGAAGGGACCTCACGAAGCCATCTAGTTCAACCCTCTGCTAAAAGCAGGACCACTCCCACTACATCATCCAGTCAGGGGTTTGTCTACCCAGGCCTTAAATGTTTCCAAAGATGGAGATTCCACCACCTCCCGAGGTAACCCTGATAAAACTCTAGGCAGAAAGGCCCATTCTTGAGTCTGCAGACAGGCAAAATTAAGCCAAAGCCGTGGAAAATTTTCACCTTCCACATGTGTTTCTACTTTCTAGAGATGTTATTTTAAAAAGATATGTATCTATATCATCTTACAAACAGAACAGCATTCTTAAATGAAAGATGAGACTATGTGGGCCAGGGTCCAGAATTTCAGAAGTCACACTTCAGGGTATAATGTAATGTCTCCCTTCACTGGCCCAATTAATATTGAATATTTCATCATTCAATTCAAGTGAAACAGCTGCAGTTGTAAAAAGGAGGCAAGACTACAACAGAATATCCTTTAACCTGGTGGCAAGGGCACTCACCTGATAGGTGACTGATCCCTGTTCAAATCTCTATTGCTGAGTGGTGGGCATACCAAGGGGAAAAAACTGAGATGCCAAGTGAGTTGATGTAACTACAGAGTTTGGCAACAGCCAAGTGGGAGCTTTGTGCATGACAGTGGTGTGTAAAAACAGAAATTTGGCACCTAAAAACCTTTGTGGACCCCACCTAAAGTAATTTCAAAAGCCAAAGAAAAGGTCCATGTTGAGGCTACTAACAGAGATCTAAGGGAGACTATATCTTTTGGCAAAATCATCCAAAGGATTTTTCACAACTGATCCATCCCACTTGTCAATTTTTTCTGGTTTGTCATCATTGCGATGCAATATGAGAAATCATGTCGCTTCCCAGAATACAGCATATGTAAATATTTTATTTATAGAATATGTTTATTTACACTGAATATGAAGATATGAGCTAACAGTAGCTCACTACCATGCTTGAAGATCATGCTCCATAGCGTGTATCACTGTCCAAAGACAAAAGAAATCCAGAATCTATTTCACAATTTTGGTGCAGTACTGTGAGTGGATTGTTCCACAACTCAGCACAACGTTACACTTTTTACAAATCAGATTTCAGGTAGGGTAGATTTTATTGCTGTAGCCATGATACGTCACTAGATGATTACAATGGTCCTTTCTTACCTTGAAGGCTATGAGCCTGTGACTCTGAGCACCTAAAAGGAAAGAGAAATCCAGGACTCATTTGTCTGTCAAGAAAACAAGAAACAAGTTAATTTCAAGTACAATTGCATCTTAAATGCATACTGATGCATATTGGAAAGCAGGGTTACAATTCAAAAGCTTGCCCTTTACGTATGAGTAAGTTTCATTCTGCTACAATTAAAAGTGGCAGTAAGGTCCAACCATTCAACCATCTTGGAGATCTGTGACTTTTACTAGCTATTTTAACTCCTGTGTTAGTTCAAGAAAGCTCAAACCAGAAAAAAAGCATTAAAATTTCCTTTAATATCAAGATATAATTTAGATATGGAATGCCACAGCACCTTCATACAGCGGTTTTCAAACCATAGGCTGGGACCACGTACTGGGTCGCGGACCCTCAGGCACTGGGTCACGGTGCCCCCAGCTGCTGCCGCTGCAGGACTGTAATACATTGCTCAAGGATGTTGGGTCGCAGGCATAAATGATTTTTTTTTTTTGAACTGGCTTCTGTGGAAGAAAGTGTGAAAACCACTGCACATATAAAGTGGGGCATTGCATGCTAGGTCTTGGCCTGTCTCAATGAAAATGTGGATGCTGCAGTTTGTGCCACTTGTGCAAATTCAGGATGTCCTGTTGGCTGCCAGGACCCTTAACCCAGTGTGACCACTCAGCTGTACCAGATATGAAACAGCCCTTTCTCCAAAGGATAACTAGACGTTTTTGCTCCGTGCAAAGGTCTGATGACAAATACACACCAAAATTGACTTCCATCAGCGGGAAAACCAAAGAGCAGAGGGAAGCAGAGTTCACCAAATCGATTGCTAAATAAGCATCTTACAAAGTGGGATTTTCTGCAAAGAAAGCTCATGCCATAAATAAATGTGTTAGTCTTTAAAAGTGCCACCAGACTCCTTGCTTGTCTCCCTCTAATAAAGGGCTGGCAACAGACTCTGCCTGCCTCTAAAGGCAGAGTGAGGGCAGCGGCTTCAGTAGAGATTACAGAGCATGCTCAGTTCCCGCGCATGCTCAGTCCGGCCTGGGAAGCACATTCCGCCCGGGCAGGGTTCTGGCACGCGGGAGGCTGCTGGGTGCAGGCAGGGGCTGGTCCAGGCTGTGCAGCGCCGAGCCCCTGGGGCCTGAGTGGCAGCTGCCCTGCTCGGAGGCTTTAGGACCAGATCCCTGCAGGGTCATTCCCAGCTTCTCCATTCCCTGCTCTTTGCATTTGATGCTTCCCTGGGTCTAATTTGCTGCATCCCCATTGCAAAGAGCAGAAAGCAGGGACAGCGCCTGTGTGGATCCCCTCTTGCAGGTAGGCAAGGGCAGATGATAAATTTATTGCCAAGGGCTGCAGCTGGGGAAGGCTGGGCTTGGATAGGGTTACCAGATACCAAAGCATGGAAAGGAGGACAGGGAAATACAATGTAGGCACCCTGTATTTTAGGGGCCTCTGAAATCAAGTAGGAGGTTAACATTTAAGCAGTGTCTATGTGCTGTAAGTTTCCCACTGAGGGACTACAACTCTCATGATCCCTTGGAAGAGGGAGACCCTAGCTGCCCTCCAGGAAGCAGAGGGGAACAAAGGGGTCTCTAGAAAGAGAGACATGCCTGAATCTGGAAGCGCTCCTGGGGTCCCTGAGACTGCTGGAGGCTCACTAAAGCATGGAGCTTCACAGATTAGTGTCTTACTCAGCCCAAAAGCGGGGTTTGAGCCTTGAGCTGGCTGAGCTAGATCTGCAGTGAGGGTGTGAGTGTCTCACCCTCCTTCAATTTGGAGCAGAGCTTGTAAAGCCAGGGAGTCTGCAGAGAGACTGACTGAGCCTGAGAGGAGGCAGTGTGGCAGTCTCTTTGAACCAGGGCCAGGACAACAGACCACTGGTTGGGCTCACTACGGATCTGCAGCGTGGTTTTGAGCGGATACACTGGACCCTCAGCGTGCTGCCTTCTCTCCTTCATTGAGCCTCCAAGCGTGCCCATGCAAGCAAGTGGTTGGGCTTCTGAACTCTGGGAAGTGTGCCCTCTGAGTTGGAAAAAGGGCTGTGAACATGCCAGTTAGATAAGTTTCCTGTAAACTGTATTCTGTGTCTGCTCACTGATTTATTTACTTGCCTCTGTGTATTCAAATTAATAATACTCAATTCCATCCTGTTATGATAAGTTTCTGTGTTAAGAATAGGATAATAAAATTGGAAGGGACCTCGTGAGGTCATCAAGTCCAACCTCGGGGGGCTTGAGCCCAGGACCTTCTGCATACAGTATTAAGCAGAGGTGCTAGCCACTATGCTATTTGTAAAGGTTTGTTATGTGGAATTGAGCCCTATGAATGTACTATGCATATAAGTAGTAAGTTTGCATTAGACCCTCCCACAGGTTATTCATATCCACGTGGATTTAGTACTGGAGGTTCCCAAGGCATGCCACCAAGTGTGTACTGGACCCAGCCAGGTGGAGGCACTGCCAAGCTTAATTTCCTGTAAAGCAAAGGGACTGCAGCAGAAGAGTGGATAGAGGATTCCCACAATCCCAGCATCACCACTGGGAAACTCAGGATCTCTTTGCCATCAAACTTAGGAACCTGTGCATATGTGAGTGTTGCCTGCTCCCAACTAACCCAGGGGGAAAAGGGAGAGGGTTACAACAAAAAGGAGGACATTGGAGAACACGTGGAGAAAATGTAGTATTAATGTAATATTCTTCCATTTTTAGGGGGCCCTGGAACGCTTCCCCATAAAAATAGGGTGTTCTGGGGCATTCCAGCGTACTTTAACCCCTGTAAGTAAGGAGCCAGACAAAATCATGTATTTTTAAAATGCCTGCCAGACGGAGGACGTGAAGGTAAAAAGGAAGACATGTCCTCCTTTTGCCTGACATCTGGTAACCCTAGGCTTGGAGATAGGTTCCTCTTTGTCATTTGGAGACCCTGGGGAAGGGGGGGAGGCAGATTCTGGTCTCTGTGATGCTGGTGTAAACCCCAAACCAGAAATTACTCTGGCATGCTTGAGCAGGATTTGGCTGCAAATCAATATTGCCCCACCCTCCTTTGCCTCCCACTGATCAGGACCTGGATCCTGCTCCAACTGAAATCAGGAAGAGCTGAGTGTGCACTGAGCACCTTGCACGGTAGCTTGCTTAGTGAATCTCTGGCAGAGATGGGGGGAGCTGGATTTCGGTCTCCCAGAAGGCTGTCCTGCCTTACTCCATGCTCAGCTGCGTCTAGAAGAGGACAACTCTTTTTATAACGAAAGTAAAATGTCCCTCTTCCAACCTAGGTGCTTCCTTGCTCTTTCTCTTTCTCTCCATTTCTCTCTCTGGCTCTGCACTGCCTCCCTTGGAGCTGTGGTTTGTTGGTGGTGGTTGAAGAGAGAAATTGATGCTTTCATTCATTGATGCTTTAATTTAAAAAGTTGCAGCTGTATTTCCCTTAACAACATCAAGTGTGCCGTAAACTGGGCAGTTTCAGAGTGTGGACAAAAGCCCAACTGGGGGAGTTGGGAGCAAATGAAATGAGACAAGGACATGTATAGCCGGAGGTGGGCTGTGCTCACATGTAGCAAGCTCTGCCTGCAGCACAAAGTTTAATGGAGTTCTAGTTTGATGGTTCAGGCTCTTTGGTGGCTCTAAGGATCCTGCCATGTTTCCAGTCTGAGGAAGTTGGTGCAGCTCTGTGACTGAGATAAATTGTCTTGTGTTAACTCCCTTGACTGATTCCTTTTTTCTCCCAGCTGTGGCTTCTGGTAATCCAGACGTCATGCTCAAGGCTTCGTTGAGCTCAGGGAAGGTGACCCTCTTCCGGCAGGATAGTGGAGTCACCTATCGGATCCCTGCGCTGCTGTTCATCCCCCCAGGCACATTCCTGGCATTCGCAGAGAAGCGCTCCTCTATCTGGGATGAGGATGCAGAGCACCTGGTGCTGAGACGAGGTCGGAAGAAAGGGGATTCAGTTGAGGTAATTCCTTGTGTGCAGAGGTGCCAGGCAGCAGCTCTGTTGCTTTGCAGACCCCTGTCACTTGCTGCCAACTCTCAGCCAAAGTATTTCAGCATCCACATTTCCTGAACTTCTCCCTTTCCCTGAAAGACCACACTCCCAGCTGTTCACCCTGGGTGTTGCTTGTGATGTTTGTCAGAGGCCACTAGCACACCTTGCGGTTCTGCGAGAGGCACAGACCTCTGATGAGGTGCCAGGGGCCTTTATTCTATCTTTTGAAGTTCAGAGGGACTTCAACACCTTGCAGGATGGCACCCTAAAGAAGTATGCAGGGGGAGAGGTATTTCAGCAAGCACACAGACACTCGGCCCCATCCACTTTTCTCCCCTGCCCACGGGAATCTGTAATCCCCCTTCTCGGAATCACCTGGGGCCTCTGCCTCTGTGCATAGCTTACAAGCTTTCTGCGGTAGGGACTTGCCATATTAGCACACATTTTGTACAGGGTCCAACATTTCGTCCTCTTTTAAATTGGCATGTGACTTGTCTCTAACTGCAGCCAGTCTGTGTCTAGCTGCATCCACAAAGCCAATGGTCTCAATTAGAGGCCAGGGCAGCTCTGGGGGAGCCATAGCAGCCTACCCTGTGCCTCTTAGAGACAGGCAGAACCAAGGGGCTAAATCTTTGTCCCCCTTTTTGGCACCTGCTTGGTTTCCACAAGTGCTGAGGGCTTGACTTGCTCCCACCGAGAGGGCGGGGTGAAGTGTGATCTCCATGACTCATCCAGTCCTGGAGACAGCTGTGCAGACCGGTCATCATGACGTACTAAGAAGTGGGCCGCGCTCACTTACTCCTTTTTCTCCCCATTTCTCTTGCTGCAGTGGGGGCCCATGGAATCCTTGACAAGCGCAGTATTACCGGGACACCGCACGATGAACCCCTGCCCGGTTTACGAGCGGAAGAGCCACATGGTCTTCCTCTTCTTCATCTGCGTGCGGCAGTGTATTACAGAGCGATGGCAGATCCTCACCGGGCAGAATGCCGCCCGGCTGTGCTGCATTCACAGCAGAGATGCTGGCCAGACCTGGAGCTCATTGACAGACTTAACAAAGGAAGTGATTGGGGAAGACCTGAAGGACTGGGCCACATTTGCAGTTGGGCCAGGGCACGGGGTACAACTTCACTCCGGGCAGCTGGTGATCCCAGCTTACGCCTACCACATTACCTTCCGCTGCTGTGGCCTGCCCCTGCCCTGCTGGACCCAGCCCCACTCCCTGATCTTCTATAGTAATGATGGCGGGCACCGCTGGCACAAGGGTGAGCTGATCCAGGGCACGAAGACGCTAGAGTGCGAGGTGGCCGAGGTGGTGTGCCAGGACGGTGACACCGTGCTCTACTGCAGCGCCCGCACTCCAAGCCGGTGTCGGGCAGAGGCACACAGCACAGACCAGGGGCTGAAATTCGAGAGCCCCTGCCTATGCAGTCAGCTGTGTGAGCCTCCTCACGGCTGCCAGGGCAGTGTGGTGAGCTTCACCCCAAGATCAGGGTATCTGGAAGTGGATGGCAAGGAAGAGCCAGACACGAAGGTCTGCCTCCTAAAGGGTGGGAACTCTCCCTCCCCAACCCTGTCATGGCTGCTGTACTCCCATCCAACAAGCAAATCCAAGAGGAAGGACCTGGGCATCTACCTCAACACTTCCCCGTTGGAGGAGGTGAACTGGGAAGCTCCCTGGGTCCTGCACAAAGGGCCAAGTGGCTACTCAGATCTGGCCGTGTGCCAGGGGCCACCACCCTTGTTTGGCTGCCTGTTTGAGTGTGGGAAGGATCACGCATGTGAGGAGATCGCCTTCCAGCTCTTCACTGACGAGGAACTCCAGAACAAGAGAGGGTCCCCCCACTCTGCAGAGCAGCAGCCCAAAGCAAAGTTAAAATCCATCTAGTGCCGTCCATGGGAACAGTAAATAAGATGGCTGCCCCCACAGGACCCCACTCCACTCGCAACTGAAACCATGAGGTCTTGGCTTCTGCCATTACAGCCGACTGATGGCTGCTCTGACCATCAGGAGCTGGGCGTGCCAAGCTGGGCAGCCAGAAATGAGGGCCTGATTCTCCACCCGGCACCGAGGCCTCCCATGTCAGCGTGGTAACCAGGTTCAGC
This sequence comes from Podocnemis expansa, assembly GCA_007922195.1. NCBI lineage: Eukaryota > Metazoa > Chordata > Testudines > Podocnemididae > Podocnemis > Podocnemis expansa. Next base: position 3,531,960 of record ML682063.1, read on the forward strand.
CCGGGACCAGCTACCTCTGCAGAATGGGTCACCCTGCACTTTCCAGAACTGGCCCTTCTGTTTTCCACTGCAGGGGGCCCATGCTGGATTGTCAGCTCTGGGACTGGGACCTTGGCTGCAGCACAGCACAGGCGGCACTGCCGTTCTACCAATGTACCCGGCCTGAGCCAGGTGCGTCCCCCTGGGAAGCCGTGACACTAACTGAGAGTCTGGCCGATAGTGTGGACTGCTCAGTCCTCACTCCCCAGGCCTTTCTTCTGTGACTGCTGGCACAGGCTGCACATGGAGCTAGTGCTAATGTGGATCTTTGCCCTGTGAGCCAGGCCCTGGCCGTGTGCCATGGTTTCATAGCTGCTTCTGTCCCAGGATATGAGAGAGATGCAGTGGGGGAGGTGAGATCTTTTACAGGGACAAGCTCTCCCCACTCAGAGCTCTGTGCCCCGCATTTATCTGTGGCTCCTGATGGAACAGATTGCTAAGCATAAGGATCTCCCATGTTGCAAAAAAAATTCCAAATGACGTGGGCAAATAGCCCTGACACAGTCCTCGGACTAAAGAACGTTTGGACTTGTCTACACTGGCATTGGGTGGGCCCCAGCCGGAGCCTTCAGGCCCGAGGTCGTAGCCCACAGCAGTCTTGCCCCTGGGATGGCTGGTCTGCCCCACATTGTATAGCAGGGGTGGCCAAACTTACGGAACTCAAGAGCCGCACAAGTTGATTATTAAACCTTCGAGAGGTGCACTGAGGTGTATAACCACATATTTTTACCTACTCCAAAATTACTAAGCGTAAAATTCATTGCGCACTTTAATTTTATCGTAAAAATAGGGCAAATATTGATCCTACTAATGTCAGATACTAATAATTATTTAAGGTTACCATGAAACTAGACCTATACGGTAAAAACTTAGCTGTCGCTAGATGTATAACACTACAGGCTTGTGGCAAGTTTTTTTAAAATCTGGGGAGTAACTTGTCAATGCAGTAGGGAAAAGCTCTCTCAGATGCTGATCGCTTCCCTGCCGTCTCTTACCACCCCGCTGCTTCTCTACTCTCCCCGACCATGCCGCACTTCTGCCCCCCACCCCACCCTGGCCCTGATCATGCTCCCGCTTCCCTGCCAACATTTCCACCAATAAACTTTTTCACTAGAATACTCATGGACAGTGAAAACAAAAGGTCTGAGGACTCATAAGACACAATTAATTTTAAAATGAAAGTAATAGTAAGGGAAAACACTGCTCTCATCTTAATCCTGTGAAAAGATGCACACAGGGACACCTTTTCCACTGTTCAGAATCACAACAGATCAACGAGAATTTATGGGGACATAAAGTGCAAGATCAGAGCCTGTTTCAGTAAGTGCTTTGGAGTCCATGCACAGAAGATATGGAAAAGATCCTGTTGAGTTTATTCAGTTTGGAGTCAGGCCTGTATAAATTCTAAATATCATTATTTGGTTTTTATAATACAAAGTAAAATCTTTATTGGTGAGAGATTTTTTTCAGAAAGTTTACAACACAATTTTCCATCCTCAGCCCTGCACAACAATTACTTTCTTGTCTTTTGGGCTCAGATACCCATTGAGTCATTCATGAAGACTGCACTGAAATATAAATGGATTTTGACTACTGGTATACAACAAAGAAAAATACATGTTGAATGCTATTTAATCAGTGGAAGTATAGTGCTGCTATTGAACTTTGTGGTGAATGTAAATTATCTTGGTAATTGATTTAGTTATATTAATTAAAAGTTTCTTATAAAATAAATGTACTAGCAGTTCCTTCTGCAAACAGATGACATGCTGATGTCTCAGGCACATTTGTTCAATGGACTTAAGGAATTTTTTTTCTAAAGCCAGTTTTCTATAGTTGTGGTCTATCCTAAGTCTAAATTATTTTGCATGCTGAAAATGAACCATGATCCATAATAAGGACTTGTAACATTCTTTAAATTAATAGAGGTTTTATTAATAACCTTTTGACAGTAGTCAGTGGCTTGGGATGCAACACTTGTGTCAATTTTCAGTCATTTCTGATGATTCTTATTTAATTCTCAAAATAGAAATGCAAAAGAAATAATTTTGCATTATATTACAATAGCTGGAAACGCCAGGTGATTTTTAAAAAAGAGAAAAGCAATTGGAAATTAATCTAAGTTTAAATTGCTAGATTATCAGCACTTATCTGTAGTTCATTGTAGACTTGCTCTTGATCAATTTATGTTGCCAGTTTTAAAAATATTTACCCAGAAAACTATCAAAAAAGGAAGGTATTTAAAAAATCATGCACTCAGGTCAGACTTTTTCTTGCTGGTGCTACTTTCATTTTGCCTCTGTGTGCATCCAGTTTGTCCAACGAATGAAGCCTGTGATGTTGTAATTAAAGACTGTATCATAATGCATACAGACGAGGAGGGTAGAATTAATATTGTGTGGGTAAACTGTAGAATCGGACATGTCTTTGCACCTGATGACATTGCTTTTCCCTGCTGCCCCTCCTCTCCCCTCCCCTCCTGGCTTTTACCACGCTGCTTTTTCCCTGCAAGCTCTCACAATGCTGCTCCTCTCCTCCCAGCTCTTACCACATTGCTTTTCACTGCTGGCTCTCAAATTGCTGCCCCTGCCCCGGCTCTGACCACGCTGCTTTTTTCTGCCGGCTCTCACCATGCCGCCACCACTCTGCTGTCCCTGACGATTGCAAATTTCTAGCCCCTGGCTCCAGCCATGCTGCCTTTCCCTGCCTCTCCCGGGAGCCGCATTTTTTCTTTAAAGAGCCGCAGGTGGCTCGCGAGCTGCAGTTTGGCCATGTCTGTTTGTATAGCTTCAAACACAACGTATCAGAAAGTGGTGAGGTTGAGAGATGTGAGAATCTCTGTTAGAAATGAAAAACAAAGGAGTCCTGTGTTCCACATGGATAAATAAATGGACCATAGGACAACTCCTTTGTATTTCTTTACTAACAGTGATGCTCACATCTCTCAACCTCAGCACTTTCTGATATGCTGTATTTGAATCTGTACACCTTCTTTGATTTGCTGAGGTCATCTGACCTGATGCAGTGAAATGTGATCACAGGATTTACCTTTTACTCTCATACTGTTTTTTTTTCCAAAGTACTGTAAGATTTCTCCACTCTGGCATCTGACAAAGTGGGACTTCACCCAGGAAAGCTCATGTGAAAAACAAACTTTTATCTTTAAAAGGGGTACAAGACTCCTTTTTTAGTTTTGCTGAACTAGACTAACAGGGCTACCCCTTTGGGACCAGTGGAACGTTAGTAATGGAGGCCTACGAACCAGAAATCTCCGTGCTTCATGGCAGTTTGGCCATGGAAAGAAAAACAAAATAGCGATTCCAGTGGTCACCTTCCTTTTGGGATCATGCAAAATTAATACCAGTAAATAAAGTAAAATGGCAAAGAATATTACTTGCCTCTGTTTTTGTCTTGAAATCCTATTTGCTTCTGGATAAAACAGGATTTTTAAACATGGATCCAAGATCTTGAAACTAATGCTTAACTACAGTCCATCATGATCTGTGTGGCTACACTGTTAGAATATCCTGAAAGGCAAGTTAGTCACTTTAGAGATGATGTTGGATGACATTTGTCCTATGAAAGACCTTTAGGAGGGAGATTTTTTTCTCAGTGCTGTATTCATCTCCTCCTTTTTACCTGACAGTGCTTTATAGTTCATAGCTCTGTGCCATGCAGCGTTTTGGGGATTTTAGTATTTGCATTTTGCTTATTTTGTTTTATCCTTTTCTTAGTGAATCTTTGTGTTAGAAATTCAGGACAAAACCTTTATGTAAAACAACTCTCCATTCACAAACAAGTTTTTTTTCCTTTCTTTATCAGTTTATCTGTTTTAAAGACTAACAAATGTATTTATTGCATGAGCTTTCATGGGAGAAAATCCCACTTCGTGAGATGCTTTGAAGTGGGATTTTCTCCCACACAAGTTCATGCAAAGAATAAATTTGTTAGTCTTTAAAAGTGCCCCAGGCCTCCTTGTTTGTTTTGCTGAACTAGACTAACACAGCTACTCCTTTGGAACTTTTATCTGTTGGAAGGGAAAAATTCAAAATGGCAAATACACTAATTCTGTATGTTAGAGCACCAAGTTTAGCTACAAGGTAAAAAAATAAAAATAATAGCATTTTTAGAGCTGTGACCATCCTCCATGTTTGTCCCACTGGCATCTTTCCTCCTGGGACTCTTTGGTGTGTCCCTGAGATAAACTGTCATTTTCTAAATGGTTTTTTTTTCAATAAAAGGAAAGAACAGATGTGAAAATACTGTTGGGGTCTTCATACCAGGGGGAGAAAAGGAGCACAGTCCCTTTTACGATCATATTCCTGACTGCCTAGAAAAATTTGGTGCCTACTACCCAGTTACATACATATGTGAGATCATTAACATTGAAGAATTTGACGCAGATCTGTGAAGGAACTTAAGTGCCTACAGCCCTTCCCCAGTCATTCGGGGTGGGGTTAAGTGCACATTGCTGTTGTTCCTGCTGGAAACTACCTAGGCACTGAAGTAAAGAACAGGGGTTTCTAGCTGTGGATGTCAAGCACAGATAGGTGCCTCTACCCAACCTGCACATCAGCCTAACTTCTGCAGAAGGGGTGGGGTTTAGGATACTCCCTTCTCATCTCTGTCTGCTATTCCTGTTGGCCAGTTTTGATTGCTACCATCCTGGTGTGCTGGCTTTTGGGGTCTCATTTTCAGGGTCAAATTCTACCCATACATCATATAATGAGACCAGGCAGCTAAGCCAAGATTTGTGAATGTCCCAGTCCCTTGGGCATTTGTCTCCCTTCAGTTTCTCATTTCACAGCACTTTCTCTGGAGTTCATTTCACTGTTTCCTGGAGACTGCATGGGAGAAACTGCTGAACTGACAAGATTTTTATGACCATCAGCAGGATTGCAAAAGTTCTCTTCATCTTCAAGTGATTTATAAAAAACCATTCAGAAAGGAAAAATCAAATGCGCACCTGCAGACCGGGGAAGTACTGTCTCGGTGGTAGTACTACTGCAAAGGACCAGGAATTGTAGTGGATCACAAACTGAACATGGGTTGACAGCTTGATGGAGCTATAAAAGATGACTAATAGGATGCTGGGGTGAATTAACAGGTGTGTTGTATGTTAGACAAAGGGGATAATGTCCTGCTGTATTCGGCATTTGTGAGACCTCAGGTGGAACACTGAGCTCAGTTTTGGGCACCACAATTTAGAAGAGAGGTGGACAAATTGGGAAGAGTCTGGAGGGCAGCAACAGAAATGATAAAAGGTTTGGAAACCCTGATCTGTGAGGAAAGGTTGAAAAAAACTGCGCAGTTTAGTCTGGAGATAAGACTGATGAGTCTTCCCTCTGTGTTCAGAGCTGTTATAAAGAGAACGGTGACAAAGTTATTCGCTGTGCACTACAGATAGGATGAGAAGCAATGGGCTTCATCTGCAACAAGGCAGATTTTAAATTAGATATTAGGAAAACATTTTCTTTCTATAAGGAATTTATTTCCTCCCATTCTGTAAGTTGCCCCATCTTCCAAAGCATCAGTTGAAGTGGGAATTTTCTCCCATGAAAGCTCATGATAAATAAATTTGTTGATCTTTAAAAGTGCCACAGGACTCCTTGTTTGTCTTACTGAGCTAAACGAACACGGCTACCCCTTTAGAGCTATATATAAAAGTAGTTCACCTGTGCAATAGGCTTCTAAAGTAGGTTGTGGAGTCCGCATCACTGGAAGCTTTTAAAAACAAGTTAAACAAACAGCTGTCAGGGATGGTCTAAGTTTATTTGGTCCTGCCACAACACATGAGGTTTGACTTGATGATTTCTTGAGGTCCCTCAGGATTCTATGAAACCCCAAAGGGACATGGTCTTCTTGCAGAGCAACCTCTTCAATGGCTCCTTAAGGTGGGCTGACCAAATGTTCAGTTGATGTCCATGACTAGGGACCAAATTGTGCCACCAATGTTTTTGGCTCCCATTCCTTGGCACCAACATTCCCTCTAATTATTCATAGGCTGTGTGCACAAAAAATCTGTGTGTGCAAAAAAAATTCTTGGTGTGCACAAAAAATTTCTGTGTGTGTGCTAATATTAGCACTTTTGAATTTTTTTGTGCATGCTTTATTTTGTTGTGTGCGCAGGTTTCACAACCTATGTGTGTGCACACATGCGCACAGCTTAGAGGGAACAGTGCTTGGCACACACATTTGGAATTCATTGATTGCCCTTCTGAAATGTCTGCAGTGAGACAGCATCCAAAACCAAATCAATGCAGATGGAGGCCATTGCTGGATTCAGCTTCAAGCATCCCATCCCTGGTCTTATCCTGCCACTGAATGTGGAGCAACTGTGCATGGCAACAAGAATCAAAGCCCCACTCCAATGTTCTTTAGCTGTCCTCTGCACCCATGTTTACGATTACCAGATACCAAAGCATGGAAAGGAGGACAGAGAACTATAAAAAGCAGGACACTGGAGGACACATGAAGAAAATGTAGTATTAATGTAATATTCTTCTGTTTTTAGGGGGCCCTGGCATGCTTTCTGCTAAAAATTGTGTGTTTCAGGGCATTCCAGCATACTTTAACCCCTGTAAGTAAAAAGCCAGGCAAAAGCATGTATTTTTTAAATGCCTGTTGGACGGAGGATGTGAAGATAAAGAGGATATGTCCTCCTTTTGCCTGACATCTGGTAATGCTACCCACGTTTCACTTCCCTGCTGCAACAGCATTGGTGAAACCATGTTTCCATTGATCTGGAGCTTCCTTGCACCCCTGGTTTTGCCGTGGTGATTCCAAGGGAATGAAATGGATGATTCCCTGGCTACTGCTGCCATCTTCCAGCTGTCACTGGCCCTGAATTCCCGCAAGCCTCAGTAAAAGGGGTGGAAACCAGCTAGAGCAGGGGTCTCAAAACACACAGCCCATGGGCCACATGCAGCCCCTAAAGATATTTCCTGCAGCCTGCAATGACACGATCTTTACCAATATTTGCAATATCATTATATGGAAAGGTTTCAGTAGCGCAGCCCTCAGGTTAGCATGCTAATCCACATGCAGCCCTCTACTAGTCCTCATGCAGCCTTCGTGGTGATTTGTGTTTGAGACCCCTGAGCTAGAGCAAGAAAAGTTTTAAGGACAGGTGGAGAGGACAGCTGGGGTGTATTATAGAAGAAGCCCCACTAGGTGGCAAAGCAAGATTAGCAGAAGCTGAGATGCTAGGAAATCAGGGAGCAACAGGCTGAGGGGGTGAAAATTGATAAGCACTGCAGGATGAGGGCCCTGAGGAGGGTGTAAGGGGTGCATGTGTGGGCAGAATAACACGGGGGCTTTCTCTGTGCAGCTGCAAGGCCAGGTTCATGCAGTGGAAATTCAGCGACCATTTCTGGAAACAGCAAGGCCTAATGGTTGGAGCACAAGCCCCAGGTCTCCTGAGTTCTATTCCCAGATCTGCCCCTGGCTCACTGCCAGACCTTGCACAGGGCACTGCCCTGCCCTGTGTCCTAGTTTCCCCATTTCCCAGGACTATCAAGTAGAAGAAGTCCTTTGAGAGCTGGAAATATTTAACAGTGTGGGTGATTAACCCTGCAAACTGTGTTCTAACTCTTCACAGTGTACTTTGGACTTAACTAGCTTGCGTAGTTTTGTATTGTCAGCAAATTTAGTCACTTCATTTTTTATCCCCTTTTCCAGATCATTTATGAATGTGTTGAACAGTACTGGTCCCAGAACAGACCCCTGAGGGACACCATTATTTATCTCTCTCCATTCTACAATCTGACCATTTATTCCTACCTTTCTTTCCTCTATCTTTTAACCAGTTATTAATCCAGGAGAGGACCCTCCCTCTTACTCCATGACCACTTACCTTGCTTAAGAGCCTTTGATGAGACATCTTGTCAAAGGCTTTCTGAAAATTCAAGTACACTCTCTTCATGCAATCATTCAGGTCCCCATGACTGTTTGTCCCCTCAGGAATTCTGGTAGCTAGAGAAGGCATGATTTCCCCAGGGCCGGCATGAGGTTTTTTTCGGTGCCCTAGGCCATATATGATTTTGGCAGCCCCCCTCCCCGACTGTGGGTGGGGGTCCAGCCCCAGCCATGGAGCGGTGCCACAGGCAGGAGTCCAGACATGGGAGGCTGGAGTAGCACCACCACCACCGGGATCTGGCCTCCTCCAGGGATCCGGCTGCGGGGTGGCTGGAGCAGTGCCACAGATGGGGGTCTGGCCCCAGCTGTGAAGATGCACTGTGGGCAGCTAGAGCGGCTCTGGCATCGCCAAGATTCAGCCCCTGCCGGGGTCCAACCCACTGTTCCCTCAAAGCTGTGCGGACGCACACAGGTCATGAAACCTGCGCACACAACAAAATAAAGTGCACACAAAAAAATTCAATAGTGCTAATATTGGTGCTCACAAAGAAATGTTTTTGCGCACACAAAGAAATTGTTTGCGCACACAGTCTATGAGTAATTAGAGGGAACATTGAAACCCCAACCAGGGAGTGGCACCACAGGTGGGGGTCCAGCCGGGCATGGGCAGCTAGAGGATCTGCGGGGATTGGCTGAAGCAGCGCCATGAGTCCTTGGCACTCCCTAATGGATGGTGCCCTAGGCCAGTGGGTCCCAACCTTTTCTCTGCTGTGGCACACCTTGATACCTTCAAATTTTTCGAGGCACACCACCATTAAAAACTCATGAATATTCAAATTAGCTCAAAATAACATGAATATTTATGAATGATGGCACAGTGATTCAGAAATGCTGCTATGTTGGGTAGTAGGGGTAGCAGAGCAGGGATGGCAAGACAGGGGAGGTCAGGAGTTATTTGCAGTGGCAGGAGTGAGTGTGGGGAGCAGGGCAGGGACAGGGCCGGCGCAACCCAGTAATCCTAGTAAACATTGCAGGGGGTCGCTGGCACCTGCTCTGCTTGCGGGGGGGGGGGGGCAGAAATGGTAGCACCATTCCTGGGCAGGGGTGGCCAAAGAGGACAAGGGCAGCCATGTGGGGAACAGCACAAGGGTGCCAAGAGAGGAGAGGGGAAGGGAGAACAGGAGTGGCTTTGTGGGGGGGGGGGACCCAGGGAGTGGGAAGGTAGGGCAGGGGAGCCTGGTGCAGCCCCCACTTCCCCCTTCTCCACAGTGGCTCCCTGCCACCCAGGGCAAATCCTCACCCCACTGCTGCTCCCTCCCACCCCAGTGGCTCTCGTTCCCTGCTCCCCCAGCTCCCTGCTACCTGTGATGGACCTTCCCATCACTGCAGGGGCCAGAACTATCCCTCCAGCCCCCAGCTCACCCTCCCCAGGTACACACACCCCCAAACAAACAGCCGCCCCACAACCTCAGCTACACACCCTCTGCTACACATCCATTCCCACTCACCTCTGCTACACACATACCCCCTGCCCCCCCATAACCCCCCAGCAGCCACCCTCAAAGCCCTTACCCTGGCTGTTTGCAGGCTGGCTGACAGGCTGGGAGCTGCTTCCCTGCCCCAAACTACTTTGTGGGGCCCCCTAAAGGGCTCACTATCAGCCCCTACTGCTACCTTCCCTGTGGCCCCAGTCCCCCCCCCC
>ML682063.1:3541657-3682882 GCA_007922195.1 Podocnemis expansa
CGACCCCCAGGACTCCTTTTTTGTTTTGCTGAACTGAACTAACATGAGTATCCCTCTGGAACTCATAAATTATTCTTGTATATGATATTTTTAAAGATCTTCCCATCATGAAGCTTGTAAGTTGATCATCTTTCACTTAACATAAATGAGCTAATGCTGAACTACAAAGTTAAAATGAACATTTTAAAAAATGTTTAAAAGTATGAGCATTAATTAATAAATAAAAAGTAGTGACATTCAGGATGGCTCAAAAATAACAAATACCACACTTAAAATTTTGGCAGTCAAATCTTACAAATGTTTCATATAGGCTTGGGTTTATGTGCCCTAGACATTTAATACAAATACTTATAATAAATAAAAATAAGTTTTAAAAGGTTCCTAGTGTGTAGCTATAAATGAAAAACACCAAATTTCAGTGAAATTCTCTGAAGTACTCAAGTTTATAAGACTCTTGCCCCTCAAAAATTTTAAATAGTAAGTACAGAAGAAGCTAAAAAATTACTTACAAAAAAAGATACAGCACAGACATCACACACAGCTATAATGATTGTCTAAGAGGGCAGCACTGTATTTATATGTAGCAGCCTATATGGATCTACCTGGTAAACTGATCTAACCAAAGCTTGTCACAAAGTCAAAGGAAAAGGCAAAAGAACAGGTAAAAAAGAAAAGGAAAAGGCAATATTTCACAAAATTAAAAAATGGCAGAATAAATGGCCACACTGAGGAATTAAAAGCTGAGCCCAAGGGTAAAGTTCCTACTATTGTGCTGTCTGTTGCTTGCCCCTGCTTTTTTAGCATGTCAGTGTGAAGGTGATGGGCAGATAATGGTGAAATCTGCAATTCAGATGAAGCAAAGATCCTAGTGATAAGTTTGCCAAGAGTGAAGAGTGCTTAGGCTTCCAGCCCTATTAGCTCTGTTAGATGGGAACAATTTCTGTATTTTTCTATATTTTCATTTCTGTCCACCAAACTGAGGATGGGACCTCTTATCGCTTGGGGCCCTAGGCGGCTGCCTGCTTCGCCTACCCCAAAAGCCGCCACTGCTTTTTGCCAACCCTGCACAGCCCACCTGGCTGGACTGAGCAGGGAGGGAGCTCTAACTCTAACTCTCCCGGCACACTTTGGGTGTTGCCTCAGCACACCAGTGTGCCGCGACACACTGGTTGGGAACCACTGCCCTAGGCAACCACCTAGATCGCCTGTATGGATGGACCAGCCTTGGATTTCCATTTTAAAAAATCATGTTGACATCTCTCCAGCAAATCATATTTACCTATGTATCTGATAATTCTGTTCTTTACAATAGTTTCAACCAATTTGCCTGGTACTGAAGTTAGGTTTACCAGCCTATAATTGCCAGGATAGCTTCTGGAACCTTTATTAAAAATGGGCATCATGTTAACTATCCTCCAGCCATCTCCTACAGAAGCTGATTTAAATGATATGTTCCATACCTATAGACTATGAAATTTAAGCTAGGCTGAGTCTACTGATAACATTAAGTTATCAAATATTACTAATAAGATACATATTGAAAAAGTATAGTGGGGGCTGGAAATCCTTTTTGAAAAGAAATGATTGCTTCTCATTGCATTACAAATGTTCTGTTTTTCTCCATTAAGCATGTCTGGTATTTCATTAAGATAATTGCTTTACCTGTGATTTAAGGCCCCTGGAGACTGACCACTTTCTGTAATGATGCTTGGGGGTGGGAGGGAGAGTGACCCAGCTTATGGAGTGGGTGCTCCACTCCTTGCCATTCCACTCTGGCGGCCAGGTAAGGGGGCTGAGGGGCAGGCCTGGGCCAGACCTCAAGGAGCAGCGGGAGCCAGGCATTCCTCAGCAACCCATGGCTGGGGCCAGGGCTAGAGCTGGAGCCACAGCTGGGAGCACAGCGCCACACCAAGGTTGCTCTGGCTCTGCAGGCAGCAGGGCAGGGAGGTGAGCCAGGGCTGTGGCTGGGGGCACTGACCAGGCGAGCAGCCCAGAGTCCCCTTCCCATATGGCCCCAGCCCCCCAAATCCTTTGCTCCAACCCATCTCTGCCCCAACCCCCCAGCTCCTGCCTCCACCCACCAATGTTCCCTCTAATTATTCGTAGGCTGTGAGCACAAAAAATTTGTGTGCACAAAAAAATTTCTTTGTGGGCACCAATATTAGCACTATTGAATTTTTTTGTGTGCACTTTATTTTGTTGTGTGCATGGGTTTCATGACCTGTGTGCACGCACACATGCGCACAGCTTAGAGGGAACAGTGCCACCCACCCTTCTCAGCCCCCATCTCCTGCCCCTGCCCCAGCTCCCCACCTCCTGCCCCCAGGAGGGCACTGATCTCAGTTGCAAAAGGCAATCCCTATTAGTGGATCAAATGTAAATGAAGTTCTGACACCAAGCCAGGAAATCTGTCAGACTGGAAGTCACAATGATCCCAGAGCATAAACCTGACCTACAAAAATAAGAAAAAGTTAGGGTTAATAATTCCAAATTAAAATTCACAGTAAAAAACTTTGTAAATTCTGTACTAGGAAAACAGCTACCATTGCTAAAACCAATACCAACTATTTACTTCTAAGTGTATACAAATACTTATAAATATTTATTTTTGAGTATATGCTATTAAAATAAATAGCACAATGACGTTCACCCACACAACAGTGACAAAGATCAATGGTGAAATGGTAAGCATGACAAAAGTAAAAAAATCAACATTTGAAAGGAGCAAAGCTATATTCCAAAGGAATAAGAAGGAAGAAAGTGCCAGGCAGGGAATGAGAAACAGACAAGACCAAACTGTGAACTGTTCTGAGACTTTGTCCAGCCCTGTCATCTGATACAGCATACATTTACATATTCAAAATATGCAATACTTGTTTTTTGAGAGGTGACTGTGAAATTTCACTGAACCAAGTCTCCTTTAGCACCTCAACCTGTGAGATTGGACACAGAGGAGCTACATCAAGCCTGGAGGGGAGGGGGCGTAGCTATGAGACATGTAATGCCAAAAACTCTGGTTCCCAGATATTGTGAGCCGTCTGTTTCTGGCACATAAGATACCCAATGTCAAAACCCGTGACTTCCCCCCATTTGCAGAACTGCCACATTTTTTGTCCTTTCTCTGTTTCTGACACAGGATGTTCAATGCCAAAACTGGACAAAACCTGTGACTAGCATCTGTGATTGGAGCTGGTCTGATAACTACAGAAGGTGTGGGTGACCTTGGTGGGTTCATTAACATCAGGAGCAGAGATTCCCCGTTATGCAGCGCTCCCCTGCTTTAGTGGCCCCAGCATCCAGTGCAGCTCCTTCCTTGGAGCTTGGTTCTCCAGTTGGCGTGCTCACTGAGGTGCTCTGTTTTGATTCGGTGTGGCTATGGAAATGTCTCCTCACATCTTCATGTAAATAAGGCAAGGGGAGTCTCCTTAATCCCCTCACCCTTGTTTGGAAGGGTAAAGATGTGTCTCCCACTGTTTTTTCATTGCTTCTGGTTTCAGGTTCAAGCAGAGGCTGAAGACTGGGTTGTGTTCAGGTGAGTCAGAGCAGCTGGGTGCTATGCCCTGATTCCCCAAGAACACAGAGCTGACAAGTAACACGGGACTCCTCACTCACAGCAGAGGGGCTTTCTGTGCTGGCACGAATCCTCTTCATGCAGGCATCAGGCAGTTTCTGATCCCAGGATTTCCCCTCAGAGCCAAGAGATGCCAGGGTCTAGGTGCACATTACCAAACTACATTGAAAACCCAAACTTCATCTTCCTGCCCCAGCACTCTCACAGCTGGCTACGCCACGGACCTAGACTCTATGACTCTCCCATGTCCTTTACCTTCTGAGCTCCCTGGAAGGGGCATCTCTATCTCTAATGCTTGCCCAGCAGACTGTGAGTCTGCCTTGACTCCCCACTCTGTGGGTTAGCTGGTAATCTTCTTGGGGAGATGGCACATGCATGTTTACAACTCATAATGTACAGCAGACATGTACAAAATGTGCTCAGCTAGCTTAGTGAATCCAGACTTCACAACAGATACCTGGCAAATCATATTTTTTATTTTTACAATATTTATTGCCATTCAGGAAGATTGTTATAAGTAATAGTATAAATGGTCAAATATTTCATAATCAAATTCTACACATAAGCAACGGTACATGAGAAAGCAATAAGGGCTACAGTGTGAGGCAAAAATAACAGTTGCAAAAAACCATCCTCACTGGTGACAAAAGAAAGTTTGACAGCAGAACAGGCAATCAGTCAATCTGGAATATGAGCCAACAGAAGAAACTGGTGCTATAAAAGTTGGAAAAAGTGAGAATTAAAAGTCACAGTAAGGCCCATGGCAGGTAGAATGTAAGAAACGCAAGTATCCTTGCTAAAAATAATGCCACCAATTTATTTATAAACATTTAGGGTGAGTAGTTGCTATTGAAATAACTAATATGCAGCACAATGAGATGTACCCACCCAATAAAAATAATGGTAAATGATTAAATGGTAAAAGTAATAAGATTAATAAAAAGAACATCCCAAAGGGAGCAAAACCATGCTTAACATGGATGAGAAGAAAGACGGCTGATTCAGGGGAATCACAGCAGATAAAACAACTTGTGTGCTGCCCAGGGGCATCGCTGGCTGGGGGAGGGACCCGAGGCACAGGCACAGGCCCCGCCCTGGCCCACAGGCCCCACCCCCTGGCCCACAGGCCCCACCCCCCTGGCCAGGGACAGAGGCAGGCGCTGCCACGCCACCATGGGTGGCGAGGCCCCTGCATCCCCGGCGGGGGACAGGGCTGCCGTGGCAAGACCCCAGATCCCCAGTGGGGGACGGGGCTGCCGCGGCAAGACCCGGGATCTCCGGCTGGGGATGGGGCCGACGCGGCCGCCGGTGGCTGGGCCCCAGATCTCTGGCCCAATTGAGCCAGAGATCCGGGGCTCTGGCGCTGAGGTTTGGGGCACATGCCCCAGGGTGCCCAGCGCCAGCAACGCCCCTGGTGCTGCCAAAAGACTTTATGTAGACATGTAAGGCAGGCTTAGGAGCTGTGCCTAGCAGCTCTTGGGGGGGTATCTAATCTGCATGGGTTTTTTTGTTTGCATAAGCACAAAGGACATATCAGCATATTCAAACTCTGGGTGCAGAGCAATATGGGTAATGGTATTTCAGTTTATTTGATCACAAATCCATCAATATCAGTAATTCTACTGAGGGGAAATATGAAATATTGTCTTTTTGTGAATTGCTACTCTCTGTTTGTTTCAAATCTGTCTGGTTTAGTTAAAGGGTAAAAGCCACCCTTACTGGAAGATTTGTGAGAGAGGCTACTGCATGTTTCAGCTGAAAAGAAGTTAAAAAAAAGATAGGAGTGGGGGGTTGAGCTAATTCTGTCTCTCTTTTCATTGTTTTCTCTGTCTAGTGATAGTTGTGGTTAGGCTTTTTCTGAGGCTTCTATCATTCCAATAAAGCTAGCTGTTTACAGTTACTTAAAGTTAAGAGTAAGAGTTAGCATTACTAGACAGAGAGGCAAACTCTCTATGGGTGAGTATTACTAGAGATAGAAAAAATCTTCTCTCTAAGCTAAAATCATTGAAGGGGAGCAGTAGATGAAGGAGCCAGCCAGCAGTGAGCTGGGTGGTGTGAATGACCAGTGGGCAGAGCTGGCGGACAGCAGGTGGAGCCAAGGGACAATGCTATTGGATGGAGTAAGTGCCCAGTAGATGGCACTGGCGGACAGTTGGCATGAAAGATGCTGCCTATGAACCCTAGGGTTGGTTGGGAGCCTAGCTAACACTGATTCTCCAGATCAGTGCTGGTTTTGCCATTAAGTCTCATATATTCTGGTATGCAATTGTGGGTTGCTGGGAACTTTGCTCTGTACTGATTTGCTAGGTCAGTGCTGACTTCTGTTATTTGGCCTTTTACGCTCTGTTTTACTACTATTAAAAGTTCTGTTTACTACACTCAGATTCGTGCTTGCAAGTGAGGAGGCCTTACCCCTTTGAGGCGCCCAGGGAACAGTGCAGGATTCCCAGAAATCTGGGTGGGGTTCTAGCCGGCTGGTGGTGCTACATTATTGGGAAACCCCTAGATATAGAGCCTGGCCCTTGTTCTGCCAGCTTGCCCTGGCAGACGGGTTACAGATATATAAACTGATCAGGAAAACAAACAAGGAGTCTTGTGGCACTTTTAATGACTGAGACATTTATTTATCGCATGAGTTTTCATGAGGGAAAATCCCACTTTTTCAGATACTTTGAAGATGGGGAGGAAAGCTCATGCAATTAATAAATTTGTTTGCCTTTAAGTGCCACAGGACTCCTTGTTTGTTTTGCTGAACTAGACTAACACGGCTGCCCCTTTGGAGCTAGGGACTGCCAAAGCACCTGATGAAGTGGGATTTTTCTCCCACAGCAGCTCATGCGATAAATAAATTTGTAAGCCTTTAAGTGCCATAGGACTCTTTGTTTGTTTTACTGGACTAGATTTACAGAGCTGCGCCTTTGGAACTGGTAAGGGCTTTGCTTGTTTTTTTAAATCAAGGGTATCAAACATGCAGCCCACAAACCTCCTCCATCCAGCCTGTGATTGCACTCCATGGGACCACACTCACTACCTAACAGAGAGACAGAAAGAGGTTTCATATGCCCAGCACTCTTTGATGCTGTGAGAGTGCCCTAATATTTCAGTTTATGGCATGTACATCTCATTCAAGTGCATTTAATTCAAATCTGGCCCACCATAGTAAATGGATTTGACACCCCCATAAAAGTGCAACACAGTTTTGTTGTTGTTTTTGTTTGCAGGGAGAGGGGGTGTGAATATAAAATCTTTCTGGCAATCAAAACGCCCATGGCCCCCCAGCAGGGTATATTTAAATAGGGAGGAGCTGCTGGCTTCAGGTATCTGCAGGCCTGTGTCTGCAAGAAGCCAGCATGGGAAACCTGAGCTGAGCCTCTCTCTGAAACCCAAACTCCTGTGAGTGAGAAAACAACCTCTTTCCTCCCCCACCCACACACAAGCTATTTTTGCAAGCGGGGCAGGTGGCCCATCCCCTTGCTCACTGTTGCACCCTTGGTGTGGGCAGTTTGCACCCCTCCAGGGACTGGCAGCCAATGTTCCCTCTAAGCTGATGCTGCAGCTGAGCAAGTTATGGATGCAGCTGAGCAAGTTCCCTACCACCACCATCACCCACCATTCCCCAAGCCCCACTGAGCTTCTTCTGTATTGCCCACTGTCTCACTGAGCAATGTTCCCTCTAATTTTTCATAGGCTATGCATGCAAAAATATTTCTTTGTGTGCACAAAAAATCCTTTGTGTGAACTAATAGTAGCACTGTTCAGTTTTTTTGTGCGCACTTTGTTTTGTCATGTGTGTGGGTTTTACAACCTGCGTGCGTGTGCATGTGTGGAGCTTAGAGCAGGGTTGTCCAACCTTTTTGGGTGAGGGGCCACATTGCAATTCTTTTCTAACTTGGGGGGTGGAGGTGGTGAGAAAATTTTGATAGATAAAGACATACAAATTGATCTTTATGAATAAACTTTAATAAAATAATGATTAGTCTGATATTTGGCACTGCTTTTGCTTGCACAAATTGTAAATGTCTGCCCGCACACCTGATGTAGCAATACAAAGTATTCCAGACAGCCCCAGCCATCCTCAGTTCCCAGGCTCTTGGGGCAGCACACGATGGGCCAGATAAAAGCCCTTGATGGGCCAGATTCTGCCCCTGGGCCACATGTTGGACAAGCCTGGCTTAGAGGAACAGCGCTGGCAGCCCTTCCTTCAGAATAAACTCTCCCCATACCCAGCAGCTTCTTGAAATTAGAGGGGACAGTAGGTGGGTGGCAAGGTGTTGGGGTGCTCACTAAATTACAGAGCCATAACACGGTGTTTTGTTGCCCAGGGCACGTTCCAATTGGAATGCACCCCTTCCCATTAGTGACGCTTAGAGCCAGCGCCGCAAAGCCGCCCCTTTAATAGTGTGGCTCTATTGAGCCGCTCCGGGCTGCCCAGGGCATTGCCCCCTCGGCCCCCCCTCAGCTCTGCTAAACTGGTATAACATTGTTACTAGCTGACAACTGGGGGTGCTGGGAAATTCAGGCCAGTGTAGGGGGGGTTAGAGACCATGTTCCCTCTAAGCTGTGTGCTCGCACACAGGTTGTGAAACCTGCGCACACAACAAAATAAGGCGCACACAACAAAAAAATTCAACAGTGCGAATATTTTTATGCTACTTTAAGACAGCTGTTTCAAGTAGCATGTTTCAAATAAGATTTTGTAATTTACTTCATTTCCGTCACCATGCCAGAATAAACATATTACTTGCATCCTACACACTTGCTTTGTTGTGCTCACAAGTTGGACCACACTCACTGAAGCGTGCACACATTTGCACACCCGTTCTGAAAATTTGCACAAAAGAAATTTTTCACACATACAGCCTACAAAAAATTAGAGGGAACATAGGGAAATCCCTGTCCCCCCACACAGACACTCACCCTCTCCTGCGCCTGCCTCCCACTGCCTAACCCCCAGGCCAGTAAAATCCCCCAGCCCAGTACTCTCCCCAGCACTTGAAATTAGGGGGCAGGTTGGGGGGTTAGGGGTGCTCACTAATTTGATCTAACACTGTCACTAGATGACAACTGGGGGGGGGGCTGGAAAATTCAGGTGGGGTGCAGGAGGGTGTAAGGGCAATGCCAGCCCCACGTGCTCTTTGCGCCCAAGACCCCAGGCTGAGGGCAGTGGCTACAGAGCTGCCACTGCGCATGCTCAGCATCAGCCAGGGCCGCCTGGCCGCTCCGGGTTTGGAACGAGACGGCGGCTCGGGGCGGGGCAGGGGACTCGGAACGTTCGGGGAGGGGGCGGGGCCTGGAGGCAGCCGGCTGCGCGGCTGGCGCGCGCCTGGTCCCCACGCTCGGTTCCCACGCCTGCCCCCGGGAGCCCGGTGCGCTGCGCCTGCTCGTGCTGCCGGAGCCAGACCTGGCTGTGCCGGCCTCTGCCCTGCTCGGGGGCTGTAGCATCCCGTCCCTGGGGTCACTGCCAGCGCCTCCCTCCCCTGCTGTGTGCATTGCACGGGGCTAGCTCGCTGCAGCCCATTGCACGGAGCAGAAAGCAGCGACGGGCATTGCACCGGGACAGCACCTGTGGGGGATCCCTTCCGGCGGGCAAGCACGGGCAGAAGGTAAATGTATGGCGCTGGGGAAGTCTGGGCTTGGAGGAGTCATGGGGGCCAGATTCTGGTCTCTGTGATGCTGGTGGAAACCCCAGAGCAGAAGTTACTGTGGCAGGTTTGAGCAGGATTTGACCCTAAATCAGTGTTGTCCCCCGCTTTGTTGTCCAACCGATCAGGACCTGGATCTGCTTGCGTTGAAATCAGGAAGAGCTAAGTGTGTGCTGAGCAGCTTGCAGGATAGATAGCCAGCTGCCTGACATCACACCTTGAATCTATGACGGAGGTGGGAAGAAAAAGCCAGGTCTCCGGACGTGTGAGTCCCCCACTAGGCCGTCCTGCCTTCCTCCACGCTCAGCTGTGTCCAGCATTGGCGTATAAAGGAGGATGACTCTCTGTACAATAAAAGAAAAGTTCCAAAGGGGCAGCCACATTAATCTAGTAAAGCAAAAAAAGCAAGGAGTCGCATGATAAATCTCCCACGAAAGCTCATGAGAGAAATGAAAGAAAAATGCCTCTCTTCTAATCTAGGTGCTCTTTCCATCCATTTCTCCCTCTCTGGCTCTGCACTGCCTCCCTCAGAGCTGTGGTTTGCTGGAGGTGTTTAAAGAGCAAGTTTTCATTGGCACTTTAATTAAAAATGTCCCAACTGCATTTCCCTTAACATCATCATCAAGTTGCTGTACGCTGTGTGCGGTTCCAGCACGTGGAGAAAAGCCCATTAAAGGGAGTTTGGAGCAAAAGAAAGAGCATCCAAAGAAATGAAACAAGGATGTGTATTGCTGGAGGTAGCCTGTCCTCATGTGGGGCGCACTCTGCAGCACACAAAGTTTAATGCAGTTCTGGTGTTATAGCTCAGGCTTGTTGCTGGTTCCCTCTGAGGATCCTGATGTGTTTCCTGTCTGAGCAGGTGGGTGCAGCTTTGTGGCTGAAAGAAGCCCTTTAGCTAGTCTTGTGTTGACCCTCTTGGTCCCTTTTCTCTTCAGCTGAGGTTTCTGATACGTCAAGACATCATGATTAAGGCTCCAATGAGCTCAGGGACAGTGACCCTCTTCCGCCGGGATCCGCTGAGCAAGGTCACTTATCGGATCCCTGCGCTGCTGTTCATCCACCCAGACACGTTCCTGGCATTTGCAGAGAAGCGCTGCTCTGTCAGGGACGAGGATGCTGAGCATCTGGTGCTCAGACGAGGTCGGAAGGAAGGGGATTCGATCGAGGTAATTCCTTTTGTGCAGTGGTTAAAGTATAATTTGATGGGCCCTGGAACCCTCCTAATCTCTGGGCCCCCTTCCTGCATTGCCCACGTCCCCTTCATGCATGTGCAGGTCCCAACCCAGGTAGGCTGAGGCACAGGATGCGGAGGAATGGAGCCGGGGGAGGAGGTGGGGCTGTTGAAAGGGTGACTGGGGGCAAGGTCAGAAGATGGGGGCAATGAAGGAGAGGGTGAGAGGCAGGAGTTGTCACAGTGGTGAAGGGGGGCATGGGCAGGAGGTGGGGGCTGAAAAGGGGTGGATGGTGGAAGGAGGTGGGATGGTGAAGGGGGCAGGAGATGGGGCAGAGAAGGGGTGGATGGTGGCAGGAGGTGGGGGTGGTGAAGGGGGCAGGGGCAGGAAGTGGGGTGAAGAAGGGGGAAGGGGCAGGAGATGGGGCGGGGGTGGATGGTGGCAGGAGGTGGGGGGCTGCGACTGGGCAGGGGCAGGAGATGGGGAGAGAAGGGTTGGAGCAGTGGTGTTTGGGGCAGGGGTTATACATGAAGGGGAGACTAGGCCGCTGTCCGACCAGTGTACCTCTGCAGCTACGGGGAGCTGGGGGACCCCAATTGGGGCTGGCCTGGCAGGAGAGAGTCCACCCCACTGCTCCCTGCACCAGCCCCAGCCCCAGCCCCAGCCCACTTTGCCACCCCTCTGCCTGTGGAGGCAGAGCAGCCTTGGCCCCGTGCTCCCAGCAGCAGCTGCAGGCCTGGCTCCTGCTCTCCTCCAGGTCCAGCCCAGGCCCACCCCCAGGATCCCCTTACCTGGCTACCAGAGCAGAGCTGCCAGGGATAGGCAACCCAGCACATGTGCCAACAGTGGCACCTGAGCCCATTCAGAGCGGCACACAACACCCTCTGCAGTACCACAGAAATTGCCACTCCTGCCACTGAAAGCCACTCTGGGTGGCTTCCTTCGGGTGCAGTGGGACACAAGGGGGTACCCCATGCCTAGGCCTCCAAGTGACACAGAAAATAGCTGCCTGCAGTGGGTCCTCTCTGTAGTGTGATGCTCCCCAAAGGAGCCACTCCTGGAAGCTTCTTTCTGCAGCGTGCCTGGGAACCCCTGAAAGGAGCCGCTTCCTTTTGTGGCATGCCTGAGGACCCCTGTCCCCAGGTAGACTGCCAAAATGAGCCACTCTGGGCTACTTCTTTCTGTGGCATACCTGGGAAGTAGTCCCACTCCATCCGTGACCACTGCTGAATTTTCAGGCAGCTGCCACATTTTTTCACCAGTGGAGGGTTAGGCAGGAAGGCTTAGCACAGGGGTCAGCAAAGGTTGTTGACCCCTGCCATAGGCTGCTCCTCCTGCCCTAAGCATGCTGTGAGCGTGCTTAAGGTGTGAGGTTTTAAAAGCTCCCAGCGTGGGGGAAGCTCTCCACCAGCTAGAAGACTGACACAGTCTTTTGGCCGGCAGGGAGCTTTTAAAACTTTGCAGGGGTAGTAAGGCAGAACACCCTGGAACGCTGCGTTCTGCCCTATAATT
This sequence comes from Podocnemis expansa, assembly GCA_007922195.1. Classification (NCBI taxonomy): domain Eukaryota; kingdom Metazoa; phylum Chordata; order Testudines; family Podocnemididae; genus Podocnemis; species Podocnemis expansa. Next base: position 3,553,555 of record ML682063.1, read on the forward strand.
CTATTTTTAGGGGCCCTGGAAAAATGGCCCTTAAAATGCTGGGCCCTGGAAGAGTGTTCCAGCACGTTTCCCCTTATTTTGACTCCTGCCTATGTGCTGAGGTGCTGGGCAGTGGCTTGCTTTTCTTTTAAACCCTGTTGCTTGTTCTCCGCTGTCAACTGAGGTGTCTCAGGGTGTCACTTGTGATGTTTGTCAAATGCCACTAGCACACGGCAAGATCCTGCGAGAGGCAAAGGCTTCTAATGAGGCACCAGGGGCCTTTTTCCTACCTTTTGAAGGGCTGAACGAGTTGAGGCTGGTCAGCACTTTGCAAGAAGGCATCCCAAAGGAGTATGCTGGGAGAGGGGTGTTTCAGCAACCCCCACAGACAGTAGCCCCCATCCGCTTTCCTCCCCTGGTCACAGCAGTCTGTAATCTCCCTTCTCAGAATTACCTGGGGCCTCTTTGCCTCTCTCTGCATAGCTTAGGAGCTCTCTGAGACAGGGACTTTCCACACTGGGATATGTTTTGTATAGGGTCCAGCATCTCATCTGCTTTTAACTTGGCATGTGACTTGTCTCGAAGCACAGCCCGTCTGTGTCTGGCTAGATCCACAGAGCTAAGGGTCTAAACCGAGGCCAAGGCAGCTCTGGGGGAGCCACTGCAGCCCACCCCGTGTCCCTTAGGGGAAGGCAGAACCAGGAGGCTAGGTTTTGGATCCCAATTTTGGCACCTGCTTGTTTTCCACAAGTGCTGAAGGCTTAACTTGCCCAGATGTTGGGGTGAGGTGTGATCTCCATGACTTATCCAGTCCTGGAGACAGCCATACAGACCAATCGTCTTGATGTCCTAAGAAGTGGGCCCTGCTCACTTATTCCTCTGAGCTCCCTGTTCTCTCCCTATTTTTCCTGCTGCAGTGGGGACCCATGGAATCCGTGACAAGCGCAGTATTACCGGGACACCGCACGATGAACCCCTGCCCAGTGTACGAGCGGAAGAGCCAAACAGTCTTCCTCTTCTTCATCTGCGTGCGACAGCATGTCACAGAGCGACGGCAGATCCTCACTGGGCACAATGCTGCCCGGCTGTGCTGCATTCACAGCAGAGATGCTGGCCAGACCTGGAGCTCGTTGACAGACTTAACAGAGCAGGTGATTGGGGAAGACCTGAAGGACTGGGCCACATTTGCAGTGGGGCCAGGGCATGGGGTGCAGCTCCACTCTGGACGCTTGGTGATCCCAGCTTACACCTACCACATTACCGCCCGCTGCTGTGGCCTGCCCCTGCCCTGCTGGACCCAGCCCCACTCCCTGATCTTCTTTAGTGATGATGGCGGGCAGCGCTGGCAAAAGGGTGACCTGATCCAGGGCATGAAGACGCTAGAGTGCGAGGTGGCCGAGGTGGTGTGCAAGGATGGTGACACTGTGCTCTACTGCAGCGCCCGCACACCGAGCTGTTGTCGGGCAGAGGCACGCAGCACAGACCAGGGGCTGAATTTCAAGAGCCCCTCCCCATGCAGTCAGCTGTGTGAGCCTCCTCACGGCTGCCAGGGCAGTGTGGTGAGCTTCACCCCAACATCAGTGTATCTGCAAGTGCGAGGCAAGGAAGAGCCAGATGCTCCAGCCTGCAAGAAGTTCTGCCTGCTGAAGGGTGGAAACTCTCACTCCCCAACCCTGTCATGGCTGCTTTACTCCCACCCAACAGGCAAATGCAGACGGGAAGACCTGGGCGTTTACCTCAACACCTCCCCGTTGGAGGAGGGCAAGTGGGGAGACCCCTGGGTCCTGCACAAAGGGCCGAGTGGCTACTCTGATCTAGCCATGTGCCAGGGGCCACCGCTCTTTTTTGGCTGCATGTTTGAGTGCGGGAAGGCTCACCCATATGAAGAGATCGCTTTCCGGCTCTTCACTGTCCAGGAACTCCAGAATAGCAGAGGGTCCTTCCACTCTGCAGAGCAGCAGCCCAGAGAAAGCTAAAATCCATCTAGTGCCATCCACGGGGACAGTAAATAAGACAACTGCCCCAAAGGTCCACATCCCCCACTCCATTAGAAGCACTTGAAACCATGAGGTCTGGGCTTCTGCCGTTCCAGCTGACGGATGGCTGCTCCGACCATCAGGACCTGGGCGTGCCAAGCTGGGCAGCCAGAAATGAGGGTCTGATTGTCCACCCTGCACCGAAGCTTTCCATGTCTGCTTGGTAACCAGCTGCAGCCCTGTGCCAGCTACCTCTGCAGAGTGGGTCACCCTTCACTTTCCAGAGCTGGCCCTTCTGTTTTTCATTGCAGGGGGCCCATGCTGGATTGTCGGCTCTGGGATCCATCCCCTGCTTGGCTGCCCATGGTGGTGCGACTAAACCATGGCACACAGCCAGGGATCTGGGAGAGGCAGGGGCCATGCCCGGCACTCAGAGCACTGGCGCTGGGACTCAGGGCACATGTGCCAGGCACCAGCTACGGCCCTGCCTCAGTGGCTATGCCCCAGGCCTTTCTCTGGTGACTGCTGACGTGGGCAGCATATGGAGCTAATGCTAATGTAGGCTTTTGTCCTGTGAGCCAGGCCCTGGCTTTTGCCATGGTTTAGTAGTTGTTTCCGTCCCAAGATATGAGAGAGACAGTTGGGGAGGTGAGATCTTTTACAGGAACAAGCTCTTACCCCCCCCCCCCAGAGCTCTTTACCCCCATTTATGTGTGGCTCCCAGTGAAACAGATTGTTAAGGATGGGGGTAAACTCATGTTGCAAGAAAAGTCCATGTGAAGTGGCCACCACTTCATTTCTAGGACAAAGGAAAGTTAGGCCTTGTCCACATTAGCCCTTATACTAGCGAAACTTTTGTCAATTCATGAAAAAACACCTCACCCACTTTGTCTCTCCTAGAACCCTTAGTCTATTAAGAACTGCACCGAAAGAAAGATCTTTCTCTGGGTGCAGGAAAGGGACAGAAAGATACTGCTGTGAACTCTGCTGCTGCGGGTGCTATCTCATTAACGGTAAACACAAGAACTTGACCAGCTGTGGTCGCACTATATCCCATGTTTGCAGGAGTAGTAGCTGAGGATCTTGGCCCATTCTCAGTTTGGGGAAGGCTCCAACAAGCTTCATTCAAGCTTTTCTTGCAGGGTCAGCTGGACCGGTTCTGTAGCATCTCCTCTCCGTGGGGAGAGTCCTAGTGCATTGGTGTGTGGGCGAGTGAACTGTGTCTCCCATTAGCTCTGTAAACTGCTCCAAGAGAATACATGTCCCTCCCTTAATAAATCATCTCCACAGCATCGCGTCTGCCCTGGGGAGCAAACAGACACCTGCACTCAGGCAGCCGCCCATGCTGTTCTCCATCCTGTTTGTGGGTGTCACTTCAAGATGTGCAAAATTACTGCTGTTACTGATGTGCTAGAGACAGGTTCACCTGTCTCCTTCCTGAAAGTAATTCTAATAAACCATGTGGTCTAGTGACCTTGTTGCTAATCCAGTCCAAAGTCTGCTACTGAGTTCCTGGGGGATCACTTTGCCTCTCTGTGCCTCAATTTCCCCTTCACACACTTTATTTGTGTCTTTTTAGGCTGTCAGCTCCCTGGGGCATGGCCTGTTTCTTGGTATGTGTCTGCCTGAAAAATGAGGCCCAGAGCTCAGTTAGGGACTCCTGGTGCTACTGGAATATCGAAAAGTAATAGCATAGGAAAACCCTGCAAACACCTATCCAGCTGCTTAGCTCTCCTCATATGAGTAGTGCCATTGACTTCAGTGGGATTCCTCACATGAGTAAAGTTACATGCATTTCTAGGATCTAGCCCCAGATTTGTCTTGGCAAGTTAGAAGCCCTGACTCTGATCTCAGCTGGTCTGGTGTAAATAAGGCATAGTTGCACTGAGCCTGATGGAGATTCCAGGTGTAAACAAGATGAAAATCAGGCCAATTATTTTGAAATCAGCCCTTCTGGGGTCTTTGCTGCCTTATGAAAATCCTTTTGGAGCCTCTGGATGGTGGCGAATTGATGTCTGTTTCCTATTTTTGTATCAGTTCTCTAATTATAGCAACTGATAAAGTTCTGGAGTGGCCCTGACTAGTCACTGCATCATCTGTGGCCCTTGAAGGGAACTACTTACACAAGAGAACGGCTGCAGAGGATGAGATTCACTCCCCACTGGCCTCTTTAATGTCTCCAGAAGCCAGAGCTTGCTAGTGAATATGGTTAAATGAGTAATGGGCACAGGCTGGTTCAAAGGCTGAGTGTAGCAATATCCGTGGAGCTGTGACAACTGGTTCTCCAGGGTGCATCACGGCCCTGTGCCAAAATCCTTCTGCTCTTCCAATGGCAACGCTTAGTGCCCACCGCTACCTCTCGTTGGATGAAATCATGTGCTCAGTTGTTTTGCCCTGTGTCCTGTGACCGCCACCCCTAACAGAATTGCTTTCGGCTAAAGTGGTAACAGCCTCTGCTTCTTGGAGTAGACGGATGGGAGTTCTGTTCCTCTGCTGGGTCTCTACTGATCTGTGACAGCATACGTAAACTATTTATTGTGCACTGAACTCTGCTTTAATTTTAGAAATGCAACCTGACCACTGCCCCTTCACTGCATGAGAGGCTGTAACCATGTCTCCCTCCAATGATTAGTCCAAGTGACCACCACAGCCATTTACCTGTAGTCAAAAAGTGTCCTTTTTGCTGAAGTGGCAGGCCAGGGGCAAGCAGTTTGGTTGCTGATGAACTTTGACAGCCCAGAGTGCCTCTCTTGGGGTGCAGCTGTGGTTTGTTAGTAAGGGCTTTCTCCGCATCAGTCTATGTAGGTTGTGCTAGTTTCATTAATTCCTTCTCTCCTGCAGTAAATTCCCTGTACAGCCTCCTTGTACCTAACATGAAAAATAGGCCTTATTTTGAAGTTCTTTCTATAAAGGAGGCCTGATCTGCACCCCGCTGGCATCAGGCCCATAAGCCCCATGAATGCCTTCTTGAATCAAGCCCTCCCTTCCAAAAGCAAAAGCGGGGCTGGGGTAGTCTGAGCTGGCTGTTAGCTGATGAAAGCGACACACGGTTCCCAGCCCCACCAAACACAGAAGCTGCAGGCTAGAGTTACACGCCATGCAGTACTATTAATAGATGTTCTTTTAACAAAGCACCCCCTGCATTTGCGCCAGTGACAGGAATCTCTCCCCAGTGATGGCTCCGGGTCTATTTCAGTGCTTTGCTGCGTCATGCAGATACTGCTTGAAGCTCATCTCACTGTATAAAACAAAAGGCCCCGTGTACTGTGCAACCCTTCAGTTAGCACGCTGATCCCCAAATGAATGGGTCTGAATAAAGCTCTCTGCTGATGCCTGTATCGCTCACGTGCTGGGCTTGTTTGGCTGTGCAGTGGCAGCTGCTACACTGGGAAGCAAGGTCATCTGGGGTCAGAACATGGGATGGGAAAGAAGGACGCCTACAATCTAGTTTTGGCTGTTGGTCTGATTTGCTGAGGACGCTGGGCTGTGTGGAACTGGAAATGGCCCATAAGGTTTGCTGCTGAGCAAGACATCTTGGGCTAGAGCAGGGGTGTCAAACATGCGGCCTGTGGGCCGCATGCGGCCCCTAAAGCTATTTCCTGTGGCCTGTTATGACACAATCATTACTGGTATTTGCAGTATTTTTGTATGAAAAGGTTTCAGTGGTGTGACCCTTGGGCTAACAAACTATTCCCTCATGCAGCCCTCCTGGTGATTTGAGTTTGAGACCCCTGGGCTAGAGGGGCCAGGCAGGTGAGCTGACACCAGTCAGCTGTGCTGTTTTCTTGGTCCTTCTGCTCGTTGCACATGGTGGAGCAGAGGGACTGGGGGACTCAACCGGGCCACCCGGGGGAGCACAGCAGCAGGATACAATCAGATGTCTCCTAGTAGAAATGGGGCCTGAGCAGGTATGTATTTAAAGGCTGAAAATTACAACCTCTAAGCCAGCAGTAAATAAGTACTTCCAGCTGAGTATGGCTCAGAGAGTTGCTTCAAACAAACTTGGTGACACCCAACTGAGTCTGACTTTCAGGTCTTACAGCTGAAATCTCTCTGTTTCCACCTGCCTCAAACTCCCCATCCTGTGTTAGCTGGCATGGTGAACTCCTATGGACAACAGGAGAACCTAGTAGATTTCCTGACATCACAGTGGCATAAAATAGATTCAGAGGAGCAGTGATTTTTTTTTATTTAGTCTGTTTTTTTGGATTTAAGCACCAGTTAACTTAAATGCCCACAAAGAAGATTCCTTTTGTTAAAGATTCAACGCTCTGCTCTTTTGATCAAAAAGATTTGGGTCCGCATCTGAGACCTCCAAAGAATCCTCCAGCAAAACCACCAACCTGATATTTCTAACCCTTTCTGCTTTACTGATAAAATGGGGCTAATTCTACCTATCTGCTGCCCGCTGGGGGGTGGTAGATAGGAGATTTAATTCATTAAAGCTTGTAAATTGCTCGGAGATCCTCAGCTGCGAGGTGTTACTTCAGGGCAAGATATTTGGAGTGTAGTCAGCTGGCTCTCCTGTGTGTATCATTGATGTTTTCTGCTGGATGCAACAGGAATTGTTCAACTGTCGGTCAGTGCTATTAACAGGTCCTTTAGTTTAGGGATCGGCAACCCACAGCACCATGTGGCTCTTTGGTTGCCCCTTTGTGGCTCCATGGCATCTCACTCAAGGCAGGCACAGTCCCGAAGGCCTTGCCTGAGCCAACTTGGAGACACGCAGCTGGAGACGCAGCCTGGCCCTTAAATCTCTCTGCCCTGCAGTACTAAGTGCAGGAGAAGAGGGAAATTTAAATTGCTTCTCTCTGGCCCAGGCAGCCTGTGGCTGGGGTCCTCTTCTGGAGTTTGGGAGAAACCGGGTATTACCTGGGATGGGGCGGAGGGAAGGGGTGCTAGATGAGGGGATGTGGGAAGGGAAAGTAGGAGAAGGGGCTGGCAGCAGCAGGGAAAAGTGGCTGGGCAAGAAGTGGCTGAGCCCAGAGGGGAGTAACGGGGGTGTCAGGAATGAGGCAGGCCCAGCAGCTAGGAGTGGGGTGAGGTGGACCTGATCTGGGTCCAGCAGTGGGGACCCAAAGCCAGGGGGTACGAGCCAAGGTAGGCTCGATCCAGCCTGACTTGGCAGCAGGGAGCCAGAGCTAAGAGGCGTGGAGAGGGTGAGGTGGGCCCCACGGGCATGGAGGCAGAGGTGGGTTCATCTGCAGCAGGGAGCTGAGGCCAGAGTGGGATGTGAGGCAAGGGGGGGGTCGATCTGGCCAGGCACTGGGGAGCCAAAGGTGGGCCCAGTCCAGTCTGGTCCAGCAGCAAGGGATGGTGTGAAGTCAACCCAATCCTGTCCAGCCTGGTGGTGGGAAGCCAGAGCCAGGGGTGGACAAAGCGAGGCATGGTGGTAGTTGGGAGTGGACCAGGAGGCTACACCCCTTGCAGGTTTCAAAATACTTGCCTACTGAAGGAATTTTAAAAATGGCTCTTCTTATCTTTTGGATCATCAACGTCCTTTAGTTCAACTGTGAGCATCTTGTGCTTTCAGAATAGACAGCTGAGCTTTCTAATCCATACATCCCCCTACCCCCAATACTCTTGAACTCTGTCTTCCCAAATCTTTCACCCTCTCACTACAATGGTGCCAAAATCTTACTCCTGAGAGATCAATGGAACAAACACACCCTCACGTAATTTGCTTTTATTTATTTTGAAGGCTGTGCTCGTGCATACCGTCAGAGCTCAGCAGAGCAGAAGGCAGCCCCATGGTGCACAACCCCTTGCCCCACTCCAGGAAGCCAGATCAGACAGGCTTTGAGTTGAGGATGGCGCCCGTGCTGCTTCGGCACTCTGGCTGCAAACCAAGCAAACAGACAAATGAAAGGAGCCGTGAGTGTGCACGCTTGGAGGTACAGTACAAGTGAGCACGATAATCCGGAGCAGTCCTACAAGCCACACAGGGCTAGATTCTGTGTGCATGGACTCCGGATTTGCCCTGCTGTCTCTCCATGGGCATCAGATGAGTTACCCCTGATCTGTACCAGTGTACATGAGGACCAGGATCTGACACAGAACAGACAACACATACGTGTAGTCCCAACCTGTGTCTGAAACCTTCACAATCCCCTATTGACTTTGGTGGGGATTGTGCTGGGGTAAATGAGAGCAGAATTAACACTGCAGCCAGCCATATGCGCAACTGCTGCAGACCGGTTGTGTAATTTTAGTGGCGACAGAGCCAACCATGCCCCATAATTGTTAGTTTATGTCAGAGGTGACTGTAAGCTCATCTGTCTGACCTCCTGTTTGTTACACACTACTAAACACCAGCCAGCCACCCCAAAATACCCAATAACCTGAATTAGATCAAAGCAGTGCAGCCCCCAGAAGCCTAAATTATTGTATATCACAGACAGAGAACAGGAGGGACTAAAGTACATCAATGTCCAAGGGCCAGGAAATAGCACAAAATTGATTACATTCCTGGTATGTCTCAGGGGCTGGATCAGTAATGGGACAGGTTTATGTTCCGGCTACTGTACAACCTTTCTGACTGAAATGAAATGTGTGGACCTGGCCGCACAAGATGTAAATGTTTGTTTCAAATCCAGGGGAAAATCCCAAATTTAATCAAAATTGATTTTTCTCTTGTGGAGATGTTTTCTAGTCTAGTTCCTCGATAACTCATGTCTACCCATTACCCAGCCTCTTCGCTTTTCATCTGTGCAGATGGATGACAGCCTCAGATTTCTTCCTGGTTCCCATATTTCCCCACACTGTTTTCCTAGCTGCTATGTTTTGGTTTGGTTCTCTATAGTATTTTTATAGTATAGTATGCTATGTCTACATCTTTCTGTTTTGTTTTCTGGGTAGGGCCAGATTCTGATCTCATCCACCCCCATTGAATGGAGAGTAACACCTCTGAGGCCTTGAATGGAGTTACTCCAAATAAGCTAGATCAGAATCTGAGCCCAAATCTACATCATGAATCCTTCCTAAAAGCTGTCTGAGTGATCAATGAGCAGACAACATGTGACTCTGTCTCATGTCTCTTAACCTCTACAAGGAAAGTGGAAAATATACAGTGGACCATCTCTGACTAAACCAATTGTTAATCTAATTCTAGTAAAACAGTTCTTGCTAAACCCACTGGTTTTTAAACAAAAGACTAAGAGCTTTGCGGGAGGGATTGCCTTTCACTGCTAATTGATACAGTGACTTGGATAATGGGGCCTTGATCCGGGCTACTGCAAAATAGATTAATAAATTCACATCCTCATTGAAATCAGTGAGGAACAGACAAAAAATTGAAGTCCCTGTGTGGCCCATGGAGTAGACGTTAGCAACAAATGAGACTACCTCAGGGGAGTAAGGTTGGCAGAACAAATTCTTGGGCATGTGGCTACTCCTATTCAAGTCAATGAAAAGACTTGGGTTGAATAGGAGTTGGATCAGATGTGAATCTTCTAACTGTGATAGGGTGGATGCTTCCCACCAAACAGGCACCTCCTGGTGATGGCATTTTTGGAGACTAGCTAATGAGGTCAACCCATCTACAACCTGTGCTCCATCACTTAATCCTCAGCTACTCAGCCCTCCAGCTGAGCACCAGTCCACACACCACCCCCCTTCCAGTGGAAAGTCCCATTCACTGTGCCTGGCCACTCTCCAGCTAATCAATGTTAATGTGAATCCAGTGCCACTCCTGGTAGTCTGGGGGAGCAGAGAGGGACCCAAGCCCACCCACTTCTCTAGGCCCTGATCCTGTGTGAAGCAACTTCTGCACCACCTCCTCACCAGTTGTCATTCCCTTGACCGTTTTCATGGATTCTTATCTCAGGGGCCGCTTTTCCATACTCTGCTCTCAGTGTGTTTCCCCAGAGCCTCAGCTGCAGTCTGTCCCACACAGACCTGCTCCTTGGCCACTTCCCCAGAATCTCAGCCCCAGTCCAGTCCTGGCATGCTTCCCCACAGCCTCTGTGCTAAGTCAGCCCTTATCTCTGTGGTCAGCTCCTGAGCTGTCTAGGGTGCTGGCATGTCCTCCAGCCAGAGAGAGACAACCTTCCTCCCTGAACCTCAGCCCCCAGCTGACTGCTAGACCCTGCAGCTCCCTTATATACTAAGCTGCTGGCCATTGATTGGCTGTTTGATGCTCCTGGCGTCTTGGCTGCCACTTCTAGGACCTTTTAACCCCACAGTTACCACTGCAGGACGATGGCCCCATCACACTGAGAATGGTGAAATAGGCCAGCAACAGCATAAGGTGTCACTTGCTAGAAGGCGGAGGCACAAGGAAAACCAGAGAGTAGAAGAAAAACATGCCACCCACCTAGGTGGGAGTTGAGGTGGATTTGGCACTTCTGGGCTTGTTCCATGCCACCAGATAGATCATTGGCACACAGCACCTGAAAATAAAAGAACAGGTCTTGCCTATGTCACCCACTGCTTCTTGCGTTTTATGGTTTCCTCATGGTGACGGTCATGGCACGAATTCGCAGTATCTTTGGGGATCATTTTGTATGTAACACTGAGAGCCTGAAAGACCTCAAAAAACCATTCTATTCAGCTGGGCCAGATGTAGCATGTTCAGGACACTTTGTGTCAGTACAAATGATGTGTACTGTGTGCTCCTGGAATGACTCAGGGCAATTAATACAAATTCCATGATTGGCTTTGGGACTGGCCCATCTAGGGGACAAGATGAGGAAATGACTTTACCTGTTCTCAGGAGGCTGGCAGATAAAGCAAGGCACTGTGTAGAAAGGGTTGGGTTTAAACAGACTCAGGGGCCTTCCAAATGAACAGGACCTTTGGGTTCAGGGACCCCCAGCCCTTACTGAGGGGTTGGAAAGATGATGGCCTGGCAGGGCACAATAAGATTGATGGGTGACTTCTGGTGTGTTCAGTAAACATGTAGGAACTGATTTTTTATAAGTTTTCTCCGGCGTGCTTTTACCTGAAGAATCAATGTACTCTGCTGAAAAAGAGCTGGGGGAGGAGTAACTTGCAGCTGCAGGTGTGTGCATGGACAGAAAGTACACCAAGAGTGTACAACACCTCCTGTTTCTTTTTTGGAGGTGCCCAATTCGATACCTGGTGGGCCAGCCAAGATGGTGGCCATAACACATGCCCGCCAAGGCCATTGGGCCAGTACAGATCACAGGCAACAAAAAGGCATTCCACTGTCCATCTTCTCCCTTCGGTCTCCAACCGGAGTGGTTTTTCCTACTCCCACAAGCAAGGGGTCACCCCCACAGCAGAAGGAGCTAGGCCAAGCCACACGTTCTTACCTGTAGTGTCGTGGGCAGCCATAGTGGCCTATGTGCATCTCATTAGTAAGGCAAAAGCGGCGGCAGTACCCTTTCCGGTTGGCACAGATCAAGGTGGTCATGGGGGCGACTTCCTGCTCACCTGGGCAGGGAGGAAGCAGCAGCTGAAGAAAACTTGTCACAGAGGAGCTGGTCCCTTTGAATAGACCAGGTCCAATGCCCTAAAATCAGAACAGGTGGGTCCAACTGAACCAGTTAAAGGGGACAGGGCTACACCTGAGCCTGTAAAGGCCTGTGAGAAGACAGGAGAGGAGGGATCAAGGAGAGAGGGACCACAGAGGAGTGGAGCTAAGTTCAGGGGAAGAAGGGAGCAAGTGCTCAGGGTGGGAGGATAGGGGATGACAGCTAGTTGTGCAAAGGGAGCTGGCCCAGAAGGGAGCTGCAAAAAGCAGGGTTAGCAGAGACCTCTGGGAGGAGTGGCTGGGAAATCCTAGACAAAGACTGTGAGAATCTGTTTTTTATTTGTGTGCGTGTTACGTGCTGCTATGTGCCCAACCTGATTTTGGCCTGCACACCTGTCAAACCTTCTTATTTCACCAGACAGAGAGAGGTCGATCTGAAATTTCACAGGTTGACCTTATGCCGGGGCAGGATTTTCTAGGAAGGCTGAAGGGATCAAGAGAAGCTAGTTGAGAGCCTGTAATGTTCCCAACCCAAGGGTGTGACTGTGCAAGCAGAAGAGTTTCCTAGCTTTGGTGTTTATAAATAGACTGGATAGATAGACAGACTCTGCTCCCCAGAAGAAGCAACACTGGTGTTTTCCCCTCCTCTGGAAGCTGCTGCTACAGATGTCTGCCAGGTACTGAATGGAAGGGCGATGGGCTAGCTCAGCATCTCTCTCTGTCACCCCAGTGCAATCCCAGTGATTAGCACTCAATGCCCTCTGCTGTTGTTGGCAAGATCTAAATGATGACTTGCCATTTTTCCCCTGGCCCTGGACACTGCTATTGTCAAAGCACTTTGGTGCCCTCCCCTGGTTCACAAACATTTTTTAGGCCAGGACAGGAGAGCTCTAGGGAGAACTTTAGCAGTGGCGTCACCCCCACTGACTTCACTAATCAGTGGAGTGACCCCAGGGATGAATTTGGGCCCATTTCTTTCTAGCTCTGGACCCAGATTGTATCTCTGTGAGCCCCGGTTTAATTAGCACGCATCGGTCCACAATTCCCAGGAGATGTTGTTCATTAGCAAGCCATATTCTACTCTGACTTGTCCTGGTGTAAGTTCTGAGTAACTCCCCTCATTTCAGTGGATTTATGTAGCTGGGAACAAGAGCGGACAGACTCAATTGTCAACAATCTCCCTTCCACAAAAGCAATTTTCCTGAAGCATGAAAAACCAGCCAACCTTACTGGTCTTCCTCCAAATTTCTGCTTTCACAGAGGTACATCCACCTGCCAGGAGACTGCTAGCAAAAGACCCAGAGGCTGACAGAGTGTTACAATGCTGTGTAGTCATGTAGCTTTGGATTCTCCCAGGCACACACATTTCACTCATACCTTTAGCCACGAACGTACCTTCCCAGAGATTTAGAGACTACAGCAGTTAGTTTGGTGAGGGGGACCCATCTCTTTTGCAGGGGTACTTACTGGTGGTTCCTGTCAGTGTCAGAAGCAGGAGAAATGCCAGGCTCAGGGCATTCATGATGGAGCTTGGCTTTGGGGATGGTGATTTTCTGTTGATTCAAGCAAGTCAGCCTGTATTTATCAGTTCAGTGCCCTGCAGCAGAGGGGAGGAGCGTGGCACAGTGGTGTTAACACAGGGTTATGGGCAATTCTTACATGATCCAGGCCTTGATTTGTGGGGGATTAGATTTCACATTTAAAATTTTCTAAGCTCCTTGTTAGTTGGAAATTCTTTGTTCTGTGGAAAATGGAAATCAGCAAGAGATGGGCGAGATCTTGAGATTAAGCCTCCAGTCATTTGCACCATGTCTACAACAATGGCTTTAGTGGATTCACTCCTGAGTGACACTGGGACAGATGATAGGAGAATCTAGTCCCTGCTATGTTAGATCAACCCAGGTTAGACTGCAGGCTCCTTTGGTCCGTGTCTGTTAAGGTCCCTGCACGCTCCTGGGCACAGTACACACGTGTGCCCAGCACCCTCAGTCTGTCCTCAGACCACCAGTCCCTCCTGCTGCCTCGCCCTTTGCTTTAAACTCCCTCCCACCTTTTGGCATCCAGATGGGCCAGTGGAACTAGAATATGATGCAAATGACACCATGTGATGGAGTCAGAGGTGCTCCAAAGCGCTCCAAGCACACAGATATAATACCGTTCTGAATGCTGGACAGCACTAGTCCTTGAGGGGAGTTGTTATGGGGGTCTACATCTTTCCTGTAGCAAACCTTGGGCAACTATCACAGGACAATGGTGTCCAGGCTAATGAGACACCGGTGTCCTGCTCATGCTGGTGACTTGCAGATTAAAGGGCTATGAGTGGGTGAAAAGCTCACTCCAGAGAGAAAAGGGTGATTTTCAAGGAGCTGTCCTGAGGGACTAACTGCAGAGGGAGTCTGAAGGAGCTGAACATTTCCTCATCCGGGGAAGGCAAGCTGTAAGGAGAGGCAGCAGGTGTATAGACAGACTGCAAAACAATAAAGCCATTTTCTGTTGAACACTTTAGTTCTAAATAATCTTTTTGCTTTAAAAAGGTTGTCCAGCTACTGATTTTGCTCTGTCATGGTTCCTAGAGGAGACAGAACTGCAGATATGGGTGCTAATTCAGGTCTACTAAGGACCCCAAGGGACTGCAGCCCTGGCCTGGACTTTAAGAAAGAAGAACCCAGAGCAAGGTGACAGTCTGCGACCTGAGGAAGTGCACGCAAAGAGATCAGGTGGTGCTAGGGGCAGTTAGCCCTGCAGCCATCGAGCTCTCCTGCCTTGCTCTGCCACTCTCCCAGGAGGTAAGGAAGGGGGCAGGAGGCAAACTCATGTCTGCTCCTGGATCACAGGACATCTATCCTGCTGGAGCGTTCCTTACCTGACCTTGCATGATCCATATTGCAATGCTATTATTAACAGAAAACTCACACAAACACACATGGAGGTTGAACAGCTCTTATGCTGCCTAGATCATAGGGGTAGGACATTTAAAACTGCGTTAAAGTCATAAGCATTCACTTTGTCTTAAGTAGTTGAGTGTCCCTGCATGCAGGCTGGGGGATATGTGGAGAAGTATGTGACTTGAGATCTTCAGCAATCTGTCTGCAAACAAGCCTGCCTGGAGCAAGGAGGAGTGAAATGTGCTTCAGAGGTTTTTTGGGAGCAGCCTGCTTTGCCTCTCTCTGGTTTTGGTTTTTGTGTGTTAAGATACCAAAGTCTAGGTAACAAAATAGATTTACGCTGCAACCTTCTAGCAATGCTGTTGGATGGTGTGAACATGATGCCTTTGGCTACTCCCACAGCAGGTGTGCAGAAAGATCTAGCTGCAGTGAAGAATTACGCAAGCTATTAAGCCCTTAACCATTTTGCCTTTGTCAATGAAATAGATGACAGCAAATAGTGTGATGACACACCAGTTATTTGCAAAGACACTTGTAAAGATTTTAGTGGTGATCACTGTCTGTGAACTGTGCGTAAAAGTGCCATGCCCACTGCAGGTGTATCAGTCATGCCTAAAAGAGTAAACCATGAAAACTCCATGCTTCCGTGGCCAGGGAAGCCTGGAAAATCAGGCTATTTCTCTCTCCACCAAAGTACCTCATTAATCCAGATTCTGTACCTTAAAGCCATTCATGTATTGCAGCTGGCCACTTGCAGTGATGAGGGAGGTGCCACGTGGCAGAAAAGTGTCTCATTCCCTGTGCAAGGCATAGCACAGATGCAGTGTGTGTTGCTGGTAGCAAAGAAATGGGCTTGTGATGAAGGCATGGGGCAGTCAGAAGGTCTGTGTTCAACTCCTCACTCTACCACCACCTCCCTGCTTGGCTGCAGGTGAATTGCTCAAACTCTTGGTGTCTTTTTCCTTCATTAATTAGGGTCGCTGGGAGGAAGTTTCAGCTCTTAATGCTTGTAAAGTGCTTTGTAATCCTTGTGGAAGGATATTGTATGTAGTGGTTAAAGTATAATTTGGTGGGTCCCAGGATCCTCCTAATCTCTGGGCCCCCTTCATGCATGTGCTAGCCCCAGCCCAGGTAGGCATTTACATCAGACCCCTCTTTTCCCATGTCCTCCTCAGCCCCCATCCCCATTCCCTAAGCTCCCTGTCCCCAAGTCGCCACTCCAGGCCACCTAACCCCTCATCCCCCAGCTCCCCATCTTCACTCCACCTCCTTCAGCCCCCCCAACCCCCTCCACACTTCCCCAGCCCCCGTCAGTCTCCTTGTCTCTATTCCTCCATCCAGCCCCTAGCCCCTCCACCTTCCCAGCCCCCTCTGTCCCCAGCCCCCCAACCTCCTCCATCCCTCCCCAGCGCCCCACCTAGTCCCCACTCTAGCCCTTCGTAGCCCCCTCCACCACTACGCAGCCCCTACCTAGTCTTTCTAGGGAAGTGAGACACCGGGCTTGGCAGCGGGAAGCCGGAGCAGACCTGACTTGTCCCTGGTGCATGCAGGATGCAGGCTCCCCCATACCTGGTTGCAATGTGGTGCCCCTGCTGGGCAAAGAGCCGGAGCCGCTGGTCTGCAGCACTGGAGTGGGGCATCCTGGTGGGCAGTGTGGCCATGAGGGCGCTGGAGCTGGCCGAGGCCTGGCGTCAGCTGCTGGAGGTGGAGGCACAGCAGTGGCTGGTGTGGGAGCTGGGTGCAGCAGCTGCACCGTGTCTTCATGCAGGCTGAGCTGCACATCGCCAGCAGCCTTGAGAGCCTGGCCTGCCTGGGCGGTCGTGTAGGCCAGGCCCAGATCTACCTGGCAGCCCACGGGCAGCACCTAAAGAAGAGCCTGCAGCATTCCCGCAAGGTGCACCTGCATACCCAGCTGGCCTTGGCGCTGGGGCTGGGCAGCTACACGCTCTGGGGGGCCAGCAGTCTGTGGCGCAGGTGTCGGCGCATCGCCCCAGAGCCACCGAAACAGGGGGAAGCGTCCGCGGAGGAGTTAAAGTAGGGGGAACACACTGCAACCCTGAGTTCTGGTGCATTCTCCTATTTTAGGGGCCTGGAATGCAAATCCCTAAAACTAGTGGGCCCCAGAATGGTGTTCTGGTGCGTTCCCCCTTACTTTAGCCCCTGATTGTATGTCATGTAGTTTAGAATAGCTCTTATGTCCATTAGTTCCCAGATTATTGCCCTGAGAAGAGACCCCTCTCAACTCCCAGGGTCACCTCCTGACTCAGCCATTTTAATTTTAGACAACATCCACCTAGGGACGCCACTATTTGGATGGCAAATATGTTTTCTTACAGCCACTCAGCAGCATGTTTTCTTACTATCACGCACCATGCTAAATTCAATGGGGGTTCAAACACAGGCACATAACTAGAGCCTTGTGCAAATACAAATATGTGGATCCACATCCGATCTGTATCCGCAAGAAATGGCCCACAAATATCCATGTTTTATCTGCAAATGCGGATATAATGTGGATACCCACATAGTTGCAGGGCTCTAGGCCTGTGCAGATAAAAGTATATGGATCCGTATCCCATCTGCAGCCACAAGAAATGGTCCGTTGATATTCATGTTATAGCTGCGGATTTGCAGAGCTCTACACATAACACATCTGCTGCTCTCTGTGCTGAGAGTGAAGAGTGCTGGCAACAGCACACGCTGTTTGGATTTGTATTTCCTTTTATTTCAGTCCTTCTGGCACAGAGCGGCCGTAGAGCTTGCAAAATGGACCAGTGGGGCATATCCCTGGTGTAAGAGAGGCCCTCATTTATGCAGCAGGGAGAAGCAAAGGAGGCTTTGAATCACGTTGACTTCACCTCTCTGTTTCCCAGGTCAGCTGGAAAGGAAAATCTGGCTCACAGACTCCATGTCAGACCTTCCTGCAGATCCCCATGATGCCCTAGTTTGTTCTGTTTGAATAATGCTGACTGCAGCCCAGCCAGGACTTTAGGCAGAGCTCTTTGTCACCATGCACATGGAGTTTGTCCAGCCAAAGATGGAAATGGTGAAAACATCAGCATCCCTGCAGTCTTGTGACTGTCACGCTGTACTGCACTGTCATGAGAGCATTTGTCGTGCGTTTAACGCATCAGCTGCTACCCAGGACACTGCTGGAGAATGTCTGTGGATGCAGAGGGACCAAAGGCAATCTTGATTTTAAATGTGACCTCTTAAGCAGAAGAGAAAATGGGTTTGGGTCCTTCTTTATGACAGATAAACAGAGTGTGGGTGTAATTATTTTCTTTAAAAGGTTTTATTTCTGCTTGTTTTCACATTAGCTATTGCTTGCTCTGGAAGACTCTGGATGACTGAAGAAGTCACTCAAGTGGGATTATGAATGCAGAAGTGGGATTATGAATGCAGCAAGTGAAAGCTGATGCACAAGAGGGGAGGGACATTTTGTTCCGACTGATTTCAACTTGTTAATTTATTTTTGTTAACTCTTAGACATAATGACAATGCTGCTTTTTTCCCCAAAAACCCAGTTGTAGAAATTGATGAACATGTAAAATATTTCCAATTTGTTTATCTGTTTAACTCAAATACTTCAGAAACGTGGGATAAAAGATGTCATTGTTAAGATTTGATACTCTACCTGCCAATTAGGGGCCAAGAAAGCTCATAATTCACATCAGCAACATTACTAAACCCTTGTGTTCAAAAAATCACAAGATCAACATAAAAATCACAAAAATCATCAGGACTTTTTATTTACCTTCCGAATTTGGAGTCTTTAAGGGTTACATTTTTTTCAAGCCTTTTTTTCTACAGCAACATGGGCTAGAAAATTCTTCTTTTTTAATGAAAGAAGAGATTTTCACCTAAAATTTTATTCCAGATGTTGCAATGTTAAGAAAACACCCAAATATCTCTAGATACAGCTAAAGCACCTGAAATGTAAAATGTTAAGGAAGACTTCCGTTTAAACAGCATGCCTTGTTCTCTCCCCCTTTAGCCAGAAAGTTTTTACAAGGAAAACTCCATTGTTTAGCAGTCTCACAGGTGGCACCAACAATGATAGTACCTGTCCTTATGGGAAAAAAAGAAGTTAGTGGAGCTGAGCTGGAGGCCCCGTTGGGGCTGCTCGTGTTAAAATGTGATCCTGTTTCATCTCAGATGGTTTGGGGGATTCAGCTGAACTGCTGCTGGTCAGAGTGGTACGGTCATCAGATCCCTTGCTCTGGCCCAGTCTGGTCAGGACAGCATATCCTTCAGGATCAGAACACAGAAGGTCCAGCATCTCAGGAGCATTCGGGTGGTGGCAGCCATCATGATGAAGATCACTTCAGTAGCCTGCATGTTCTTCCACCCTCTTTTCTCCCCTTTATGAATTGCAAATGGATATGATGGACGGAATGGGCTAGCTCCGTATTGTTTTGTCCACCAATAATTTACTCTTGCTATGTCACACACCACTTTTCATTCATTAATTTCTGGTTCCACATTTTCTGTTTTTACCACACATAATTTTAACGCAATCCTTGAGTTGTATCAGGAAGCTTTTTTGGTTGTATCTTTTTTTATGTATCTTTTACCATCAGCGCTGGTTAGTATAGGTTAATGTGCCAGCTCAGAAACTTTCCCATACATGTACAGCTGAGCTCACAACCAGAGGCCATGGATCACAACAGGCCTTGATCCTCAGGCACCTAATTCCCACAGAAATCAGTGGGAGTCGGTAGGCATCTGAATAGGTTCCAGATCTAAAATACAAGTGCTATGTGATGATCCCTGCCCCCACTACCAAACCATGCAGCTCTGAGTGAGCTGTGAGATCTGATTGCTCTTGCAGTGGTGGTGGCTGTTTGCTCACTGTCCACTAGATGGGTGCATTGGTCTTCTTAAACGCTAACGTAGAGTGTGTGGCTGGATTGAAAACCAGTGATGCACCCAGCATGGCCTCGCTGGAGTCAAACCCTGCAACTTCCATACAAGTGGATGGGCGAGAGCCTGAGATGTGCTGAGCATCCCCCCAGCAGAAGGAGGTTGGGGCACAGTAGATTTGGCCCTACCACCGGCATCATGTATGATGCAACTGCCTCTGGGCCAGAGCAAGCAGATTGCTGCAGAGATCACTCTCTTTGCACCCATGGAGGAAGGCTCTGGGCTTGGAGCTGCAGAGTTGGTAGGGTGGGCTGTGCATCTGCGCAGTCAGCCGGGTGACTCTTTTCTGTCTCCTGCTGCAAAGCAGCCTTGAACTTGCGCTTGCTTCCCATGAGCTGAAATTCCTTCCTCCCTGGGCTGGGAAATGAGAAAACTGTGTAAGATACTCCATAGAGAAGCCCTTACTAAAAGGGCAGGAAGATTGACAAATAATTGGAGCTAAGTTGTGGACAAGCTGTGGAAAATTGCAGAACGAACAGACCCTTAGTACTGATGGAGATTTGAAAATGATGACTCTGGGAGCAGCGTAGTGCAAAGAGCAGACAGTGAGACCCCAGCGTGGACAGGAGGGGCCCTCGCTGGCAGCCCCATGCATGGCTGTGTTCCTGCTGTCAGAACTGCAGTGGAAGCCTAATATTGTGGGAGCTGCAATATTGCAAATAAAGTGTAGCCTTATCCATAGCTCTAATACAGTGCTTTTCATCAGAGGGCAGAGAGCACCTTATTCCTATTTTACAGTTGGGAAAACTGAGGCACCCAGCAGCAAAAACGACTTGTCCAAGGTCACCGACGGAACTGGAACTGATGGCTCCTGAGACCCAGGCCAGGTCTCTGTTCACTAGGCCGCACTGCTTCCCTGTTCCCAAGTCAGCACCAGGCCATTAAAGGGAGGCCTGGAGGAGCTCTGAAGGGTGTGTTGGCTGAGCTTTGTCTGCTGGGAGGTTTGCAGCATAAAAGGGCCTTGAAGGTGTTAAAATAAATGGAGGAAGGAGGAACTGAAGGAGGGTCATGACAGCTCCATAAAGGACACAGAAGACCGCAGGGGGGAAAGCATGATGTCATCCAAAATGCCTTATGTTGATGCTATGGTATGTCTACTTGCAACATATTAGTCAGCCACTAAATATCCCTGTGGGAGTTACACAGCGTTCCAGAGCACAGATTCATAGAAAATTAGGGTTCGAAGGGTCCTCTGAAGGTATCTAGGCCAACCCCCTGCTCAAAGCAGGATAAACCCCAACTAAATCATCCCAGCTAGGGCTTTGTCAAGCCAGACCTTAAAAGCCTCAAAGGAGGGAGATTTGTTCTTAGATTTGTCCTTCAGCTGAACTCAACATAGCACCAATGAGCAGCTGAAGAGCTGGCCCTAAGTTTGACCATGGTAAACAAAGCAGACAAAGCTGGAAATCAAGCTATGTGAAAGCCAATTTATTCAGATCTGTAAGAAGTTGTAGTCGTTTCCCTTAATAAACACCTGCTGTTTAAGAAGATCAGTGACTCTCTATATCATGGCAGGTACGAGGACAGACATGGGGGGGAAAATACCTGGTGACAAATTATAGACTGAGAAATAACCAGTTCTTGCCTTTCATTCACTAGCTTGTCCTGGTGGCATAGGGCAGCTAGAGGAAACTCAGCCATCACTCGGATTGAATTAATAGCTCTATTGTCAACCACATACTGTTCACCCACAGAGCACACTTAACATGAATCAGTGGAGGGAGTAAAATGTATGTAGTGCATAATTAGGCAGAGAGACAAAAAACATTGCAAATTAAGCTGTTATTACAAGGTTGTTAATGCAATTCCTCTGCCTTATGTTTTTATTATTATTATTGTAGTCTTAGGAAGTCTAGATGTGGACCAGAACTACTTTGTGCTCGGTGCTGTACAAAAACACAATAAAAAGACAGTATTTGTCTAGTCCAGCTGCTGGGGAGACATTGATAAAACACATAGCAGACCAGGAGCAGAACAGCACAAGGCCCCATGGATTTTGTCTTTCCAGGGAAGGGACATTCAGTCCTTACTACAGTGTAGGCCTCTGTAATGTAAACCTCCATTTAACAACAACATCACTTTTCTCGCCTTAATGACACAAATGTGAACCGAGTTAGCGTGATTCCCTGTGTTTTGCTGAAGGCTGCTCACAACCTGAAACTCATTCTAGCAGATATGATCCATGCCTATTAATTGCACTAGACTGTTTACTCTGGAAACTAATGATGGTCTTTACAAATACTATTTCACAGTCGGTTATTTTGACAGAAACATCCAGTTAATGCATTTATCCTGTGTTGTCAGAGATGATAGAAGGTAGACCTGCAAAAGACTGGCTAAATTAGCTAATCTCTCCCTCAGCTGGTGCACAGTTGTTCTCTTTAGTTAATACTCCACTGGTTTGCTTTGGCCTGTTTGAAATGTCCCACTTCCTTGGAGATGCTATTCTGCGGCCTGAGAGAATGCACTGTCAAGAAGTTTTAATTTAAGCCTGGACATGAATTAACAAATGGGGAAAGCGTGTGCAATAGCCACAAAGGGAAAGGGTGGGATCAAGGAGCCATAAGGGTAACTGAGGACTCTCTGGTGGTGGAAAGCAAGACCAGGCCCAACACACAGGGCATGACAGCGGCACGCCCAGCATACCAAGGTGTGGGTTGAATTGTCCGTTATGATGCTCGTGGTTGAAGCTAGCTATGTGTCAGCCAAGACTAACAAATTTATTTATCGCATGAGCTTTCATGGGAGAGTGTGGGCTTCTCTCCCAGGAAAACTTGTGATAAATTTGTTAGTCTTTAAAAGTACCACAGGACTCCTTCTTTGTTTTGCTTGGAAGGTATGTGACAAATCCAGCCAGGGTTTTCCAAGGAAGCCTGCCTGGGGTTTGTGTTTCAAGCAGCAGCCATTGAGAGAGATGCTCAGCTCTTGGAGGCTTGTAAAGATGAACACGCTTGATGCTGCTGTGGTCACATTTGTCTGTAAATGTCAGTCCATGCTGTAAGTATTGTGCTTGGACGCCTAAGTAAACATCAGTTGCATACATGAACTCATGGGACCGGGTAAGTGGAAGATTGTGTATGAACTGAAAGGTATTGGTGACAGCACAGAGACGACAGACCATTAGTTTGTCTCCCATGCAAACTCAGAAATGTGTGTTTCGGAGGAAGTCAGCATTGTTGATTCTCCATACTCACAGTGTGCTTGTCTTGATAATTTGAATAAGAGCTCTGTGTGCCAAACTGGTCATATACTGCTTCTCACATCCAGAAATGCAGCTCCCTTCTTTGGGCTTGTCTGAAAACTGTTTTCAAGGAACATTGTCTGACCAAGCACAGGGGCAATGGGTCTCTTGCAAACCCCTTGACTATGGGTGCATGTCAGGGAAACCAATGATCTGACCAGCGGATCGCGCTCAAAGATATTCTAGGGCTGAATCTCAGCCACTTGCCAGCCAACATTGCCGATGCAATTTTGCCCAATAACATTCATTCATACCCTGAATACAACAGCTCAGTGGGCACTGCAGCAGCCAATAGCCTTACCAGCTGGACCACGGCTCCATTAATTTTGCAGCCAGTGAAATGGCTGGGAAAGGCTACAGAAGGGATCACTTAATGATAACCTGTTCCGTTCACTAACTTTAATGTACCTGGCATTGGCCACTGTCAGAAGACAGGATGCTGGGCTAGACTGACCCGCAATCTGACCCAGTGAGGCCGTCCTTATGTTTGCAGGGAATGTCTATAGGGCAGTGAAACACCCGAAGCTGGCTGATGCCATCTGACGGAGTGGCAGGGCTCAGGCTAAGAAGCTGGTTATTGTAGTGCAGACATTTGGGCTTTGACTGGAGCCCAGGCTCTAGGACCCTGTGAGGTGGGAAGGTCCCAGAACTTGTAGAGTGAGTGGAAAATATCCCTGCCCTGTCTAACTTTTATTGTCAGCCCAGGCCACAAAATGAAACCTCACAGACTCATAGGCTTTAAGGTTAGAAGGTCATGATCAGGTCTGACCATATAGGTGAACTAGGCAGTCTAGGACACCATATTAGATGGAAGTGAATTTTTTTTTCTATTTTAAAAAATACGTATATTATCTCTTATAATTGAAAGTATCACTCACTGACAGGGCACTAAAGTCATAGTTTGCCTGGGCGTCAAAAACCCTTTGGCTAGCCCTGGTTACGAGTCTCTAGCCTGACCTCCTTTATAAACACAAGCCGAAGAACCTCATCTCCCTGCTCCTGTAATAGACCCTTAACCTACTAAAGTCCTCAAAGCATTGTTTAAAACAGGGGTCTCAAACTCAAATCACCATAAGGGCCGCATGAGGACTAGGACGTTAGCCTGAGGCCCACACCACTGAAATCTTTTCATACAATGATATTGCAAATATTGGTAACAATAGTGTCATTGCAGGCTGCAGGAAATAGCTTTAGGAGCTGCATGTGGCCCAGGGGCCACATGTTTGAGACCCCTGGTTTAAAGACTGCAAAGTACAGGGAATCCACCAGCAAGTTACCCATGTGCCATGCTGCAGAGGAAGGTGAAAAACCTCCAGAGCCCCTGCCCTGGCGAAAAATCCCCTCCCAGCCTCAAATATGGCCACCAGTGAAAACAGAGCATGTGGGCAAGACTCACCAGCCAGGCCCCTGGAAAGAATTCCCCAAAGAAAGTCAGAACCCATCCCATGTAATGTCCCATCATAGGTCACAGGGCGTATTTAGTGCTGGTAGGCAAAAGTCAGTCAGTTAGTTGCCAAAGGAGGGAGTTGCCAACCTTGCATTTTAGTTTTTATTGACCAAGAACTGAAATTGATTTTTTACTGACATAGTAAAACTTATTGACCTCAGTAAAAATACCCCAAACCATATAATAATGTTGCCAAAGTGTGTACTCACCAACAATATTCTGTACACAAGAATTTGGAACTGCACAATTGCTTTACAAGCAAGGAGTCCTGTGGCACTTAAAGACTAACAAATTTATTTACCGCACAAGCTTTTGTGAGAGAAAATCTCACTTCACCAGAGGCTTTGAAGATGGGGGAACTTATAGACAACTGTAGTGGCTAGCACCTCTGCTTAACAGGCAGAAGGTCCTGGGTTCAATTCTCAGGGGGTTGGACTTGATGATCTCATGAGGTCCCTCCTAGCCCTATGACTTGATTTGATTTGATTTGCTTTAGCTGCATCTAATTGAGCAGTTAGGTTCTCTAGGCATGTGAAAAAAAAAGAAATGATAAAGTTGTGATCAGTGGAATTTTATGGTACAAGAAGCAATTTGAATGACAATGTCAAAATACAGTATGTTTTAATTCTACCCAGTTTAGTGACATTTCATTTACTTGCCAATTTACTGGCGATGCTAAAATTGTACGGGGGTGGCAACACCTAAAGGGTAGCCTTTAAATGCACCAGGATCTCTCTCTCTCCACTAGTTACTGCTTCCCAGGACAAAACCCCTCCCCAGCCAGCTCACTGGGGGAACTTTTCCTAGCCTTCAGCTGTACCACACCAGCCGCTTTTTTATGCTCATTCCTCTCCCTGGGCAAATGTGACCCAACCCCTGCAATAACAATATCTTCCCTCCCCTAATTGTACCTTCCCCTTTCCCCCACCAGATGGGGCAGCCTTGCAGGCTGGGAAAGGGGCACCTTAGAACCAGTATTCTCCCCAGGAGGTGAAATTTGGGGGGGTTGTAGAGGGAGGTTTAGGGAGGATGTAGGGGTGCTGATTAATTTGCTAAAACTAGCTGGCAACTGGGGAGGCGGTGCTGAGAAATTCAGGGGTGTGTTAGGGAAATCCCAAAGGGGCAGCCCTGTTAGTCTAGTCCGGGGGAGAAAAAAACCCCAAAACCAAGGAGTCCTGTAGCACTTAAAGCCTAACCCATTTCTTTTTCGCAGGAGCTTTCCTGGCAGACGATCCCACTTGGCCAGACCGAGAGAAGGGGATGCAGGGGAGTGGAAGCCCTGGGATCCGCTCCCACAGTAACAGCAAAGGCACATTTCCAGCCCTCTTCGGCCAGGGGCCGCTTCCAGCCAGGACCAGCTGCTCCTGAGCCCCTACCCCGGGCAAATCCAGCCCCCATCAGTGGGAAGTTGGCCGGAGTCCTGGGGCTCCGCCGAGCGAGGATCGCGATGCGCCGGGCGCAGCTGGCCGCGCTGGGGCTGGGGCTGGGGCTGTGGCTGGGCGTCCTGCGCCGAGCACCGGGCGAGACTTACAGCTCGGCGCTGAGCATCCAGCAGGCGCTGGCCACCGAGGGGCGGCTGCTGCGGGGCCTGGGAGCCTACCTGGAGGAGGAGAGCCGCCGGCTGCGGGACCTGAGCAGGTAGGAGGCCAGGGGCCCCGATCCGGGCCGGATCCGGCTGCCCTGCATGCCCTTTGCTCAGCCCCCCAGGGTGTCCTGGCAGGGCAAAGCCTTGCAGGGGGCCAAGCCGCACGCTCTCCCAGCCGGCCCATCCTGGCAGGAGCTGCACAGGCAGGACGGCTGGCCCCCGGGTGCTCGGCGCTGTACAAACCAGGAGCGTCCTTGTCCAGGGAAGGATCCAGAGCCCGGCTCCTCCCCTTGGGTCACAGCCCCACCCCCTGGCCCCAATCCGGAGTTGGGGATGGGGATGGGGCCAAGTGAGACAGTGGCTGCAGCCTGCCTGGCCAGGGATGGGGCTGGGATAGGAGGGGGCGCCCCACGCGTTCAGAGCACTGGGACTCGGGGCACATGTCCCCTGTGCCAGGCGCCAGGGACGCCCCTGATACAAACAGGGCAAAAGACAGCCCTGGGCCCCAAAGAGCTTTTTGGCCGTGGTTCCCAACTGGGGCTCCTCAGACATGTGGCAAGGGGTCCGTGTAGCCTCTCCCTACCGGGGCTGGAGTCCAGCTGCTGCACCAGTGCTCCTCGGGAGGGCTGCCTCTTTGCACCCATAGCCAGGAACGGTGCTCAGGCTTCTGGTGCAGCGCAGCGGCACCAGCGCAGAAGAGTGACATCATCCAGAGCAGCACAACGGCACAGTCCCCATTTTGGCACCCCTCAAACGTCGGCGTCCCCCTGCAGTGCTTACAGGCCCATGTCCAGATCTCGGCAGGAGGCTGGGGCCACGGCAGCTCCTCAGGCAGGCAAGAGCAGGGGGCCATGGCTGCCACGGCTCAGCTCCCCAGCAACATGGGCCATGGTGGTGGCAGCGTCGCTCAATGGCTGTCCCAGCAGTGCTGCCAGAGAGGCACAGGCCAGAGTCTGCCTGCACGGGGCAGATTACCTAATCAGCTGGGGGGCTGCAAAGATTTTTTTGATTAAAAAGGATGTCCCCAGCCTGAAAAAAGTTGGGAGCCACTGCTTTATGGGATGGGATTTTCAAAGCCCAACTCCCACTGAATGTCAGCACTGAATTCCCTGAGGCAGCTGATGGTGATCCAGGGCTTTAGGCCACATTAGCAAGGGAGGTGGGTTACTCCAAATGGGCGGTGGGCCTGAGAACAGCCCTGCATTTGGTTTGGGGCTCTGTGGATGGGCCAAGAACACCAGGAGAGGCACATTTTAACTCAGTCACTAAAAAACAGTGCCGACTGAACCAGAAGCCAAGTGAGGGGGGCTTTGTGCACCCATGATTCTGACTCATCTCAGTGAGCAACCAGACATAGGACGGCCTGTTGGGAATGTGCTAGCCAAGGCAACCTTTGATTTCTAAAATGAGTGCACACGTGGGGAGTGGATGCCAGTGTGTCTGTGATTAGAGTCCTGTGACTCCAGGATGTCTGCTTCTGTGGATGCCGGTGTATTGTTTCTTGTCTTTGCAGGTCTGGCACTGTCCCAAATTTTCGTATCTGTGCAGGACTCTTGTATCTGTCATTATTAACAATGATGCTTTGGAGCAGCACCTGCTCTGGTGTAGGGCGTCTCCAAACACTCCAGCGAGATGGTCCCTGCTCACAGTCTGAGGGTTCCTGTGCAAGGAGTGGATGTGAGTGTGTGTGAATGAGGGCATGCATGCACAAGCATGGGTGTGTGCGAGAGCACCTGTGTGCAATTGAGCAAATGTGTGCATACAAGAATACATGTGTGCAAATGAGTGTATACCCAGCACTCTGTGTGTGCAAGTGTGTGTGTGTGTGCGCGCGCGCACGAGCATGCGTGCATGCACGCGCACAGGCACGAGTATGTGCACGCATGTGTATGGATGTGTGAATTCAGGTGTGTGGGTTCGTAAGAACATGAGAACGACTACACTGGTCAGACCAAGGGTCCATCAAGGTAAGACCGAGGGTCTTCCAACTGTGGTCGGGGGCGTTGTGTCAGAGGGAATGAACAGAAGAGTGATCTATTTTGTGAGCCGTGCTCAGCCTCTGGCAAACACCCAGGGATTTCCCTGCTGTCCCCCTACACCCCCCACACTCCTTTCCGAATTTCCACACGCCCCAGTTGTCAGGTAGCTAGTTACATAGTGTTATACCTATTTAATCAGTGGTTGGATGTGACTGGACTCAACTGAACTCACTAACAAAGAAAGCAAACAAGGAATCTGGTGGCTCTTTAAAAGCCTAACAAATTTAAGGAAGTTCAGATGCCATATCAGATTGCTTCTTATTTGGGGTTAGGGAGAAAGGGGACCAACGTTTGATGTTATGGACTCTCCCTTACAAGAAGTATCTGATTAGCAATCAGCTCCATCTTTTAATAAGTATTGGGCTGGTCAAACAGAGCTTGTGCTTCTTAGTCAAGCTCTGTACAGTCTTTTGTTATTTTAAGTGGCCATTATACCTGAAATCACAGATAGGCAGGACCAAGTGCTAGTGCTTAGACCTGACATGTGGGAAAGTAACCATATTTTGTGGAGACTAGAGGCTTCCAGCCTGCATCAGCTTTCCTAATGAATGGTTCCTTCCTAACATGCCGTTAGCTTTTGTGCACACACACACACAGAACAGAATTTTTCCAGAGAACTATCCACAATGGACTGCAGCATCTGGTGAGACTTGCTCACGTGCTCAGGCTTTAACTGATTGCCATATTTTGAGCCAGAATTCAGGAAGGAATTTTCCCCAGGGCAGACTGACAAGGGCTATGGGAGTTTTCCCCCTTCCTCTGTAGCATGGGGCACGGGATGGCTCACTTGCTGGTGGATTCTCTGTATTTTAAAGTCTTTAAATCATGACTTAAAGACTTCAGTAACTCAGTCAGAGGTTAGAGATTTATTACAGGAGTGAGTGGGTGAGGTTTTATGTCCTGTATTGTGCAGGAGGCAGACCATCACCTTGGTCCTTTCTGACCTTAGAGTCTATGGCTATGTCTGCGCCTAAAATCTTAGTTCGGACTTGGTTAGTCTGAACTGAGCAGTTCAAAAGTTAGTTCAAACTAAGCATAGTGTTTTTAGTTTGAATTTGTTGCGCCTTTTTTAGTTTGAACTAATCATTAGTTTGAACTAAAAAAAAATGCACTTAGTTCGAGCTAGCCATTAGTTTGAATTTGTTTAGCTCAAACTAGCATGTCTCCACTGGGCGAATTTGAACGAGCCAAAGTCGCTAGCTCAAACTAAGCAATTAGTTCAGACTAACTAGTTTGAACTAAACTTTCACTAGTTCAAACTAAAAAAGGCTTTAGTTTGAATTAGCCAAAGGCTAGTGAACACAGGGTTCAAATTAGTCCAGACTAAGCTTGTTTAGTCCAGATGCTTAGTCTGGGTGGCTGGATTAATTTGCTAGTGTAGACATAGCCTAAGAGTCTATCTCTTTCCTGAGTGGTAACAGCTAAATTAGACCCCATTATTTTTTATGTTTCATTGGGTTTCTGTTTTCAAATATGCATTACTTTGTATTTATCAGCATTGAATTTCAGCTGTCACTTTGTTGTCCAGTCATCCAGTTTTGTAAGATCCCATTGGAAAACTCTTCACAATCTGGTTTGGCTTTAATAATCCAAATTTAATAATAATCCAATTTAATCTTGAGTAATTTTGTACCATCTGCAAAACTTGCCACCTCAGTGGTCACCCCTTTTACCTGATTATTTATGAATATGTTGAACGATATTGGTCCCAGACCAGTAGCCAACTTTGTGTGATAGTCTAAGAAAATGGTCATTCATGAAGCACTTTTTAGTTTTTAGTATGGTGTCATATAGCCCCTCTTCACCACCACAGTCTCACACTTCATTGGCCCTCATGCCCCCCCATAAATTCCAATCCCCCCATTTTCATTCCTGGGGAGACCCCTGGAAACGCTAATCCCTGCCCAGCCTGGCTGTCCCTCTATGTATGTGTGTATGCTGCAATTATCCACTGGGACCATTAGTCTGGTCCACTGGCTATCACAGGCTATTAGTTTTTGCCCAGATACCCTAGTATTAAGCCCAGGATTTTAAGCATTTCAACTCCCAGGAGACTCCTGTGTGTAACGGTGGACATGGGGGTGACCAGCTAAGGGCCAAGTCTATTCCTGATATAAGCAAGGGAATGGCACCATACTTGGGGCAGAAGCTATGGCCAAGGACCTATTGCAATAGCCCTGCTCTCGTCTACACTGGTGTAAGTGCAGAATGACCCCCCAGGCAAGTCACTGGAGTTGCACCAATGTAAAAGGGGTGGAAATGAAAGAAGAACAAGGCCTAGAAACTGCCCCGGTCAGTGATGGTGCAGAACAAATCTTTGCTCAGGAACTACAGAGTCTGAGCATTTTGTAATAAACCTCTGCTTCCTTTGCTAACCAGAACAAACAAGTTCCCCCATCTTCAACACATCTGATGAAATGGGACTTTTCTCCCATGAAAGCTCATGAAATAAATACATTTGTTAGTTTTTAAGTGCCACAGGACTCCTTGTTTGGTTTACGAACAAAGCAGGAGTCTAGTGGCACTTTTCAAGATTAATAAATTTATTTATTGCATGAGCTTCTGGGGGAGAAAATCCTACTTCGTCAGATGCTTGATGAGTGACAAATGGGATTTTCTCCCCCGAAAGCTCATGCAGTAAATAAATGTGTAAATAAATGTGTTAGTCTTTAAAAGTGCCACCAGACTCTTTGTTTTGCTGAACCGGACTGATACAGCAGCCCTTAGGAACTTTGCTAACCAAGATGTCCCCATCCCACCACATCAGCCCTTCAGTCCAAGGCTTTATGTTGGAAAACCTCAGATCCCAACAATGCTGCATTCAGCTGTTCTGTGGTTTCGTGTACAGAGCAGTTAAATGTCAGATGCAGGTGGACACAAAATTACATTTCATGACCGATGCATTCCTTAAAGTTGACTCTTGTGGCATCATTTGTAGCAGACACGGAGCAACTCATAAGCACAGTGTTGGGAGCTGCGGGACTGTACCACCAAATACAACAGCTTCCACAGTGACAAACCTGATTAAATCCCTCATCATTAATGCTTTAAAATGTCTCACTCCTAGGGACTGAGCTTGTGAAATAACAAAGTGAAAAGGGATCATATTGGCAGTGGGCTCATGTCTGCCAATGCAAACAGGGGGATGGCCTGAGTTAGCCTAATTCATGCTAACGAAAATGCTGTGGAAGAGATATTTAAATCCCATTCTTCCGGGTGAAAGCCAAGGAGACATGAGGCTAATTGCCCCAAAGCTGTTGCTGGGGGGTGGTTTACCCCTTCCTCTAAGAATCTGATGTTGGCTGCTGTCAGAGACAGGATATTCCTGTGCTCCCAGAGATTTTTCTCGCTCCATTATTGCTGATCCCAACCATTCAAAAGTCATGAATCAGCCTCTCCCCTCCTCCCACCAGGATATTCATGACGTTGGCTCAGAACCAATACATTTATCCGAGCCTTTAGCAGACATGTTTTCAAGCTTTCCTCTGTACCTATGAGAGCTAGAAGGTGACATTAAAATAAAAAAAACAGATTCTCTCATGATCCCATTAGGAGCTGGGGCTTTGAGCCAAACCCCACACATGGGGAGGTGGGTGATAAAATCAAGAACGTTAGCACGTAGCTGATCTGAAATGTGTCCTGTGAGTCATAGACTCCAAGGCCAGAATGGACCACTGTGGTCATCTGTCTGATCCCTTGTAAAGCACAGGCCATGCAACATCCCCAAAATAAGCCCTAGAACAGATCTTTTAGAAAACACATCTCATCTTAATTTAAAAATTGCAAGTGAAAGAGAATCCACCACAATCCTTGGTAAGGCATGGCGCAGCCCCCCCCTCCGAACAGGAAGGATGCAGACAAATTGGAAAAAGGCTATTGGAGAGCAACAAAGATGATTAGGGGACTGGGACACATGACTTGTGAGAAGAGGCTAATGGACCTAAGCTTGGTTAGTCTGCTGAAGAGAAGAACAAGCAGCGATTTGATAGCAGCCTTAAACTACCTGAAAGGGAGTTTCTGAGAGGATGGGGCTAGACTGTTCTTACTGGTGACAAATGACAGACCTAGGAGCAATGGTCTCAAGTTGCTATGGGGGATGTCTAGGTTGGACATGAGGAGAAAACATTTTCACTGGAAGGATGGTGAAGCACTGGAATGGGTTACCTAGGGAGGTGGTGCGATCTCCATCCTTAGAGGTTTCCAAGGCCTGGCTTGACAAAGTCCTGGCTGGGATGGTTTGGTTGGGGTTGGGCCTACTTTGAGCAGGGGTTGGACTAGATACCTCTAAGCGCCCTTCCAACCCTCGCCTTTCAAGCTTCTAAGGTTGATGTGGGTTGATTACCCTCAGTGTTAATTTTTTTTTTTTGCCTTGTTTCTAGATTAAATTTGTCTCCCTTCTAGTTCCAGCCCTTGGACCTTCTTATGCCTTTGTGTGGTATATCAAAGACTAGCCCTCTATTATCAAATTTCTGTTCCCCATGTAGGAACTTCTAGATAGACTGTGATCCCAGTCAATGCTTAACCTCCTCCGATAGACTAAGTAGGCTGAGCACCTTGGATGTATCACCACTGAGTGCCGTAGGGGTATGCTGTCCAACCTGTTAATCCTTCTCATGGCCCTTCCCTAAGCCTCCTCCAGCTATCAAAATCCTGGTTAAAATGTGGACACCAGGACTGCACAGATTATTTCGGCAGTGACTGTGCCAATGCCAAATACTGAGGATTGAATTAGTCCTACTAGCCACCATGCCACTCATGTTCGGATTCCCAGCTGGTGTAAATCAGCATAGGTTGGCTGACTTGCCTGCACTGAAGCTTTCAGCCAGTGAGAGCCAGCCACTGGTATAACTGCACAATTACTTGTGCATTTCACTAGCACTGGTGAAATTGCACTAGTGCAAAGCCCAAGAGTAGGCACGAATTGCTTGCAACTGGGCTCAGCCAGTCAATGCAGATGACAATTTGTAGCAGTTTGACCCATCTACACTCGGAGTCACAGAGGTGGCTGGACAGGGGGCCATCCTGCAGGATGGCAAGGCCTTCAATGAGCTCAGAAGAGGCATAAAGTCATTTATCATCACTGCTAGCTCTGTTGAAGGTTTGATCCATATTAACAGTGATTCAAACGAGGTGACGGCTTGTGCAACTGGGGCCTGGATTGTCATCCTACTGATGGCTGGTGCACAGACCATGCCTGCTTCCATGTCTACAAAGTCCAGGGCCATAAGTACGGTGGGACGAATGGGACTTTGCCCTGTGTGCACCGGAGCAGCTCAGTAGATCCCCTCTATTAAAAGGTGTGTTTTGTGCCGCCAGCCCCAAGCACCGCTAATTGCAAAGGGCGTGTTTGAATCAGAACGTGCCCTGGGCATTGAAACAGAGCGTTATGGCTCTGACAAAGCCCAGTGGGGCCTCTGTGTGCTCTCTGACTGCACATAACGATGACAATACATGCAGTCACAGAATGTTGCTCATATTTAAATCAGTGCCATTCGCCAACAGCTGAGTTGGTCAGAGAGGTGAAAGGTCGGACGGTTCACCCTCGAGCCTGGCATCCATGTTCACCAATGGCTCAGGGCAGGTGGCAATCAGGAACTTGCAGCCTGTCTGCGGGATCTCAGCAAGACATGGCCAGCGAAGAGAGCTGGTATTAAAAAGAGGGTTAGAAGGGCCCTTCTGATGTGCTTCTGGGGAGGGGGAGACTGTTGGGCCCGAATTAAACCTCAAGGTCTACTGAAGTTAGCTGAGCTGGGTGACTAAGCGGTGGGTTGAAATGACAGTCTGAGGTTATCCCCCAGTCCCTACTCAGGGCTGGATCCTGCAGCCCCTGCTCACACTGAGTAGCACTTACTCCTAGGTCCTAGCAGTGCTTCTTGGCATGGGTAAGACTCTGGCCTAGACACTACTCTTATTAGACCAGGGTGGAGACTACAAAACTCCTGCTGACTTCTGTGGAATAATTGCCAACCAGTGGGAATTAGGGAGTCAAAATCTGGCTTGTTGGTATCAAAGTGAGTTTTGCCAATGGGCGGACTTAGGCCAGGCTTCTGCAGGGAGTCTAAGGCAGATAGGGACCTAAATACCTTTGAGCATCTGGGCTCAGGTGCCTGGACCGCACTAGAACTCAACGGGAGTTAGGTGCCTGTGTCATGACACTCTTGGGAAAATCTCAGCCTCAAATAAAAATGAGTAATGATGTGAGCGTGATGGTGCTTCAGTTGGAGTTTGCGTGAGTCTGGGCCTTAGGGTAGCAATCACGTGTAAATCGGCAGCTCAGAGCCTGGGAGAGCAGAGGAGAATTGGTTCATCTCCAGAGAGAGAACTGTTTGCAGAGTAATTATAGTTTGTTATATGTAATTATTGTTGGGATGAAAACCACTAGGGCCAGTCTACACAGGGTGGGGGTGAATGTGCTTTAGAAAGCAGACCCCAGAGTTCGCATTGCTGCCCTGGGTAGACAAGCCTTATGGCCCTCATGCAACACCTTTAACCACAGGAACAGTCCCGCTGACTCCAATGGCTCTTGGCTCCACTTGTTCAACGTTCCCTTTGGCATTTACATATGATAAGCACTTTGCTGAATTGCATTGGTCAAAACCAGGAGTAACTCCGTGGATGTTGGCGGCATTGCACCAAATTTGTGTGAGAGGAGAACCAGGCCCTGGAATGGAAGTTAGATAAATTGGCCAGCTCTTGAGGTCTTTATTAATTTCAACACACTTCTTACTAAGGCACAACTCACACGGATGTCAGTGGCCGCTTTGCTCAGTTAAGAACTAGAGAATATACCCTTACTCTGTTATTTCTTTGGACTGTAGCTTCCTTGTGTGTGTTACATCTGTGGCTCTCTTCCACACAGTGAAGAGATGCAATGAACAAGATCTAACCAGCTGACTGACTTACAAAATGAGTCTTGTAGACACTGCCAGAGGTATCTGCCTAACAAGCTTTGGATCAGACATGTGCTTATGTCATTTTAAATACATCCCTGTTGTCTTTAGCACCCAAAACTTCCATGGATCTTTCCCTCTCTCTCTCTCACTGTTATTGCATCTGCCATCAAAGGTGTAAGCCAGACAGCGTAACACTGAGAGCCAAGCAATCCATTCACAGTCATATTTTCCTCCAGGTTTTTCTTCTCCTTGTAAATTGTCCATGAATAGATTGTGGAAGTTTCCTATTCATTCTTTGCTCACAATGACCTAGTTCTTTTTGTGGGCTGTCTTACTATGGGAATGCATAGTGAAATGGGTGCTGATCTTCTCCAGGCCTATAGGAAATACTTCAATAACAGCAACAAGAGAGCTCAGTCGGGGAGGTGCATTTTGCTAATTTCAGTTTACCTAGCCCTAGAAATGGGTGCAAACTCTAAAATGTGGAGCTCAGTTTGAACCACAAAGGGGGTTTGGCTCTGGGGCTCTGGTTCATCCTACTATAATGGCAGAGACCATTTCTAATACACCCAGTTCTGGGTTCAGATTTTGTACCAGCCCAACAGTCAACGGTGACTCCTTCTTGGTCCCTTGACTAGCCGAGTGACACTCTAGTCATCCTCGCTTCTGGAGGAGTCAGACTGCAGGTCCAACCTGTGACTCCTGACCAGAGTTGTCCCTGGTAGGGTGGATTGGGGTGACGGCCCTGGGCCCTGCCCTTTGGGAAGCCCTGCGCCAGGTGGAGCAGGAGGCAGGCAACTGCAGCCCTCCCGCCTGGGAGCAGGGACCAGGTGGGAGGCAGGTGGCCGCAGGCCTCCCAACTATGCACTGGGACCTAGTAGGAACGTTGCAGCCGCCTGCCTCCGGCTGCATGCCAGACTGGATGTCAGCCGCCATGGTCCCAGCTTCATACCTGTACCTGGTGGGAGCCAGGAAATGGCATATCAGCCCCCAGGTGCCAGCCTGCAGGGGGTGCTGGGCCAACCATTGAGGATATATAGTGGGTGCCAGGAAAACAGAAGGTGCTGAGGCCCTCTGAGTCTCCTGCTGTCCCCATCTGAGCCAGCGCTGGGCTGCAGGAATGGAAAAGGAGAGATGGGAGCTGGCAGTCGTAAGTGCAGGCAGGGCAGCAGAACCTGGTTCCTATGATATGTGTTGCCCCCCTGCTGCAGGTACAGATCCCTCCTCCCTAGGGCTGCTGGGGGGTGCCATCTTGAGGGAGCTGGGTACCATCCTGCCATGCATAGGAGGAGGAGCTGCATAAGGCCTGCAGGGGCCCAGAGACTCAGGGTGCACCACTGGAGCCAGGTGGGGGGCCCATACTTTGTGATTTGCCCTGCGCTCTATACTGTATTAGGGATATCCCTGCCTGACAGAGCCATTTGGTGCAGCCAGACATAATCTCAGTATCTGGACAGGAGCTCAGGAGTCTAATAATGAAGTCAGTGGAAAATACCTCTATGAGGTCTGGTCACATGACTGACATCTGGGACGAATCTAGCTAGCTCGACTCTACGTGCTTTTGCTCCGCTCAGCTGCTAGAAGACCTGAACACAACAGGAAATCTGAGCTTCCATGGGAGCTGGAGTCAAAGCAACAGAGTCTGGCTTGGGCCTCTGAGCCAGATGGTGGAGCAGGCGATGCAACTGCAGATATGCCCACAAAAGTATCAGGCATTACAGCTCATGTGAGCAGCCTCCAACCTCTCAAGGGGGGTTCTGGGAGGATGGAGCTAGGCCGTTTTCTGTGGCGGCAAATGACAGAACAAGGAGCGATGGTCACCAGCTGCAGTGGGGAAGGTCTAAGTCAGGGATCTCAAACTCAAATCACCATGAGGGCCACATGAGGGCTAGTAGAGGGACACATAAGGATTAGTACCTTAGCCCGAAGGCCACACCACTGAAATCTTTCCATACAATGATATTGCAAATATCGATAATGATCATGTCATTGCAGGCCACAGGAAATAGCTTTAGGGGCCACATGCGGCCCGTGAGCTGCGTGTTTGAGACCCCTGGTCTAGGTGAAATATTGGGAAGAACTTTTTCCCTAGGAGGGTGGTGAAGCACTGGAATGGGCAGTGGCGGATCACCACACAGGCCTACGGGGCCCATGCCCAGGGGCCCACAGTGTCATGGGGGCCCTCCAGTGCTGGGGACAGGGACACCCTAGGACAGAGGCCGGGCTTCATGCTCCCACCCCACTCCTGGGCCAGCTGGTTCATTCCCAGGGCTCAGAGTGGGCCAGTGCAACTGGTTGCTCCACTCCAGGGGCAGAGCCAGCTGACATGCAGTATGGCCTTCAGGCCACACTGGTAGCTGCACCACATGCCAGTCAGCCCCAGCTGGACCAGGGCTAGGGCTGGGGCCAAGGCTGGTGCAGAGACCAGTCTCTGGCCACTGCCCCCCTCCAGTGCTGGCCCGCCAACAGGCCACCAGTGGGGTCCAGTGCCCTTTGCTGGAGGAGGCAGAGCCCCACGTTGGGGTGCAGGGCTCCAGATTGCAGGGTGGCCCACCGCCGGTGAAGGCCCAGGGGCTCTGAGGCCCCTTAATTTGCCTCTGGGAATGGGTTATCTAGGGCGGGGGTGGAATCTCCATCCGCAGAGGTTTTTAGGGCCCAGCTTGACAAAGCCTTGTCCAGGGTGGTTTAGTTGGGGTTGGTCCTGCTTTGAGCAGGCAGTTGGACTAGATGCCTCCTGAGGTCCCTTCCAACCCTCATCTTCCGTCATTCTAAGTGACTTCTACTCTTTGCATTTCTGAGTGGGTCTGATGTGAACTTAGGCAAAGCGGGTGGGGGGAGTGACCATCATTAGAGATGTTAACTTAGCCCCAGGCAGATCATTCCCGTGTCTGGGCTTGGCAAAGCTTTTGGCCTGAGGGCCACATCCACCTCTAGGCAGGCCAGAGAAAGGCTGGAGTGGGGTGGGGTGGAGTGGCTGCTGTGCTCCTGCTAGGGCAGCAGTTCCCAACCTTTTCTCTGCTGTGGCACACCTTGATACCTTCAAATTTTTCAAGGGACAGGACCATTCAAAAACTCATATTCAAATTAATTTAAATTACTTATGAATATTCATGAACCATGGCACAGTTTCAGAAATGCAACTGTGTAGGATAGTAGGGGTAGCAGAGTAGGGGTGGCAAAACATGGGAGGTCAGGAGTCCTGTGCAGTGGCAAGAGTGAGTGTGGGGAGCAGAGCAGGGCAGCAGTGGCAAAAGAGGACAAGGGCAGCCATGTGGGGAAGAGCACAAGGGTGGCAAGAGAGGAGAGGGGAAGGGAGAACAGGAGTGGCTTTGTCAGGTGGCAGGGAGAACCTGGGGAGTGGGAGGGTAGGGCAGGGGAGCATGGCGCAGCACCCACTCCCCCCCTTCTCCATAATGGCTGCCGGCCACCCAGGGCAAATCCTCCAGGGGAGTTGCTGGTGCTGGGCACACAGGGCATGTGCCCCGAATCCCAGCGCCAGTGCCCCAGGTCTGGCGGGGCCTGCCTTTCCTGGTCTCTGGCCTGATCAGGCCGGAGATCCAGGGCCCAATCACCCGCAGCTGTGGAAGCTCCATCCCCAGCTGGGGATCCAGGGCTCAGCCGTCCACGGCCGCAGCGGCCGCTCCAGACCCGTCCCTGGCCGGGAATGCTGGGCCCAGCCACCCACGGCCACTCCTGGCCCCGTCCCTGACTGGGGATGCGGCACCCAGCCACCCACGGCGGCACGCGGCTTCCAGCCCTGTCCCTGGCCAGGGGGTGTGGCCTGCGGGCTGGGGGCAGGGCCTGCAGGCCAGAGGCGGGGCCTGGGCCAGTGCCCCGGGTCCCTGCCTGGGGCAGCGACACCCCTGAAACCCTCACCCCACTGCTCCTCCCTCCCATCCCAGTGGGTCTCATCCTCCCCTCCCCCAGTCCCCTGCTGCCTGTGATGGACCCTCCCATCACTGCAGGGGCCAGAACTAGGCCTCCAGCCCCCAGCTACACCCCCTCACATAGCCACCCCACCCCCCAGCTACACACCCTCTGCTACAGACCCACTCCCACCCACCTCTGCCCCCCCACACACACATCTGCCCACACAACCCCCAGCAGCTCTCCCCCCAAAGCCCTTACCTGGGCTGTTTGCAGGCTGGCCATCAAGGAGCTGCTCCACCCTGCAGGGGGAGATTCACACACTCCCAGCCTCCCACAGCTCTCTGCTGGCTGGGCTTAAGGTGTAGCCACAGGAACGCTGCATTCTGGCTGCTCGTGGTATTTTTGGGGGGGACCCCTGGAACTCCACGTTCCAGTGCCTTCCTCTCTTTTTAGGGGGGCCAGAACCCTGCTTGCCTAAACTGTGTTCCAGGGCCTTCCCCCTTAGTTTAACCCTTGCGTTTTCCCAGCCCTGCACAGCTCACGTGGCTGGGCTGAGCAGGGAGGGAACTTTAACTCTAGCTCTCAGGGATACTCGTGGCACACTTTGGGTGTTGCCATGGCACACCAGTTGGGAGCCACTGTGCTAGGGCACTGCTGGACCCATGTGGTGGGGGAGAGGCCAGAAGAGGGGAGCAGCTTCCACACTTTGGCCAGGGTGCCCCACTGAGCTCACATGTGGTGGGAGAGGAGTAACCACCATGCTCTGGCCAGGGCACTGCTGCTGCATGCAGTGGGAAAATGCTTGGGCTGGGAGGGAGAAGTGGCCACCAGGAGCACCCCTGGCCTGGGAAAAGATCCAAACCTTCGGCACCAAGAGTAGGGGCTGGACCACTTTAAGTGCGTTGCCACTGCAGCCACTGCTGCAGTGGACCTGGGGCTCAGGCGCCAGGACTCAGGACTCAAGCCCTATAAGCCCGGTGCCAGCAATGCCCCTGGTGGCCACTGTGGTCCAGCCAGGGTGTTGCTGGACCCAAGAGGGGTGGGCGGTAAGGGTAGGGCTGAGAGGGGCATCGCTGCTGTGCTCCAGCCAGGCCCAGCTGGAGGACCTGATGATGCAGGCCATGGTTTGCCCACTCTTGCACTATATTCTCCAGGGTGTAGCAGGAGTAAGTTCTGGGCTTTTTATCCTACTAGAGATACTCAGATGCATCAATGCTCTGCCTCCTCTGCACTGGAAGGGACAGATCCTGCCTACCCGATCCCTTTGTTCAGCCTCATTTCAAGTGCTTACCCCAAGCCACCATCCCTCAGGCTCTCCAGAGCTCACTGTCAGAGTTTTCCCAGCTCTGTGCTCTCCAGCCCATCAGCTAACCTGGTTAGTCACAGTGTGAGGGACTTGCCCTGCTCATGCCTTCCAGGTTTTACAACAAGGTGCAGGATTTGCACCATGGAGCTGGGGCCTCCACAGCGAACCCGCTGCTTGCCTACATGCTGATCAAGAGGCTGCAGTCTGACTGGCTGAATGTGGTGTACAGCACGGAAGCCAGTGAAAACACCCAAGGTACCAGAGAAGGAATCATACTGAGTCCACAGCTGCCGAGCACCCAGCGAGCTGGTCCCGCTCGAGTCAGCAGATGAGCATACAATGGGTGGGATTCACAGAGGTATTTAAGCATTTAATTCCCATTGATCCCAGTGGGCCTTAGGCACCAAAACACCTTTGTGGATCTCCTTCAGTGTGTCCAGAGGAGCTGGGGGTTGGGGCTAGAAACTTGGCTGATGTCACCTGGCTTGGATCCCTCATCACCTCCATGGAGAGATAATGAGGGTCTCAAAGGTGGGATTGAAAGTGGGAAGGGAAGGAAGTGAAAGAAGGGAAGCTAGGAAATGAGGGTGGAGGGGAAATGGAGAGGGGCAGAAAGGTGGTGGAGAGCAGGGTGAGCTGAGGAAATGAGAAGGGAATAACAGGGAATGATAGGGGATAGTCTGTGATGGGGAATGGAGACGAGTGAGAGCCAGGCACACAAGTCCAGGTAGGCTGAAGATACCCATGGATGGACAAAGAAGGGCAATTCCCATTTGTTTGGCACTGAAGTGCTTTTGGGTGATGTTTAAGGGGAAGTCTCTTCTCCATGCTAAGATCCCTGAACCCTGCCTTGTTTCCAGCCAATGTAAACCCCTATTGGGGCACCAGCGTTCTGTTCTCCGCATCCCCACTGACTCCCTTCCTCCGTGTTACAGCACTCAAGAATGGCTACAAGAACGTGGAGAAGGACCTGCCTGTGTTTGAGGACCTGGAAGGAGCAGCACGGGCTCTGATGAGGCTGCAGGACGTCTACGGTCTCAGCGTGAAGGGGCTAGTGAAAGGGGTGTTCCAGAGAGCTAGCGGTGGAGACCTCCCTGAATTATACAGTCCTGGGCAGCTCTTCTCACTCTCTGCCGATGACTGCTTCCTTGTCGGCAAGGTGAGGGGGAGTTGTGGGATGAGCGCTGCGGGAGCGTGGACCAATGGGTTACGGCTCAACCTGTATGTAACGACATCTCTAATGGAGTCATCTGTGAGGATGAACCCCTGCCACTAGAGGGGAACAATGAGTCAGGCTGCGTTAAGGTGGGTTACGTGTATCTCATGGAGGCTGGTGGCAGTGTGGACCCCAGAGGCTTGAAGGCCCTGTGTGTTAGACCGATTGTTGTTCTGGTCACAGTGACAACCCTGGGGACACCCAGGGCCATTGGTGTCCTGCGCCTCCTCAGCTGGTGGAACAGGACAAGCCCACCTGATCCCTACACAGTGCAGTCAACGGAGGAGGAAATTCCCTCCCATTGGGTTCATTGTCAATGGGCTCTGTAGGAAATTGGCTTCCTGGCCACAAATTCAGACAGTTTAATCACATGGGTAACAAACTGGAGGAGAAGTTGTACTGGCAGCAGCAAAGGAAATTGAACTCACAACCCTCAGCACAAACCCCAGAGGCACTCTTCCATGGGAAGTGGGAAGCTTTGACACCACTGGGGCCAGCCAGCCATGATCACATGCACTAAGCCTGGGGCACCATGCATATGTATAGACTAGAGCCCCAAGTCCTTGCAATTAAGTGATAGCTCCTTGACCCACTCAGTGCCCCTAGATCAACTAGTCCCAGCTTAATCATCTCCCCAGTGACTGGACTCCACGTTAGGTGGTTCTGGATGTATGCGGGAGCCATGCTCCCGGCTCCTCCTCTTCCCCTGGAGGCTCCAGCCCCTGGCCTTGCCGGAAGCAGGAGCTAGACTGTGGTAAGAGCTGTCATGGGAGACTGGGGTGCTGTGGGGGGCCCTGGACCCTGCACCTGCCCTGCTCAGGGGGCTGTGGTGTTTGAGAGCAGCCCCCACCCTTTGTCCCTGCCCCCTGGGCACAATGCCCGGGGCAGATAGAAGGTCTGGGGCCCCCCACAGGCTCCTTCAGTGCTCTTACCATAACTCAGCCAGGGGCGGGGCTTGGGTGAAAGGCGGAGCAAGGGGTGTGGCCTA
Organism: Podocnemis expansa; assembly: GCA_007922195.1. NCBI lineage: Eukaryota > Metazoa > Chordata > Testudines > Podocnemididae > Podocnemis > Podocnemis expansa. The sequence goes on from ML682063.1 coordinate 3,595,342, forward strand.
ATGGTGAGTGGGGGCTAAGGTCCAGTGCTAAGGACGAATGCTGCCCTGGAGTCAGCTTAGTCCAGACTAATTTGGACCAGGTTTACACTAGGCTTTGCCAAGTTTGAACTAAGCAATTGCTTAGTTCGAACTAAGCATGATGTGGTGGGCTAGCAGCTAGTTTGAACTAGCTGCATTACTAGTTTGAACTAACTTTTTAGTTCGAACTAAAAAGCCGTGGTTAGTCTGAACTAGCCAATAACTATTCTTTGAGTCCAATCTTTCAACCACTTGTGCATCCACCTTACAGGTCTGGAATAAAGCTGGGAGCAGCGGGTGCTTGCTGCCCCGCTAAAACCCAGCCCTGGCCAAGCAGGACAGTACCACCACCGACCATCAGCCCGTCTGCTCTCCACCTGGGCAGGCTGGTCTGTGGACCACGGTCTCTGGCCTGATGTCTCCACCCACCCCATGAATGACTGAGCTCCAGGCCCCAGACCCCCCTGCAGTGATGGCCAAGCCACCCTGCCCTGGGGAGTCATCATGGGAGGGGGTCCACAGAAGTGGGGAGCCCCGGGCCCCCTGGGGCCTTGACCTGGCCCTGCCACCTTATACTAATTTCATCTGGACAAGAGGTGGGCAAACTATGGCACACGGGCCAGATGTGGCTTGTGGGAGCATTTCATCAGGCACCTGGCAGGAGCACTGCAGCTGCTCCTTCCTCCCAGCCACATTTCCCCAGTGTGTGATTAGTTAAAACTCTCCTAGAGGATCAAACTCAGATTTATAATGGTTTCTGAAATGTTAGCAGGCACTACTTTTTCTTCTTTAGAAGCCCATGTGATTGAATTCATGATGCTAAAGGAGCCTGGTCTGGTAGGCAGAGGGATACAAAAACTGTTGGGTAAACTGGAATTCCAAACAAGGGGCAATCATGCCTCTTTTATAGCACGCCATGCCTCATGCATTGCTGATAGATAAATCTATTTAGTTTTACTTCTCTCTCTCTCTCTCTCACACACACACACACACACACACACAATATGACCTTTATCACTGGGGGACATTATGAAGTTACAGTGATGAGAAATTAGCCTAGATATGTCTTTCCTCAAATATTGCAAAAGAAATCCTTTCTGACTCATCTCTTAGACATTCCTCGCAGACAGGGATAGCGAACGCCACAGTCCTGTTTCATGCAGTCACACCAGGCAAGGAGACGTCTGTTTCCCAGACTGACTGTGATTAATTACAGCAAACCAGGAGGTCCGTTACATCCTGGAGAACAGGTTTTCGCTGTCTGTGAAGGGAAGAGCTGGGGCAGCAGAGACCTAACTCACATTTCCTGATTTCTTTTCCCCGCACCACTTAGGAGAACTCCGTGTTCGCTTGAGGGGAGATGAGACACAAAGCTGATTGTTCAGCTATTGCACATTGATTTATGATCAGTTAATTAAGCCTTCCAACCAGGGTTAGCCCAACCATATAGGCAAACTAGGTGGTCCTGCAGAGTGCCAGGTTTTAAGGGGCACCACATTAGAGAGAAGTAAATTTTTTTCTCTATTTAAAAAATATATTAATGTGTTATCTCTTATAAATGAAGATGATTGGGGCACCAAAGTCATAGTATAGCTAGGGCACCATAAAAAACCTTGGGCCAAAGCTGGTCCCAACTTGAAAATGGCTAGACTTCAGGTATGCTTAGAGCACCCCCTCCCTCTCATGCCGGCTAGTGTTGTTTTATGGTATCTGTATTCACCTGATGTTTCTTCCTGATTTATACTTAGATTGGGAGCCAGTTTGGAGGGGCAGTTGACATTGTCCTGTGTTTGTAAAGCACCCGAAACAATGGGATCTTGGGCCATGACTGAGGCACTTAGACATTACGAAAATACAAATAAATAGTATTAATATCACCCTGGTAAATTAGATAACGTGTCGCTGTCTCTATTTAAGGATGCAATTGTGGCATAAAGACATTAAGGGAATGTCCACACATCTCTTTTATCTTGAAATAACAATGGTTATTTTGAAATAAAAAAGATTAGGTCCACATGACGTTTTCTTATTTCAAAATGACAGGCTCCGTCATTTCGAAATAAGAACCGTCATTTCGAAACAGCTTAAACTCCATTCATTTTGAAACGGCTGTTATTTTGAAATGGTTATTTCGAAATAATGCCGTTTGGACGTGTTGTTTCGAAACAACACCATTATTTTGAAACAACTGTTTCGAAACAAAACGTCCAAACGGCCTTATTTCAAAATAACCGTTTCGAAATAAGAGCCATTTTGATAGCAGGCTTTCCCTTATTTTGAAATAAGTCATTTTGAAATGACTTATTTTGAAATAAACCTTCATGTGTAGACATAGCCTAAGTGACTAGCCTAAGGATACACAGCAAGTCCTTGACAGAGTCAATAAAACCTTGATCCAAAGGGGTAGCCATGTTAGTCTCGTCCAGCAAAAAAAAAAAAGGAGCCTAGTGGCATTTTTTAAAGACTAACAAACTTATTTGTCACATGAACTTTCATGGGAGGAACTCCCATGAAAGCTCATGCAATAAATAAATGTTAGTCTTTAAAAATGTCACCAGACTCCTTGCTTGTATTAATAAAACCTTGAGGATCTGCACCCAGTCCCTGCCTTTAACCACTAGACTGTACTGTAATAAAAAAAGACAAAGTAATTGAAAAATAAATTTACCCTGGTGAGTAGTAAACATTGGAATGTCACTGCAAAACTATCACTGCTTTGGGTAACGAAGCTCAAATGCCGTTGCCAACTGTTGCATTTTGATCAGCCCCAGCTCTGGTGGTCATGTCATGGAATGTGAGAAATCTCAGCTCTTGTTTAACAAAGTTTTCAGCTCAGTCATAGTGGGAGGGGTCCTGCTTTTTTGGCAGGGGGTTGGACTAGATGACCTCATGAGGTCCCTTCCAACCCTATGGTCCTATGATTCATTGCCCCCCGAACCAGTCAAAACACAGAAGGCACGTAAAAAGGGATGCCAAAGTGCGCTATTTTTCAAATCTCATTATTCTGAAAATTAATTCACAGGTTTTTGCAGCCAGACTCCTGACTTCGGAAGGCTGGGGGCTGGCCATACCAGATATGTACAACACCCCCCACACCCTTTTTTGTAAAATGTTCCATGTTGTTTCAAACACAAAAAATGGCTCAATTCTCAACCCTTCCCTTATGGGCTGTGAAAAATGCACACCCCTGAGTGACATAGCTATGCCCACTTAATCCCCAACGTAAACAGTGCTAGGCTGATGGCAAACTTCTTCTGTCACCCTAGCTATTGCCTCCCAAGGAGGTGGATTATCTACACCAGCTCGAACCTCCCTTCTGTCTGCAGAGGTAGTGGCTATGCTGAAGCGCTACCCAGCGCTGTTGTTGTGGGATTTCAAGTCATTTAATTTACCACAATCCGTGCCTAGTCTCTGATAGGCCTTAACCTGGATGGAAAAGGCACATCATGCAATTTTCATTAACTGGATTCACCAGAGCAGAGATGTATCTGAGTTACGCCCACAGTGACAGTAGCTGTGAGGGAAAGGGGCTCCCACGCTCACAGGCAAAGAAATTACTTGGGGTCTCATCCTGCACTGAGCCACTGGTTGTTCTCATTGCAAGGGGTGGTGCTGCAATGCTTAGCAACAGGAAAAAACCACCTGTGAGAAGAGAATGCTGTGATGTGTGGGTAAGGCACCAAACGGGTGCTCTGGAGAGGTGGGCACAAATGTTAGGGGGCTCCAGGTTCCCTGCATAATCATGGGCAAGTCACTCACCTTCCCAGTACCTCATATACAAAAAGGTAGCAAAACCTCTTCTTACCTAGCACTCTTCCTCAGCAGAGCTCAAAGAGCTTTCCAAAGGAGAGCAGTAATATTACCCCCTTGTACAGTGAGAAAACTGAGGCATAGCACAGCGTGCACACCCGTCCAGGGACAGACCTGCAATTAAGACTCAGCTTTCTTAAGTTCCAGTCCAATTGGCTAGGCCACACTGCCCCTCAGAAAGTAACACCTTCCTTTGCCTGTCTTGTCTACGTAAATGGCAAGTTCTACAGGGCCGGGGCTTCCTCTGACTATGGGTCTGTGCAGCACCTTGCACAATGGGACCCTGATCTCATCTGCAGTTCCTGGAACACAAATGACAGTAAGATCGACAGTATGGAGACCTTTGGCCATTGACTTTGGGCTGAGATTTAATGAGCTGCAGCATTGAGACCAAACCGTGTTTCATAATCCCCCTACCACAGCCATGTTAGGGCATAGACTGACTCATGGACACGTTTCCTTCCCATTGCTCCATGCCCCATGCCAGCTGTTGGTAACTCCACATTATCTGTGGCATTCATCTGCTCTCTTGCAGGTGGCGTATGACATGGAAGATTACTACCACTCCATTGCATGGCTGGAGGAAGCCGTCAGCCTCTTCCGCCTCTCCTATGGGGACTGGAACACAGAGGATGAAGGCAGCCTAGAGGATGCGTTGGACCATCTGGCTTTCTCCTACTTCAAGGTGAGTGTGGGTGCAACCTTTCCCTGCATCCTCAATTGCACAGAGCTAGCTCCCGGCCTATGGCATGCGCAGTGCAGCACAGACTGGAGAATGGGTAGGAAAGGCTGTCATGTCTTTGAGCCACCTTTGTGTTCTCCTAATTCTGGGCCACTTGTGCACAAATCAAAGATCACCAGGATACACTGGCAATGTCTCCTTTTTCCTGACCACTCCCTCTACCCCAGGACATGGGAGCAAGGGATGTGGGCATTTTGCTACACTCAGTTCTGTGTCTGCAGAGATCCTGCATGCCTGGGCTGATCCCCCATCAGGCCTGATTACTTCAGCATCAGGAGCCTTTGCACCAGCAACACGGCATAGAGCAGCCACAGCTCAGGGGAGAGGCTGGCCTCCAGGCAGCTCGGGTGTTAGGGGGATTCCAGACCCAGATCTGGGACTGAATTTTGCAGATGGCTTCCATGTGGGGGGGGGGGGTGAAATCTGGACCTGGTCTCCCCAGCCTGTGTGGGTTCGTGGGCACCAGCCTTGGCCCATCTTCTGTGTCTTCGCTTATTTGTGCTTCAACCACAAACTCATCTCCCCACCAGGGCCAGCCCCAAGGAGCCCCTCATCCCACTCAGTCATAAGCTACCATCCAGCCAGAGCTGGTCCATGCCCCTGCCTCCCCCACCTCGCCCACTGCACTGATTTCAGAGGGTGCCTGTCTGCACCCCTATTGTGTGAGCAGGGCTGGATTTCCAAATAGGCATGGGTGCCAGACTTCTAGGGGCACCTAAACAATGATGAATTACCACATAGGCCAAGGGGGCCCACGCCCAGGGACCCTGGCCAATTTGGGGGCCCCACATGAGTGCTGGACCTCTAGCCTTCCTCCTGCTCCTCCTCTTCCTCCTGAGGCCCACCCCTTGGCCACGCCAGAGCCAAGAGTGTACATATTTCTTCCCGTCTGGAGCCAATCTAGCTGCCCCAGCCCCTCTTCCCTCCCACTTTATTCCCCTGTGGAGCTGGCCCGGCCAACCCTTGTCTCCCCTGTTGCCCCCCCAGGTGGAAAACACAAAGGCCATCTGTAGGCGGGAGGGCACTGAAGATGCTGTGCCCACCGCGTGTAAAAATGTCAATCCAGCCCTGTGTATGTGGTTCAGGGATTGGTAACACGGGTGATTCCTGCGGCCAGTCCGGCTTCGTTCATGCCTGAGTTTTGCTGGGTTGTCCCCACTTCTGTGGTGCATGGTAGGAGCTGGGGGAAAGGGGATCCTAGCTCAGGCAAACACTCGGGGTTCACCCATCACACCAGGGATGCCCACATTTCCTCTCTCTCTTCTCCCAGGCAGGAAACATTTCTTATGCATTAAGCCTCTCCAGAGAGTTGCTTCGCTACGGTATGTAGACTCATGGACTCATCTCTTTCTTACATGGGAGGCCGCAAATCTCCTAAATCACTGAGCTAAATGAGTGATAGGGTTGTAAGCCGGCTGAGCTCACTCTCACCACAACTGAGGTGGGTGGGAGGCAATCTGCCCCTCTCCCAATCCTGGGGGCAGCCAAGACTAAACTGGCCCCAGGAGCAATTTAGAGCTGCCCCGGGGTTGCTTTAACATAAGTGAGCTGCACTCTCAGGTTCTGGCCTAGTCCCCAGGAAAGCCTCAGGTGCCCAATGAAGGCACTGGAGCAGCACAAATGGACCTTAACCCAGGGTGCAGATCAGGTCACAAGGATATGTTGGGCCGACTATCGTGTAAGCGCCTGAATAGTGTTACCAGAGTCAGGAAGTGGCCAAAATGTGTGTGTGCACTACTGGCTGGAATTCGAACTGCTCCACAGAGTCCATGGACGCTTGCTCTGCTTTAGCGGGATGAGGAAAAAGCTGTGAACATTGACAAGTGAACTCAATTAATGGTGCCAGTGGCCCTGGAGTAAATTGGTCCCTGTGTAATGAAACGATGGCCAAAGCTATGTGCAGAGGGCTGGGTAATGGGACTGTGCTGTTTCCAATAGATCCCACCAACAAGAGAGTCGCTAGGAATGTCCTGAAGTATGAAAGGCTCCTGGTGGAAAATCCAGAGAGTGCTACGGCCAAGGTGGCCCTGCAGAGACCAAATGTGACTCATCTGCAGACTCGGGACCTCTATGAGGAACTGTGCCAGACGCTGGGATCACAGGTATGGAGCCCGGAGCTGTCACATGGGGCAACAGTGAACAAAGCAGGCTTCCTAGATGTGAATACTGAAGCCTTCTTGCTAAGGACAGCCATGGTGTGGTCCACATACTTGCCCAGTGAGCAGTCATAGAATCATAGGGTTGGAAGGGACCACATGAGGACATCTAGTCCAATCCCCTGCTAAAAACAGGGCCACTTGCACTAAATCATCCCAGCCACGGTTTTGTCTAACCAGCCCTTAAATGTTTCCAGAGACGGAGATTCCAGCACCTCCCTAGGTAACCCAGTCCAATGCCTCACAACCCTCCTCATAAGAAAGCTTTTCCTAATATCCAACCTCGACTGCCCCAGCTGGATCTGGAAACCATTGCTCCTTGTTCTGTCCTCTGTTACTAATAAGAACAGCATAGCTCCCTCCTCTCTGGAGCACCTTTTCAAGTAGTTGAAGGTTGCTATCAAATCCTCCCTCAGCAGGGGCGTCGCTGGTGCTGGGAACTCCAGGGCACGTGCCCCGAACCCTGGGGCCCAGCCACCAGCAGCCGTGGCAGCCCTGTCCCTGGCCGGGGATGCAGGGCCTGGCCGCCTGCAGGGGCGCGGTGGCGCCTGGCCCTGTCCCCAGCCAGGGGACGAGGCCTGTGGGCCAGGAGCGTGGCCTGGGTCCGTGCCCCGGGTCCCTCCCGCATCCTGCGATGCCTTGTCCCTCAGTCTTCTCTTCTGCAGACTCAAGAAGCCTAGTTCCTTCACTCTCTCCTCATAAGTCATGTGCCCCAACCCCCTGATCATTTTTGTTGCCCTCCGCTGGACTCTTTCTCATTTGTCAACGTCTTTTATGTAGTGTGGAGCTCAAAACTGGACACAGTATTCCAGATGTGGCCTCACCACTGCTATAGAGAGGGGCATAATCACATCCCTCGATCTGCTGGCAACACTCCTACTGATGCAGCCCAATATCCCATTGGCCTTTTGGCAATAAGAGAACATTGTTGACTCATATCCAGTCAGCTGGTTCCCGTTGCCTACTCAGGCCTGGTGGATGCAACCAGTGGGGGGACAATGACACAGACGCACAGAGTCATAACTAAGGAATCCAGCGCCTGGGGCACAGTCTGATGGGAATGCGCCCCTTGCATTGGCCAGCACCAAGGTCAAGTGGTGAGAAACGTGTCCTTTAATGGAGCGGCTCAATGGAGCTGCTCTGGTGTGCCCAATGCAAAGCCCTGCTCGCCCCACCCTAGTTATGGCCCTGCAGGCACATGTTGGCTGGTGTAACCTGCTGGCCAGGGTTTGTTGCGTGCTCCTCTCTGTGCCCACTCTCAGGAGATCCAGGGCCAGGCCAGCTCCCAGCGCTGGAGCCAGCTGGTGGAGATTCAGAGCTGGGGGTCACAAGCTCAATCTCCACCATGATCCCATTGGTGGTGGTCAGACTAGGAACTGGTGGGAAGGCCAGCAAGTCCCCATGTAATAGTAGCTTTGGGGTATCATCAGCCCAGGTGAGGTTAGAAGCAATATCCCAGAGCTAAATGGCTCCGTGCACCATGGTCAGCCCCCAAGATCCCCCCCTCCTGCCTCGTCAGCACTACAGGGGAAACTCTTCGCAGTCCTCTGTAAATTCCTGGTGTGACCACGCTGGGAAAGAAGGCAGCACCAGCAGTAGAAGAGGTTCGGTGAAGTCCCTGTAAGCTGGAGTCTCCAGCCATCTCGTCACTCATTCCTTGGACTGGTTTCCTTTCAGCCCACCCAGTATCAGATCCCAGCCCTCCACTGCTCATATGAGGCAAATGGCAGCCCGTACCTGATCCTCCAGCCAGTGAAAAAAGAGCTGCTCCGACTGGAGCCATACATAGCCCTGTACCACGACTTTGTCAGCGACCTGGAGGCAGAGACGATTAAGGGGATCGCCGCTCCTTGGGTGAGTTCATCAGATGTGGGCCCTTACAACAGACCTGATGAACACACATACGCACGCAGCAGCGTGGGTCAGAGAAACACCTGTCAATAGCCTAACGGCTGCCAGCGCCACCTTTCCAGAGCAAGGGGCTATGATCTGAGTGCAGACAAATGGGAGCCTCTTGACAACTAGGGAGGGGGCCACACCGTCCAAAGAACCTCCTGAGATAGATCAGGACTCAGTCAGGACTTTGTGACTCCTGCCTCCAGTGATGGGATTTTAGCTTTGAGTGAAAGAGGCTGGTTTCTTCCATGCCAAAGGACTTGCGTCCAGCCCACACTGAGGACCGGAGCAGAGGAAAGCGATTTCAAGCCTGAGTATTGTTTTAGGGTCAGCCAGGAATTGTGTCAGAGAAGTTCTATGGCCTGTGCTATGTAGGCATGGTTGTAGCCATGTGAGAGGGGAGAGAAATATATTGGGAGAGGCGATATATTTTAATGGCCTACGGTCTGCTGGTGGAAGAGACAAGCATGTGAGCTGCACAGCTCTCTCCTTCAGGAGACCAGACACAGTGAGGTCTCTGGTTCCTGCTAGCCTTACAGTCTCTGGGTATGTCTACATTCACGGCGACATGGCCAGAGCCATCAGATCAATTCTTCAGGATCGACTGAGCGGCAGTGGAGACCAGCTCAATTGACCCGGAAGTCAATAACATTAATGCACCCTCAGCAAAAAGATGAACCCTGCATCAATGGCAGGGCAGTCCCCCTCAGCGCAACACAGTGGGGGCACTGTGCTATGTAGAAGTTAGAAAGTCAAAGAGAAATATGCAAACTATTCTGCATAGCTTGCATAGCTCCCATTGACTGCCACTGAATTTCACCACCAATGTCGACTATTATGTCTATGAATTTAGCTAAGTGCCTGAACTTCCTAAACTCAAGTGCCATTTTAGACACGTGAACGACCATGTGACCTACTGTTTTCAGCCTGGCTTTCTGCGCCAATCGCTTGCTCCCCACATGGAACGGGGCTGAGAATTTACTACTGATTAGAGTGGGGTGAGGTAGTGGGGAGGGTGGTTGGTTGAAGGGCAGGGGGCTAGGGGCAGGTTGGCTTACAGTCAGAGGAGTGGGAGCAAGAAGCCACTATCTGGAGTGGTAGCAGAGAAGGACAGACCCACTCAGCTTGGAAGTCCAAAGTTTATGCTGAAGTAAACCACAGACATTTCGCTTCCTAAACGGACTCTCTGGGCCTGGAGGAGGGCTGGATGCCTTGGTAACAGAGCAAAATGTCCCATGCTGAGCTTAGTAACTGGATCCAGGGTTGACAGTCGTCAGCACTGCTACAGCCCTGTGGTTGTGCGAGAACTACACAAGTGCGCCCATTGCTGGGCTCGGCTGTCCCTTCCCTCCTGTTGCTGGTACAGGCTGATCGTTCGGTCCCATTACAGGCAGATGGTTCCCGTTATCACTCAGCTAGCAGCCAGGCTGCCACCCCCTTCTCCCACTGCTGCCACCTGCCAAATGCACGGTGGTCGGCCCCCCACCCTCACAGGCTGAGTAATAGCACCCCAGGTTGGACCCTGTGGGTGTCCCTGGTAGCTGCCTTAATCCACCAGGGAAGCTGTGGCTGCTGTTCCCATATCTGTCACATCCTCTTCTGCTCTTGTGTCCCTGCCCTGCAGCTGCAGAGATCAGTGGTTGCCTCAGGAGAGAAGCAGCAGAAAGCTGAATACCGGATCAGTAAGAGGTAATTAGCCAGCCCCCCATGCCATCAGCTGGAATTCCAAACCTGATTGAACAACCTTGCCGTGGCTGCCCAAAAGCGTTTCTCTGCCATGGCTTCTGGCCCATCTATTGTTAATCGTAGCACAGCATGACCTAGAGGCTCCCACTAGACCAGAGTCCTGTTGTGCAAGGTGCTGTATGAACACAGTGCGTGGATAACAGCATGTTTGTCCAGCTAGTTCAAGTACACGGAGCCATAAAGTTACAGCCTTGTCCAAGTACGTACCTGGGCTCTCTGCTGACTTTGTATGTTACTCCTATGGGTCTCCAAGCTATAGCTCCATGTGGTGCAGTGTCATCTCCCCTGATTGCAGTGTAGACGCACCCAGGAGCGAGCCCCCCTGCCCTGGGATTCTCACAGAGACAGCACAGGGAAATTACACTGGCGGTGCCAGTGTAGAGGTACCGTGATAATGCAAAGCCAGGTGATCAAACAGCTATCAGACAGGTGTGGCATTGACTAATTGAGGGTATGTCTATACTGATGGCAGCAAATCTGAGAGCGGATAGTGGCAAGTCCTGGAAGCCAACCCCAGAAGTCCTGGGGTCAGGGGCATAGGGGAAAGCCAATCGCAAGTGATATGCGGTTGACTTTCCCCTAATGTGTAACAGAGGCATAGAAAGTCACTAAGGAGTTGTGTGGCACTTTAAGACTAACAGATTTACTTTTTGCATGAGCTTTCGTGGGAGAAGATCCCACTTCGTATCTTCAAAGTATCTGAGGAAGTGGGATCTTCTCCCACGAAAGCTCATGCAAAAAATAAATCTGTTAGTCTTAAAGTGCCACACAATTCCTTGTTGTTTTTTCACTGGACTAGACTAACACGGCTATCCCTTTTGAAATAGAAAGTCACTGCCATTTGTGCAATGAATTCTATGTTCCTTGCATGAACAGCGGTCAACTGCTGCCAAATTTCCATCTAATGTAGACTAGGGCTCATTGGCTCCCTCTCACCTTAGGCCGGCTTTAAACCTGTATCCTAGGAGTGCTGGACTCTAGATCCCCTCTCTGGTCTCTGAACTCACCTGCAGCTACTGGCTTTCAGTCTACAGCCATAAGAGAAAGCCTGGCTGGAGCTCAGACAGTCACCCTGACTCCCTGTACAGGAGGAAAGAGTTAAGCCAGGCCTGGAGCAGTGTGGATTTGCAGTGACCCCAGTAAATATTTCCAGGCTTACCAGAGGGATCAGCCTCCCAGCGTCATCTGGAGACACCCCATTTAATGATGGAATTCAATTCCAGGCCTGGAGCCGGCAGGGAGAGGTGGATTTTAACTCCTGCTGCTCCAGGGGACTGTTAGAGAAGGCAGAAGGGACATTAGCAGAAATCACTCCGTTACCAATGAGAAGGTGTTTGCCACGACAGCACCCAGAAAAAAGAGGGGAGGATTAAAACTCAGGGAGAAGAAAATGGTAACTAGATACATTCATTTAAAAGACAACAACCTAGATCCCCCAGCCAGCCAAACTCACCCTCAATGCAGGCAGCATCTGCTAGAGCTAGAGAAACCCTGTCTTATGCTATTGAGATACCTCCCCAGCCCTTCACCTCTGAACATTTGAAAGCCCTTCAGAGACATTCACTATCTAGTGACCAGCTCTGCAAAGAGGTGCCTGCTAGTATAGTCAGGAGCACTACTCTATAAGAAATGATTCGGGGCCAGCCCCCCATCTCCACCCCGACCCCGACACAGCACCAAGTCTCTGCACGCCCAGGCCAGCGCTGCTCTGGGATGCCCAGGGCCCTGTGTGACTGACTCCAAGCAGCCCATCATCTGCCCAGCCCTAGGCCCCATGCCCTATGCCCTGTACCCCACGTGACCAGCTCCCAGCACACCCCTCCTGTCTGGCCCCAGGCCCACAGGGCTAGGGTTACCAGATGTCAGGCAAAAGGAGGACGTGTCCTCATTTTTCTTTTCATGTCCCCTGTCCGGCAGGCATTTTAAAAATACATGACTCTGTCTGGCTTTTTACCTACAGGGATTACAGTATGCTGGAATGCCCCAGAACACCCTATTTTTAGGGGGATGCATTCCAGACCCCCCTAAAAACAGAAGAATATCACATCAATATTACATTTTCTCCATGTGGCTTCCAATGTCCTCCTTTTTGTACTTCCCTGTCCTCCTTGCTATGCTTTGGTAGCTGGTAACCCTACACAGGACTGACTCCTGGTGCTTGCCCTTCCCCTTGCACCCAAGCTCACTCCCTGTCCGCCCCACCATGTCCAGCTCCCAAGGCCCTTCCCTGCCCAACAAAGTACTTTGCTGGAGCAAGGGGAGCCACAATATTTACTTTTCCCACTCCGAGCCACTTGCCTGAGTGCTGCAGAGCAGATTTAAAATGGCCCCATTGGCCCCAGCTCCATGGCATGGCTTGGGGGACTCCCCAGCTCATACAGGGCCCACAGGCCCATGTCCTGTGTGCCCAGCACCAGTGATGTCACTGTGTATAACTACTGTTGTACAGATGGGGTAAACTGAGGCATGCGGCCTTATTCCACTTGACACCATGAATGAGCAGAAGTGGGAAAACTGACCCAACCATTCTAACGCCTGAGCTTCTGCTCGAACCAGCAGAAAACACTAGTCACTGTAAGGACACACTGTAAAATAAAAGACCAGGCTTGTCTCCAGGGTTAATGTTCTGGGCACAAACCTGGCTTCTCTATAAAACCTTGTAATGACTCTGCAAACTCACTTCTGCTAAAAAGCAACCAAAAAGATGAGGCTTTTCAGGCATATGGCTGGGTGGGATTCCATTATATGTTAGCCAGCAGATGATCTGCTCCTTACAGCATGCCCCATGTGCCACTTTCTGCTCCCCTAATGACACAGTCCGGGCATGTAATGTGACACCACCTGTGGGCAGCAGTTCACTGTCATTGACAAAGACAGCTGTTAAGGTAATTTTCTTTTTTGGATCCTGCATGGTTGTCAGGTTGCTCCCCCTTTTCTGTGCATCCTCTTAAAACTAAAAGCAGCTGCAGCAGCAGGAGCCTTTGGTTTTTATGTAGCTCAAACTGAGACTCAGTCTGGACACAGAATTTGCAATTTAGCTGAACTAGTGCCAGCTCCAGTGTGGGCACTCTTCTGCTTAACAGCATTGGCTCAGAGCCCTTGAGAACGGAAAGCGTGGTAGAGGACCCTTTCTAGCATTGCAGTATTCCCTCTTTGGATGGTAGGATTGCTCTAACTCATAGGTCTTTTATCACAGCCCCTAACTTCTCTGAGCCTCAGTTCTCCTGTAAAACGGTTCTACAGTATGCCTTCCTTTTCTCCACTTCTTGACTGTCTGCTCTATTTCTATCGTAAGCTCTTTGGGGCAGGAGCTGTGCCCCAGATCCTCATGTATCTGGGCACCTCACTCCCACTGAAATCAAAGGTAATTAGTGGCTAAGTGGCTTTGAGGATCTGGAGCTCTCTCATGCTCTGTGTGTGTACAGCACCTAGCGCAATGAGGCACTGACCTTGCTTAAGGCCTCTTGGTACCAACATGACATGATAATCAAATGTGGGATTTCGATTTGAGTTTAGATTTCAAACCCCTCCACTCCATAGTGTTTGGATCCAAGCTGCCGGATCCAGGCTGTTGCTAGCTAAAGTGAAGAATAGACTCTGGCAGACGATTAGCTTCCAAAATCTTCTGAATGGCTGGATGTCAGCAGAGCCAATGTCAGCAAACAGATTGGGTAGAAGAATAAGGTTTCCGAGCCCTAAGCCAAAACACACAGCCGCCAGGACTATTTCAAGGCCAAGCCCTTTCACATAAATACTCCAGGCACAGCAAAAAGCTTCTGGGTCTGCACTGAATGAAACCACCCCAGAAAAGTGAAGATCCCTTTGCTGGATACATTTTGTCCTTCAGCCTTGGCAAACATCTCAGCCCTCTGCCATTCAGCTGGCTCTGTTCAGAGCTGCCACTGAGTGAGGCATCAGCTTCCACCACCATGTTGCAGGCAGGAGGGAGGCAGAATTTGTTTCAAGAACAGGAGACTGCTTGATTTTTCCCTGGCCCTGCCGCAAACTCATTGTGTGAGCCTGGACAAGCTGCCTAGCACTAGATTTTTAAAGGCATTTAGGCACCCAAAGATCAGTGGCATAGCTTGGGTCTCTGGTGCCCAGGGGCCAGTGCTTGCATTTGCTGCCTGCCCCCATCTAGATCTGGCAGCCTGGTGCTGAGCTGGCCCATTGGGGAACCCACCTGAGCCGTGAGTGAGGAGCCCCCAGTAAAGGACCCTGCAGCTCTGACACTGGCCGCACTGCAGGCGATGGAGGTTGCACGAAGGGGGCTGTGAGTGACCCCCAGAGAACTCTGAAGAGCCTGGCCAGTGGCTCTTCACCCCCAGGCTGGTGCCCAGGGACCATGGCTCCCTCCCATCTCACCCCATTGGCCTGCCACTGACAAAGATGCAAACAGGTGCCTAAAAAGCTGGTCCTTTTACATCCTGGTCTGATGCCATTTGAGTCAATGGAAAGACTCCCATTGACTTCGGCAGGTTGTAGACCACCATGGTCTTGTTGCACATGCAAATTACGGTGATACACACAAGTGGATCGTCCTTTTTAAAAAAAAATCTGGCCTCTTCCCTCTCTGTGCCTCAGTTTCCCTCTCCAATCCCATCCAATAAGGACAATAACTCCCACTTTATTGTAACTTACAACCATGCAACCAAAGTCTTCCCTGTGGCGTACTTCCCTGGTGAAACTCAGCTGAATTTGTTAGTCTTTAAAAGTGCCACTGGATGCCTCGTTTGTTTTGCTGCACTAGACTAACACGGCGACCCCTTTGGAACTTGACTTGGCTGGGTGGCTCTGGCTCCCTGGGTGTGCAGACTAGATGCCACATATCAGCTGCTGCCAGATGTTTGCAGGAACCCTCTGATCATGTCTTCTGTTCATTCCAGTGCCTGGCTGAAGGACACTGTCGACCCAGTGATTGTGTCATTAAATCAGCGACTCACAGCCGTGACCGGCTTGAACATTCAGCCACCTTATGCAGAATACCTACAGGTGGTGAATTACGGCCTGGGTGGACACTACGAGCCTCACTTTGACCACGCCACTGTAAGTAACAAAAGTCCATGATGCGGGGGCGCAATCTGGTGCACCAGTGCTGGCTAATTATGGCTTTACGGCCTAATCCAAGTCAATGGGAATCTTTCCACTGGCGACAGCTGGGTCTCACAATGACACGTAGCAGCTGCTTCAAGTTTTCGGGTGCCATCCTGGGGCTGTTACACTAAGTCAGGAGTTCTTTTGCAAGATCCTTTTCACCTGATTTAAAAAATATTTCACTTCTGGACTCCAAGGTCTCTCAGTATGACAGAGAAGGTGGACAGAAGGACTTTGATGCCCACCACCCAGCTCACCTGTAGTCAGTGGAATTCCTGGTAACATATCCCAGTTGCCATGCTCTCATGAATGAATCTGCCAGCCACAGGACAGGAGGCTTGATGGGCCTTTGTAACATAGAGCTGGGTGACATTTTTTCCTCTTAAATTCTTTTTTGAATAGGGAAAATAAGGCTTCTCAACCACAGTGAAAATTTTCACTGCTAATTTTTGTTTGGATTGCCATTTTCCAGGCTTTTTGCTGGGGGGTGGGGGGGAGGGAATTTTTTCTTCAATAAAACAAATCTTAGGTTTGGAGGTAAAAAAAAAAAAATCAGTATTTTTAAGTTGAAATATTTAACTGGAAAATTCCCTGGTTTTGGCTTGGAGTGTTTCAATGAAAAGAAAAAACATTTCCATGGGAAATTTTCAAATAATACAAACTTTGCACAGTTCCAGTGAAAGATAATGGGCATTTTAAAATAATTTCCGGCAGGGTTCTGATCTCACTTGCCCCTGCCCTACACATGGGTGACTGCTGGTTTCAGTGGAGTGACTCCTGATTAACAGGTGATAAACTTAGCTCAGAATTTGCTCCGTGTTTGTTGCCTCTATTATAGGAAAGACTTGTAGGCCATGATGTCATGGATGGTAAATAGAACAGAATACAGTGTGTATGCTTTGAAATGCAGCCAAGTTTAGCAATCTGCTACAAGATTATTTGCGTACCTGAGGTGGCAGATGCAAATGTGTAGCCTTGTCCATTGGTCTCTTCCATTCTCCATAGGGGACCTCGTCCATTGGTCTGTCCCATTGTTCATAGGGGACCTTGTCCATTGGTCCTTCCCATTGTTAATTTCTATCCTGGTTACATCTCAACATTGCAGACAACTGTCTTTTATTAAGGTGATCAATCATCTTTTGGCCTGAACTGTTTCAAAGGGGTTGTTTTGGGCCCAAAGCCACGTCCCATGCGGCTGGTAAATCAAGCTTTGTTACAAATAGTGCAGTGGTGCTGGGTCCATGAATGAACAACTTTTCTCTTTTGATGCAGTCACAAACAAGCCCCCTTTACAGAATGAAGTCGGGTAACAGGCTGGCCACAGTCATGATCTATGTGAGTATTCCTGTCAGTCTGGGGGCTGAGCAAACTATAGTTTCTCAGTGAGCATGAAAGGTGGTTAAAAGACATCTGGGCATAATGTTCGGAGGCTGCATCGACCACACTAGGCTGAACTGCAGCCTGCAGCTACGTACGGCTTTGAGACATGTTGTGACCCAGTGGTTAGAGCAGGGACCCTCCTGGTTTCTATTCCCAGGCACAGAGGTCATGCTAAGAGTGAAATCGCTGTATGCAAGCTCTGTCCAGTCTAGACCAGCTGGATGTTTCTGATTAAAATCATCAGCAGCGAAAGAGTTAATAATGTTTCAGGGCATCATTAGGATCCAGGATCAATATACGGTTGACATGGATTAAGGCAGTCCACACCTCTAGGATATAGCTGCCCCACAGGACACATATAGGAGGCTTTCTTCCTTCTCAGTAGGGCTAGACTAGCGGTCCCCAAACTTTTTACCCCATGCTCCACCCTTACCCCTGTCTACTCCCCACCACGCCTCCCCAGCTGGGGCTGGGGCCAGGGCCATGGTCAGGGGGCTGCAGTCAGGGCATGGGCTGAGGTTGGGAGTGAAGCTGTAGTGACCAAGGATTCAGGGGGCCATAGAGACCAAGGACCCTGGAGGCCACAGCTGGGAGCCATGGGCCAAGGCAGGAGGCAAGCACCAAGGCCAAGGCAGGGGCCAGAGTCTGGGTCCGTGGCTGAGCCAGGGCCCACAGCTGGGGGGCAAAGCCAGAATAGAGCTCAGGTGGGGCTGGGTTGCACTCCCTTCTCACCCCCCATGGGGGCTGGCTCAAGCCCTTGCCACCCCCAATATTCTTCTGTGCCACTCCCTACCATTTTGGGGACCTCTGAGCCATTTAGTACCACGCAGCAGCCCAGATCTACCCTTGCACGTTACATGCACTCTGGGCTGAGTTAGCGCCAGGTGGGCGATCCAGGCAGTGGTGAAAAAAATACAGAAGTCTGTGAGAGAAGCCAACAAACTGGCTTAAAGGCCACAATGGCAGGGCAAGGAGTAAGGTGATAAAAGACACAAACTGGCAGGGGCAGAGTTGCGTGCAGTGCGATATCAAGCAAATCAGAGTTGCTTTGGGCCTCAGTTTCCCCATGCTGAAGACAGTCTGCTGTGTAACATGCCCCCTGGAAGGAGACTGTAAACACACAGTCCTATAGTGAGCACTGCCCTTCTTTTTCAGCTAAGCTCGGTGGAAGCCGGAGGATCCACAGCCTTTATCTATGCAAACTTCAGTGTGCCTGTGGTCAAGGTGAGTGGGCAGGGAGTTTTCCCAGCACAAGCTCCAGAAACACAGTCCCTCCAGCACAGCTGGGAAGGGATAGCCATGCCCCGCGGTAATGCACCATTAATTCCAGTCTGCCTTTTCCTCATCTGTTCCATGAATAACTCATCCCAAGTGGAAACCTCTCCCAGCAGCCACGGTGGACACTCCCTCACTTGGACAACACACTAGCAAATGCCTGGCTGGGGATGCTGCTGTTCTCCTGGATGATGGAAACTGCAGCCAGGCCCCACGCCTGGACTGTGTCAAACAACAGCCTGTCCCCAGGGGGACAGCAGCCAGCACTGTGTGCCCCAGTCAGAGTGTGATGCACAGAGCTGGGTGTACCTTTGGCTTGGTCAGGGTGGTTTGCATACTGCAATTTTTAGGCTGAACCTGCTGCAAACACCCAGGGGAGCTTGCTCCAGATAGCCACCCTGTTCCAGGCAGGAGCCAAGCCAAGCCAGGTCCAAATTTCCCCTGAGTTTGGGAGTGGCTGGCTCCCACCAGAGTAGGGCTGGAAAGGTCCCCAGAAGATCATTTAGTTCAACCCCCTGCTCAAAGCAGGACCAACCTCAGTTAAATCATCCCAGTCAGGGCTTTATCTAGCCAGACCTTAAAAATCCTAGACTCATAAACGATTAGGGCTGGAAGGAACCTCAGTAGGTCATCTAGCCCTACCCTTGCTCAAAGCAGGCCCATCCCCTAATAAAGGTGCAGGAGCAGGGCAATATGTTATTTAAACATCACAGCCTAACCCCTAACACAAGGGAAACATTATCATCTCCCTTTTATAGATGAGCCAGAGAGATCAGATGAAATGCAGACAAAATTCATCCTAGCTTCCTCGGTTACATGAGGAGCCAGCTGAAGCAATCTCAGAACCACTGGCAATTATCTTCAGGAACACTTGGGCTGTGTTCACACACAGGGGGTTATTTCGATACGGTTGTTTCGAAACAACCGTATCGAAATAACACCTTATTTCAAAACAACTTAATTCAAATTAACAGTTTGTTAATTCGAATTAAGGAAAAAAGCTCAAAGCAAAATAGCAGGTTCAGGCAACAGTTATTTTGAAACAAGTCACTGTGGTTTCAAACAACATGTTTGCACAGCGTTGGTTCGAAACAATCGTTTCGAAACAACGTTGTTTTGTCCCCGCATGGGGTTTAACTTGTTTTGAAACAACGCTGTTGTTTCGAAACAACGGGACCCACTGTTTCGAAACAACTGTGCGTCGTGTGAACAGCCTAAATCTTATTTTGAAACAACCTCTGTTGTTTTGAAATAAGAGAGCTGTTTGAACACAGCCTTGGAAGACAGTGAGGCCCCAGAGGACTGCAGAAGGGCAAATGTTGTGCCTGTCTTTTAAAAGGGGAATAAAGCCTGAATCTCTCTCTCCCACCTGCACTTATCCTGTTTTTTTTCCCCACTTTCTGTCTGGTCACTCTAACCAGCATGCCTGCAGACTGGCAGCAAGTTCAGTCCCTGCTCTGTGACAGGGCCAAGTAAACCTAGACCAGCTGTGACAGATGTTTGTCCAACCTTTTCCTTAAAATACCCCAGTGACTCAGATTCCACAACCACCTTTATTTGGGGTAGGTCCCCTTCAGCTCTCATCTTTTAGGATTCTTTCTCTACAGGGTCTCAAAATCCTTTACAAATTAAACCTCAAGTGCTCCTGGGAAGTATTATTGTCCCACTTTACCCATGGGGAAAATGAGGCCGCCAGACGATTTGCACACAAGTTGACAGTCAAGCCAGGACACGTGGTTCAGAGCTTTAGCCTCAAGACAGCTGTTGCCCCCTATGCTGTGTAGTCCCCTTCCCCAGCAGTGGCAGTTTGAAACCTTTTCAAAACAATTGTGCAGGATCTGTTACTCACACACTAGGGCACCCCACCTTTACCCAAAATCCATTGGGCTCAAGGGTTAACCCTGTTAAGGTGTCCCTCACCCTTTCCGAGTCCGTAGGACTCTGGGTGTTAGCTGGTTAATTGAAGTACCTACCCACCCTTTCCCAGTCCGTAGGGCTCTGGGCGTAATTCTTTGCGAGTTTGCAGGATCTTTGACAGTGAAGGAGCCTTACAGAGGAACATTCTTAATTCTTCTTTATTACCAATTACCAAAACAGTATACACACACCAAGCACACAAGGCTTACCACTCCCAATAAGACAGACAAACCTCTCCTCGTGGCCAGTCAGGATTAGATGTTCTAGGGACTCCAGTTTCCGCACAATGTCACTGGTAGGCTATTTAGGTCTAGTCATCTTGGGCTGGGTCCTGGAGTTAAGTTCCAAAGAACTTTCTTTCGGATTCCAGTTTACATAGTTGAAACTTGGGCCCTGCTTAGCTGTACTTTAACTGAGCAGTTTTCGACCACTGTGTCACAACACAGAAGTGTGTTGCGGCACAGCGGCTGAGTGTGTCAAATGAAATCAGTCTGCTGCCGACAGCCCAGGAAGAGCTGCGGCAATGGCTGATTTTACACTGCTGGCCCTTTAAGAGCAGCAGCTGCAGCAGCTCCCTGCAAGAGTGCTGCAGAATCAGCTGTTTCATGGCATTATGGGCTGCCAGTCAAACCTCCAGCTGCCAAAAAGCTCCTTTTACATGGACATTACTTCGGCAGTGGAGGCAGCAGGCGGCGTGCGGAGGCCTCCCAGCTGTATCATGATGGTGAAAGGGTTCCGAATCCCTGCCTTAGCCAATTATTTCATAGTAAAATATTATAAAACACCAATCCTAGCACACTAGACAATAGCCCTTTATCCAATCACATCCCACCACTTTAACTAATTTAAATAACTCAGTTTTGCAACAGACAGAAACAATTAAAGACAGACAGAAATCATTTAGCTACACAACAGGAAAGTAGGGACCATAAAGACAAAACAATAAGAGGTGTAGATTTTAGGACCACGACGGTTGATAAGCTATGCCTTTCCAGACAGAAAATTGTCAAGGGACGTTTTCTTTTAAGCACCTAAAAAATTGTTTCTTTATGTGGTGGTGGTAAGAACCATTGGCAAAGCCTCATCTTCTCAATATTACATTGTTTTGCAGTGGTTTCAGGAATGTGAAGATCTGACACATGCTATATAGCTCATGGCTGCTGCCTTTCATATGACTGATGCTGCTTGGCTCAGGAATGAGGGCTAAGCTTAGCCAAATAAAACAAGGCCTCAGACCTTACAGTTCCCTGCAGTGTAATGGAGACCAGTGGGAAGGCTGGGAGTGGGCTGAATAACAAGTGTGTGTCTAAAATAAACAGCTCCTCCTCCACCAATTCTTTTTCCTGAGCTATGAAACTAGCATGTACCTCAGGCCACAAACAGGTCATTGCAGTGCACGTGGCACCAGCGGCCATCCTGGGGGCAGAAGGGGGAACACCAATAACTACTACTGTTCACACTAGACCATCTAAGGAGGGACAGCACGACCCGCGGTGGAAGAGCTGAGAGATTTCCAAAGGGATAGCCGTGTTAGTCTAGTCCAGCAAAAAAAAACCCAAGGAGTCGTGTGGCACTTTAAGATTTATTTTTCGCATGAGCTTTCATGGGAGCAAATCCCACTTCATCAGATGCTTCGAAGTAGGATTTTCTCCCATGAAAGCTCATGTGAAAAATAAATCTGTTAGTCTTAAAGTGCCACAAGACTCCTTGATTTTTTAGAGCTGAGAGAACCTGTGAGACCCACCAGGTGTCTGTCTTGTCTCACTTCCAGAATGCAGCTCTGTTTTGGTGGAACCTTCACAGAAATGGCGCCGGGAACGGGGACACCCTCCATGCAGGCTGCCCAGTCCTGGCGGGAGACAAGTGGGGTAAGAAACTCCAGAGATCATCACAATGCCCAATCCGCTAGCCGCCCTGATGGGATGCTCTTTGATTCACAACCCCATTGGAGCGTGACACTGGCAGAGAGTATCCAGCTAGCCAGCCTGTCTGTCCAGCGTGGGAAGGCTAGAACAGGTAGGAAGTACTGATGAGATGGGACGGTAAAGCAAAAATGGCCACAGGATGGCGGGAACAAGCAGCAGATGAGACATTTCTTCACTAATAATCCACTACACTTAGAGCACACACACCCACCACGCCAGGAGCTCACTGAACTTTACAAAACATGGTGTCCACAGGCAAGTTACTCAGACCTCACTTCATGGCTTCTGAAATGTAGCCACCCCTTGAGTGAAGCACGTGAGCTGCTCACAGCTGTGCTGCGTGACAGGCAGTGGTGAATGCTGTGTCTGATGGACGATCTGGGGAGAATTTAGGAAAGCGCAGCTTAATGGCCGGAAGTAGAATTTGTACAGCACCTGGGTTGGATTAATTGGCTTAAATGAAATAATCGCCCCCACAGCCCCCCACTCCCCCCAGTGCCTGGACCCTTGCCCTCCCAGAATGGAGGCCTGTCACTGGGGGGGGGGAAGGGTGCTCCCACCCCAGTCAGTCTGCCCCGGGAGGGGTGGAGGCAGGGCTGGCTGGTGCATCGCCTAGCTCCTGGTGCAGCCCCCCCCAGGGCCACAGGAGTGGCGGAGGGCAAGCGGAGAGCCAGCCAGCCCTGTCCACTGGGTGAAGTGAATAGGCGCTGGCTTGCCCCACTCCATCCCTGGGGGCAGATCAGCTGGCCCTGGGGCAGGGTGGGAGTGCAGAACTGAGCCGCTGGCCTCAGTCCACCCCTGCACCAGCAAGGCAAGAGCACTCTCAACGCTCCCCCAAGCCCCACCAGTGCTGAGTGAGGCAAGGGGAAGCCAGATAAAAGTTTTAAGGGCTGGAGCCTCAGCCCCTAAAAGCCCCTGCTAAAATCCGGCCTTGGACAGCATGCCTGGGCTCTTGTGCAAAGTGACTCAAGACCTTTAACAGTCACCAGTGGGCAGGCTCTTAGTTTTACATCTCATCCAGCATTAGAAAGACAGCATTGCCTCTCACATGAGCACACCACCTACCAGATTATACTGCTCTAATTGTCTATTGATGCCATCCATCCATGTATCAAGCCAACCTGACGTGGCTTAGCTTTTGAGAACTGACAGGCTCATAACACAGACAGAGCACAAATTAAACCCTGCAAGGGTAATAGTTAGGGATTTGAGGCTTTTAAAGCACTTTACCACAGAGGGCCTCATTTTCATTTTACAGCTGGGGAAACTGAGGCACAAAAATGTGACATGATGTGTGCAGAGACCCACGTGGTGTCAAGGTAGAGCCAAACCCCGTATACAGCTCCTCTACCCCCCACGTGTGGCCTTTGACCTATTGTGCAGTTGTGCGTCTAGACTGCCGCCTGGCTGGGTTTACCACATGTGCCAGTCAGGGCCAGCGCTCAGTGCGGAGCTGTGACTGGGATGGTGTAAACAGGCTAGAGAGATGGTGCAACTCCCATCCCGTCCCTGGCCCATCAACTTGCAGGGTGGTCCCTGCTACCAACCCCTACAGTGGCACTAACGGAATTAAAACCCTTCCCACGACCCTGGGCCCGGATTCCAAGCGTACAGAGCACCAGGCAGCTGCCGAAAAAAGCGGTGTGAAAATGCAAGAGCTGGAGGTTGGGTCACTGCTGTGGAGGTTGAATGGGAGTTGGTGTTGCTTCTTGTGCGCCCTTACGACGGGCAGGCTGAGCGCTTGGCTGGGTGACAGGGGCCCTTGTGTGCTGGCTAACCAGCAAACTTGTACCTCTCACCAAAGTGGGGTGATTTCAAATGCAACCATCAAAGCAAAGTCCTTGATTCCATTTGGTTAAAGCAGAAGGGCTGGGCATCTAGTCCCCACCGTGTCTGTGACCTTGGACAAGTCCTTTCATCTCCCCGCTGTGCCTCCCTCCCACGCAGATGGCAGCCAGCCCTGAGGTTGGTGACCCCCACTGTCGTGCACGCCTCAGCCTGGATCTTATTCAGGCTTCCCTTCATCTCAAGCAGTTGCCCAAGGGGAGGCCATGATGCAGCTGCCTGTGTTAGCAGGGGGCTGGCGTCCGTGACACAGCAGGCCTCATTCGACCCTGCAGCTTTGATCTCCAGTTAGGAAACACTGGTGAATCGCTAACAAACGTGACACAAAGTGCATCCGTCTCCCCAGGCTTCAGGAGCCCAATGGCAATGGCTCCATGGCCGTTGGTAGCCCATGAGCTCGGAGGATCTCTATGTGCTTGTCCAGTGGCCAATCCTTGATGCTGGTCTCAGCCAGCGGCTACGGGAGGGTAAAAAGGCCCCTGGGGTGAATGTGGAATGACCAGCTCCTGGGGATTTCGCTCACTGAGCTCTGTAGTAAGTGTCTGGCTGACTCAGTCCCTTCCTAGTAACTCTTGTCACGCTCTCCATTTTAGACATGAGGAAACTGAGGCAGGGAGCACATCAGGCCAGAATTTTCTGAAGGACTCACTCAGCACCACTCAAATAAATAGCCAGCTTTTCAAAAACAACTCAGCCTGCTGGGGGCAGAGCCTAGCTGCCCCTGAGCAAGATGAGAAACTTGACTCAAGTCGAGATCAAAGCCAGGACAAGAATGAATGCCTGGGTCTCGGTACTGACTGCTCCCCACTTCCTGTCCGCTGCAGGGTGTGACCCCCCACAGCAGCAAAAAGATGGGCTGACTGTCTTAGTGTCTCCCCCATCTCCACCCGCTGTGACTCTGTGCACCCACGTCCTTCTCCTCTCTTACAGTGGCAAACAAATGGATCCACGAACACGGGCAGGAGTTCCGAAGGCGATGCAGCACTGACCCCAAAGACTGAGGGCCGGCGCGGAGCTTGAGTGCCCCACCTGATCCAAAGACGCGGGAGGAGGGGTGGAAACCCCCCGTCCATCAAGCCTGAAGCAGGGCCGTGGAAAAGCCAGCTGGTCCATTGCAAGAGAATGTGGGTGGCCTGCTGCCAAGGCATGTCTCAGCAAGGCTTCCTCCGCGCTGTGTTAAGTCTAAGGATCTAGGAGGGGTGCAAGGGGGGCGACAGAACAAAAGTCACCGTGGGAGGGGAGCGGGGCACATGTAAGGAGAGAAAGGGAGCTGGATGTGCTGGAACTGGCTTGACTGGGGAATATGAACAACATAAAAGGCTGCAAGGCCTCCATGTATGGCTTGTGGGAAGTTAATGGCACAAGCTCCGGCTACTGTCTTAGCATGCTGGGAAACAGCCAAGGGAAAACATTAATTTCCATGGGCCAAGGGGGCAGAGTTAGGACATTATGGCCAAAGCCTGATCTTGTTTACACTAGTGATGATGTTAAATCTGGAGTTACTCCACTGACTTCAGCACAGTTAATCTCAGCTGGCACCAGTGTCATTTACAGCAGAGTGTGATCTAGGGGGGGAAAATAAAGCCAAGGGAGATGGAATATCTGGGACCGCCCCCTCCTTGGGGTTGTGATTCTGGACTGATGTTGCATTGATAGGAAGGCAGGGCTACACCATTAGATCTACCCACTGGCTGATTTGAGAGATGAAGGATGAGAGGCGGACTGCTTGCGAGAAGACTGACAATAACAAGAGACCGTCAGCTGCCAATAAAAAAAAAAAAATACCTTCATTGCAGCATAAGCATTACGGTTTCTGTCTTTTCAAGGAACTGCCCAGGCAATCCTAGAAAAACATTGCAGGCAGGGGAACAGAGCTGGGGTCATGGAACTTTCTTTGGGCCCCTGGTTCTCTGCCCTGTGGCTCCACGCCTCAGCCGAATTCTAGGCAGACCCATCCACAGGGGTAGGAAACACCCTACCAAGCTTTCAACCCCAGGCGGTCTACTGACCTCCACTGTTCTGCCCACTCTCATTAATTACTCATTTTACTTAGCACCCATCCCCATCCTTCAGGAAGCTCATGCACAGCCTCGTGTCCCCTGATCTCCAAGCTGGGATCGATGCCCTGATACCACAGGGATGGTCTCAGTGTAAGAACCTGAACAGAAAACAGATCTTCACTTAGCTTCACCCCAGTTCCACCTACTGCCACCCCCACTCCACCCTAAATAATCTCCAGATTGCATTGAGCTGCAGCTCTCTCCCAAGCAAGTCTGAGATCCTTCCGCTCTATGCCCTCAGTCCTTCTGCACTGGCCGCCAAACTGGCACAGAAGAGGAAAAGCAAGCAGCATTGTCCATGGAGCTGTGGGTCACACACATGCCTCGCTTGTGGCGTGACACTGACTGAGTCAACATTTGAGGAACTGCCACTGTGGTTAACCAAAGCAGAGACGGATTTCTCTCTCCTGCCCCCTCTCCCAGCATAATAACACACCAGGTTTTCTTCTCCAGCAATCACAGTAGTGGGCACTGGCTGTGCTGAGCACCTCAAACATACTGATTGTAACCAAACTGGCTGAGTGAGGAGCCATTGAAAGAACTGAACAGCCAGCAAAATCCCAGCCGCTGGCCCAGTAGACCAGTGACTCAGTGGGATTGGTCAGCGCTGTATGCAACAGGGTTTCCAGGGAGCCTGAAGTCCTGCCAGGTACATCAGCTTCCGATAACTACACCAGACAAGCCAATACCTGCTTTTGCCATCATTTTGCTGAGGGTCTGTTCTAGGAAGGTATCTGCAGCATGCCAACATCATACTAAGTGCAGTCATGTACCTGGAATTTAGAGGGGGGCACCCAGCATACAGGAGGGAAGAATTTGGAGGAGACACTGGCAAGTTGGTCTGTGTGCATATGGCTGGTATGCTAGCTGCAATCACAGCATCTTTGTAAATAATTCTCTTAGAGGCCCTGCACACCCTAGAAAATTAGGTCAACTTAAATTGAATATACTTACACGGTCGCAGCAGCAATTAAATCAGTTGTTAGTGTCCATGCTACTACCCTGCCTTCTGCCAATGCTGTGTGTCCTCAGTAGAAGCCTTGCACCAAATGAAGTAGGGCACTGACAGCAGGAGTGTGAAGCACTGCCATCTGGGGCTCACAGCTGGAGTCCTCCTCCACAGCCCCAGTGGCTGAACAGCCCATGGCAAGGCTGAATTTCACAGAAGGGAAACCACCAGCAGTGAAATGTAAAGACTAACACATTTATCTATTGCATGAGCTTTCGTTGGAGAAAACTAGACTAACGCTGCAGGGCTATCCCTTTGGAACTTAGCAGTAAAATTGACACTCTCATCAGTTTCGTGGCTATTATTATTTCTCATTTTGGCTCTGGTTGCCAGCCTCTCTGGGGCAGGCCCCCAACAGGTGATGCAGGTGATGCAGCATCTACCCAGACTCACCCTCACCCGATCACTGTGCATGTCGCAGGGGCTGAGTTAAATAGAAGTAGTGGGTGACTTACATCAACACAGACAGCTTTAGGTCAACGTAAACTGCCTGACATCACCTTAACTGCAGACCGGGCCTCTGTGACTAGCCAGTTTGATTTGCAAAACATGGAGTCTTTGCACATTGTGACATCTCCATCAGTTTGCCTTTTTCACCTTCCTCTGCAGCATGGGGCTGCTGGTGGATTCTCTGTACCTCAAAGTCTTCAAACCATGATTTGAGGATTTCAGTAACTCAGGGCATTGGTTAGGGGTCTGCTTCAGCAGTGGGTGGGTGAAGTTCTGTGGCTTGCAAGGTGCAGGTCAGACAAAATGATCATATTGGTCCCTTCTGACTTTAAAGTGTAACTTTTTCTTTAAAAGATCATAAACACCTGCCATGAATGGCCTAGTTAGTCCTGCCTTGAATGCAGGGGACTTGACTAAATGACCTGTTGAGGTCCCTTCCACTCCTATATTCTGTGAGTCTGTTATTGCTCAGCACATGGTACAGGACAGAAGGAATCCTGTGGGTCTCAGGGCTCATCCTGGAGCAAGAAAGAAGCAGGTTATACTTTTCTCAGGCTCCACCTACAATTCCAAATCTGCCCCTGCCACCCCAGAGTAACTGTATGTGTTTGCTAAAAGGACCAATGGTGAAATCGTCAAGGATGCATTTTAGTGCCAGTCAACAGGATCCAGGGTTAACACCTCCTTGAACTGAAAGAGGGCAGATTGCATAAGATGTTCACAGATGGGCTACACTCTGATTTCCTTCCCACACAGAAGGGCTAAATGCTTACAGCCCTTTCTAATGAAAGTTTAAATTCTGCAGAGGCTGATGGGCTGGCTTGAGAAGTGCTGGTGTGGGAGTTTGAGATAGCTGCAGGTGCCATCCAAAACTTACCATTAGCTGCACAAAGAGCAACAAAGAAAACATCTTGGGCTGTCACATAACATCTACAGCAAGATAGGGCTTTCCAAAACCCAGGGAGCCACCTGCCTCCACTGGGAGCCAAATGAGTGTTGAGTGATTATCATCCTTATCTTACAGTCAGGCGTCTGGAGCCCAAAGAGCTTACAGGGAAACCCTGCCCTCCACTCTGACTATCAAGCCAGAGCCTGTCCATCAGAACAGCTCGATACAGTGTAAATGCATGCCAGGCACCCAAACTGGTGGCGAACTCTCTGCTGTCAGCATTATGGTCCCATTCATGCCCTGGACAGCATTCACAGCTTCTTCACAGCCCAGCCTTGGGACCTGGCTCACAGCTGTTCTTCCACGAGGCTCCATGACCCAGGGGCTCCTCTCTGTGCCACCTGGGGTGATTAGATCACCAGTGTCAGACAGGCTGGGGGTGGGTGGTGATTTCTGCCCCCAGCCCCATACTGCCTCCTAAGGGGCTACTGCTGTGTCCCTTGGTGAAGGTCTGGAAGGGAAGAGATGCTCCCGCAGTCGGGCTAGCTATGGGAGAGGGGGGCTGACTTGTGCCAGCGCAGTGAACCGTTTAGCAGGCTTTTGTGGGCCTGATTCCAGCCCATGGCTGGGACAACCCAGCCCTAGCCCGTCCCGGACAGGTGTTTGTCAAAGGTATAAGACAAAGTAGTGCATATCAGGACTACCCTATAAAATCAGAGTATCAGGCAACATGCTGCCCACCCGACCTACTGCCTGGCCACTGGTAACATCACGCTGGGCTCCTGTCTGCAGCTCCAAGGCCAGGCAGAGCCCACACTGGTGCACTCAGATCTGTGCACCTTGCTGGCGTGTGGATTATGCAGGGAGCTTTTGAGAGCCATTGGGTGTGTACTGGGGCAGTGGATGGGGGTCAGAAAGTGGCAGGGGGCTGCAACTAATTAGCATCTTGGGGTGTTACCATACCCTACCTAATAACATAGGCAGCTTTTGGGGTAGGTGAAGCAGGCACCCGCCTAGGGCCCACGAGCAGCAAGGGGCCCCTTCTCCTACCCCGGAAGCGGTGTCTGCCTCTCACCCTGCAGAACACGTGGCAGGGGGCTGGGGCCAGGGCCACAAGTGGAAACAGGGCTCTGTGAGATGAGGGCCAGTGCCAATCAGGCTGTGGGAGCCCGGGTGTGTGGGGGGGGGGGGGGGGGGCAGACCATGACTGTCCCAGAAGTTGGACTCCAGCCCTGCCCCTGAGCCAGCTGCTCTGCCCCCAGGGGCAGGGTGGGCCAGGCCAAAGGCGCAGGTCTATGCTTCCGCCCTGCCCCTTCTTGCCCTTGGCAGTGGGGGGGGGGGGTTGCAGCCCCTGGCAGGGGACCAGACCACGGCTGCCTCTGTCTAATAACACAACATAAGACCCTCCTAATAGCAGATGGGGGAGCAGAGCATTTCTCGCAGCCGCACAGTCCTGATGGGATTGCTCTGCTCTCTGGACAATCCCACCATTTCTCCTCACTGAGCAACTGCCTGACTACAAGTGGTGTCCCCTTCTGCTGGGCACGCTCCAGTCGGGTAACAGGAGGCAGTTCCCACACCCAAAGATGTCACAGGTGAACAGCCAAAGGCTGGGGGAGTAAATAGAAATAGAGGGGTGACGTGACAACTCGTGGGGGGGTGCGAGAGAGATCAGGAAACAGACGCTCCATGGAGCGGACAGACGCTCGCTTGCTCCTGCATTCCAGGGGCACGGGCTAACTCTTGGCTCTGCGCCGGCCCAGGGAGGAATTTATTCAATGGTGCCTGTATGAGAGCCAGGCTCCCCAGGGCCCCAGACACAAACTCTCTTTCTGGGGCTGGCCATGCAGAACCTGCAGCCATGTGGTAACAGAGCCCTAAGCAAGGAAGTTGGCCACAAGGAAGGCTCCCCAGCAACATCTGGTGACCAGGCAGGGAAACTGGCTCTAGTGCAGCTGATCCTTAAAGGCCCCATCTGGCATTTGCTCATACATGAGAAGGCCCAACAATCTTCTCCCAGGTGCAGGGGGGCCAGGAGCCATGAGGCAGGGCCCCATGCTAGATCATCAGTTTGCAGGCATCCAGCTCCCTCAGGGCAAGCAGTGCTGGCTGCCCAGCTGATGAGAGCAGCTAAGAGCACCTTGCTAACCCCTCTTTTCCCCCCAAGCAAAACAAACAAGGAGCGTGGTGGCACTTTTAAAGACTAACAAATTTATTTATCAAGCTCATGTGATAAATAAATTTGTTAGTCTTTAAAAGTGCCACCAGGCTCCTTGTTTTGCTGAACTAGACCAAGACAGCAAAAACAACAAGAGTCCTGGAGCACCTTAAAGACACACATTTCTTTGGGCATAAACTTTCCTGGGCTCCAACCCACTGCGTCAGACACATCTGATGATGGGTTGCATCTGCCAGAGTGGGTTGAAACCCATGAAAGCTTCTTTAGGCATAA
Source organism: Podocnemis expansa (assembly GCA_007922195.1). Lineage (NCBI taxonomy): Eukaryota > Metazoa > Chordata > Testudines > Podocnemididae > Podocnemis > Podocnemis expansa. The sequence continues at coordinate 3,626,006 of ML682063.1, forward strand.
ATGTTAGCCTTTAAGGTGCTGTAATACTCATTTTTTTTTTTTGCTGTACACAGACTTAACACGGCTACTCCTCCAGAAACTTAGGCTGACTCAGCTACACCTCTGGAGCTAGTTTTTCCAGACTCTGCTAGGCCTGTTTTCGCAGGGGTGCCTAGTAACTTCCATTGCCATGGCACTAAGTGAGAGCTGTGGGTGGCCAGTGACTGGTCCCAGTTCAGATAAAACCAGCGACTCCCTGAACAGGTGTGTCCAGGAATAACCAACTAAAGCAGACTGGGAGGCAGCACAGAGCACACATGGAAATAACAAGCACTGAAGCAAGGGAGTCAAAAAAGCCGAGAAGCCAGGTAGCCCCCACTCACTGCTGATTTACTACATTCAAAGCCCCCTGGCCCAACATAAAGCTCACCCTGACCCGTTTGGAACAGGTCAGTGAACACAATGCTGGAGGTACAAGCCTCTGGTTCCTCTCTAGACCCAGAAAAGTCTGCTCTTCTGCCTTCCCAGCCAGGTTGTGGCTAGTCTATAGGACCACAGATTTCAAGGCCAGAAGGCACCATTCTGGTTAGTGGGCCAGGCCTCCTGCCGAGCTGGGCCAGAGATCTTGCTACAGCCCCAGAGAAGCACAAGAACGGCCACATGGCCTCTGGTCCAGACAAGCTGGCCTGGCGGAAAGTGATAGGATAACCTCTCCCTGCTCCTGTTAGCTGGAGGTTGGCTTGTGCTAAAACATTCTGCTAACATTTATATTATGCAAGTGGGAGCCTGAAAAGGTCAGGTAGCATGACTCAGGAACCAGAGAACTGGACCCAGATTGCATTGCCAGTGCCTCTGAGGGGGGCTGACGCTCTGGCTTGCAGTGATCTGACCACAGGAGGTGAGCTGGGAGTGGAGCATCCTCTCCCGCTCCAAACACAGTGGTGCTTGTTCTGCTTGGGGCCAGCACTCACTGCCCATCTGTGCTCATTCCTGGGGCTGGCGCCAGATGACTGAGCTGGTCCCTGACCAATAACCTGGAAAGTCCCTGGAGGTCACTAGGTGACCAGCCTTTGATGTTGGCAGCCATGGCTCCCAAAGCATTGGGAGATCAGTTTCATCAGCATCCACATGATCTCACACAGGGTGAGGAATGGGTTAGGGAGTTCCTGGCTTTGACGCTGCCTTCTTTGGACTGGCTCCTGGCCTCTCTTGATCTGCTGTCCCCTCTGTACCTAGCGATTTTTATCTCCATCACCAAGGCTTTGTTAATGTCCATTTAAAACCTGGTGCCCAAGTGTGCTAGGCACTGTACAAACATCAACAAGAGCCAGCTACTTGGCTATTAGCCATGAGGGTCCAAGATGCAAACCTATACTCTGGGTGTCCCTGTCTCTCTCAGTGCCAGAAGCTGGGACTGGATGTTAGGGGATGGATCACTCAAATTGCCTGATCTGTGCACTGGCCCCTGTCAGAAGACAGGCTACTGAACTAGATGGACCATTGATCTGACCCACTCTGGCCATTTTTCTGCCCTTACTCTTTCACAAGGGAGGCTCAGGAGCTAACGGAGACTCAGTGGCCCTTTTAAATGTTGCCAAAACAAACAGTAATTATTCCCAACCCCGTTTACAGCCAGGAAATCCAGGTTATAGCCTAGATGCCAACCCGAACCACACTAGCCCATCAGTGGCGAGAAAGCAGTGCCACCTTGTGGCCACATTACATAAATGTTGAGAAAGGAAGAAATGTCTAATGCAAGGTAGTAGTTCAAACTTTTTGGCTCGAGGACCACAGTTATTTTTACAACCCTGAAGGTCCACCTGTCTCTTCCAGCAGCCCACCCACCCACGCTGCAGCCGGACCAGAAGGAGTTCAGAAAGGAGGCTGCCTTCTCATTGATCTCCTGCTCCTCTGGGTGCAGCAGGGAAACCGCACACGTCTGCCACCTGGGTCCCTTGGCCATGGCACCCACAGGTGAGCCCTGTAATGGTGAATGGCAAGAGAGAAGTGAGGCCATTCGCTCATGCATGGGAAGGGAGGTGGGGGTTTCTAAAGTCAAGGAGAAGCTCAATTTCTCTAGCTTCAGTTTAGCCCCATTATCAGCTAGCCTCATTATGATTGTGGTAGCGCTCACTCCAGGGTAGAGTGCTGAGAAGGACACAGTGGGCTGTGCTAGAGAGAGCATTTAAAACTCCTTTTCTAATCCAATGGCTCGGAGTATCAAAGGGTCCTCATGACTGGTGTAATATTTCATCTAGTCTCATTAGAAAGCACAGCTGTATGCAAGAAAGCAATACTAATGAAGGCATAGGTCTGCCCTGCTCGCTGTGGATAACTGTACAATCACAGGTTTTTAGTGGGCAGCCTGAGCAAACATCCTGGGATACAAACAGCACACTAGGGGCTGCCTGGCTGTGCATCACCAAGGATGCAGATCCTGCAGTCAGAACTTAGTGAGCAATTAATTGGGTGGAGGTGAGAACCAGAAGAAAATCCAGCTCCTGTTCTCCAAGCTGTGGTGGCTCTGCCAAGCCAGCACCTTATGTTAATGAGTGAGGCAGCCAGCATGGGCTCAGACTGGATACGCCCAAGGAGCAAGGCTACTGACACTGAGTACCCCCTGCACACCCATCTGAAACAACATTAACTGTACAAGGCAGCAAAGTCTAATGCCAGGACACTGGACTGGGAGTCAGAAGCCACCTCATGACTTTTGAGATACAGGTGTCCTACCAGATTCAGTGGCTACCAAGTAGTGCAACCCTCCCTGTTACAACCTGCCCCATGGAGCCTGGATTTTGCTGAGACTTGTTATACCCCCAGCAACCAGGGAATTACAAGGTAGAACCTGTCAATTGTCACTAAGCTGGCCACACACTAAACCCTGACACCTGAGTGCTTTTGGCCAAAGCTTGCTGAAGTTGTAGGCTAAAGCCTGAGAGCCTACTTCCCCTCACACTTACAGCCTGCCCATGTTGCTGAAATGAGGCAGGTGAACTCACCTGAGAGCAGATCACCCTCCAGCACCTTCTTGCAACTCCCCTGGCACCCAGGAGTACTGATCTTCCACCAGTACCCCCAGGGAAGGAATGATTGAGCTGCTCAGCCTACCACACCACAAAGACACATGGGGTGTGCCCCCAGAAATACTAGCAACCCATGGGTAAGTGCACCAGCAAGGACACAGTAACTTGTGCAGTTTTGCAGTGTTACTGCTTCCAGCCAGCTTAGGGAGTCCTGGGGGCTGATCATCTGACTCAGTGCTGCAGTGAAGACACCCCAGTTACCAGTGTGTCTGGGGTAAGGGTGGGGCAAACACTGGACTCCCTCCATTGTTTAGTGCTATATTTTTATTGTTTCACTTACAGCAGTGGTCCCTGAGGGGGCCTGGACGACATTCAGCAGGGCCCAGGCCAACCAACATGGGGGGCAGGAGGGAGTGCCACCCACTCCCAATCTGTCCCCAGATCTGCTTCAGCCCTGACTTTCAACAGGAGTCCTGGGCACGTATGGCCAGAGTCCATTATGGGTAAGTCGGATTGTAACAGGAAAAGTTTGGGGACCACAGACTACAGTGGAGTCCTGATCTAAGATAAACACAGAACGAGCCCATGATTTGAACACAAGACTGAAATCACAAGAACAAGTCCCAAATCTTCCATAGAGTTTTGTGGTCCCCTAACAAGGCACTGGATTGGTGCACCTGTTTCCCTTTCCTGTAAAATAGGTTTAACACCTACTAAGCTAAATCAAGTACTGACTAATGTTTTGAGAAACCCTCAAAGGGAAGGTGCCATGCAAGTGCATCTGTTGTTAAAGAACACAATTTAACACACCACAGTTCAGATTATTTAACAGCCAGAGAGCCACATTTATTACTTTCAGCTGTTTCTGTACAGATGGGGGTAACCAAACCAGGGAAGCAGGGGGGGAAAAAAAAAGGCACAAATTCTGTGAATTATCTCCCCCTAGATACATCCCTGCCACATTGGATCATGACTGGAGAAAACTCATTAACATTTACAAACACTAAAGACCTCCATGTGTTACTACAAAATAACTAAGTTTGATCAAGCAATGAAAGTAAATTGAGGTCTGACAGCCATACATCCATCCTCTTCTGCAGTAAAAGAAGAGACAAAACATGCCACAACTAAATGGAAACGAAGGCGGTAAGGCACGTTTCAAATAGCAAAAACGTCAAGCACCCTCCAGCAGGTTCAAACTAACGTAAACCATCCTGAGGGACAACGAATAACCCAGACGGCAAACTGTACAGCCACGCAAAAGGGAGTTTTGTGTACAGTCTAGGGGAACAGGCAGTGCACACTTGGCAACTGCTGGTCATCTGGGCACCCAGCTCCGGGACAGGACCAGTTGAACTACACCAGGTCCATACCTCAGTAGTTCTCAACCTTTTGCAGGTCATGACACAACCCTACAGGACACACCAGCCCACACACTCCAGGCGAAATCCAGCCATCTCCCCAACTCCCCACAACACACTTACCACTGTGTGACAACACAGAAATGTGTCTTGACACAGTGGTGACAACCACTGCTAAGGAGCAGTACAGTATCTAACACACCCATAGCAGGTTTGTGAAGTGAGAGAGATTTATTTTGGCCTTCCAGCAAGATCTAGAGCCAGGTTTTCAGGGGTTCCATCATCACTGAACAGGCTTGGGTTCTGGGAAGTGGAGTATTTTTGAAGATCTGGCCCCTGGAGCTTTACACTTAATTTGTCAGGGAAGTGAAAAGTGGCAGCAGAGTGAAGATCTCTGCACTGGGTGGCCCTACTAGTCAGCCTGTGTAGTGCAGTGAGCACAAGCAGAAGTTCCTTCCTTTTCCATCACCTACCTGATCTGTGAAAACCACTCAGTACTTCCGTGGTTCAGTGAAGATAGCCAGAAATGTTGCATCAGACACACCACGTCCCACTGCAACTCATCCAGGCCACAGCAGTTGTGATGTCACAGGATGATGCACAGCACTCTGGGATGTCTTAACTGAACCAAAAAGTACAAAGTCACAATGCAGGCTGATGCTGAATTTCTGCCAAGTTTAGCACAATCATCTGGCTGGCATGGAGAAAGATTGCTGAGGCCCTGGATAGCATACATGGAGTAATACAAATGTCAGCTTCAGCTGCACTCCCTACTAACATGTCTCCACCCAGTCCTGGGGCAACCTGTAGGAGGCAAGAGGGTAAGTCAGTTCACAATGCCCTAGCTGAAGTCTTAGCTCAGTACTGATACATTGCCAAGGGAGCCAAATTCATGTAACCCCAGAATTTATCTTTCCCTCACATACTGTGGTTTTTTTCATTGCAAGTTTTTCCCCACTTTCTGGCATCTGACTAAGTGGGACTTCACCCACAAAAGCTCATGAAAAAAACCCTGTTAGTTCTAAAGTATCACAAGACTCCTTGTTTGTTTTGCTGAACTGGTCTAACATAGCTGCCCTATTTGGAGCTTCATCTATGACAAGTAAGTTTTCTAAAACCAGCACAAGACCACAAATCTTTTACAGCCATCAGAGAAACTTCTCACTACAGAGGGCTTTAGCAGGCAATTGAGTAGGGTTTGTGCTACCACCTTTACCAAGCCGTCCAGTTATTTCTCTGCTTTTTACAGCTTGAGTTCAGCATGACAATGCAAAGAAAGCCTGCTGGTGTATTCTGATAACTTGGGTTTTAGGGATTCTACTCCTCAAATCTGGTGACAGCTCACAACCCATGTTCCCTCTAAGCTGTGCGCGTGTGCATGTGCACACGGGCTGTGAAATCTGCGCACACAACAAAATAAAGTGCACACAAAAAAATTCAAGAGTGCTAATATTTTTATGCTACTTTAGGTAGGTAATTTCAAATAGCATGTTTCAAATAAGGTTTTGTAATTTATAAAATCATTTCCATCACCATATCAAAATAAAATTTAGGTATTATTTGCATCATACACATTTACTTCATTGCACTCACAAGTTTGACCACAATCACTGGCGTGTGCACAGATTTGAACACTGGTTCCAAAAATTTGCACAAAAGAAATTTTTAGCACGCACAGCCTACAAAAAGTTAGAGGGAACATTGCTCACAACACTGCCACATCCTAATGGTATTTTAGTTTTAATAAGAATGGTGCAGAATAGTCCTTCCATTTACAATGGACAGAGGGAGTATTTAGCTGGCTTTGGTCTAACCCCCAGCCCACTGACATGCTGAAAGTGTGTTTGAAAAGGCCACGTTGAGAGGATAAGGCAGAGACACAAATCAGGCTCCATCCAGCAGCCCAAGACAGCAAGCATGTTAATTTAGTTTAAAATGACAGCAGTTCAGTTTTCTGCTGCTCACATGCACACAAAGTGCCTCTAGATTAGTGTTTCCAAACACTAGACTAGTGTAACTGCTGCTAAGATGTATGTCTAAATGAGCATGAGACAGCTCTATTCTCAGCAACAAAGCAAAGCTGCACCTTCCTGTCATACCAGAGAGGTTTGGGGGTTTTTTTAAAAACAGACATTTGTGACCCGAAAGTCACGTGGTCTCCTATATTTGGTTCTGATAACCCTGGGGGTTTAAGCAAGGTTGTTCACAATTTAAAAAACCCAACCCGAAATAAACCAGACTACCAAACAAACAAGTTCTGTCTTGTGTCCCCTCAGCTACAAGATTTTCCATTGTCAAGGCACCATTGATCCTTAACATAGCAGAACCTGAAGAGAGGCAAGAGCACACTATATAGTTAGGATGCAATATACTAACAGTACCCTTCTTCCCTTGTATGTTAGCCATTTACACAGAATCAGTGATTTATTCAAGGGTCATGAAGATAGTCAGGGGAGAGATTACAGGCTAGGGATTTCCAAGCTCCATGTTTTTAATAAGCTTACCACCCAAGAAATGTATTTTCCCTGCAGTCTACATTATCCTTTAATTGAATGTCATTTACCTCTGTCTTCAGCACTGACGTTTGCAGCATCTTTCCTCCCTGAATGTCACCAAGAAAATGCTGCACGTGTGTTAAGACTCACAAAAGTTGATGCAGTTCAACCAAAGGGGTCAGTAGAGTATCTCTTCTCTACTACAAGTCAAGACTTATGAGCTTGGCATAAAAGACAGCCACACGGGGACAGGTTGTGAAATATTTATTTTTCATAAAACAAGGTCATAATTGCCAAGGTGTAACAACGAAAAAACATTTCCAGGGAGCCAATGGGAACAAAGCCACTCACTACCCTTATGTTGCTACCACAAAGTCTTAAATAGAAACTTTGTGTAGCTGGCTGATCAATCAGTTGCTTCCCTAGAAAGGGAGAGGACAGCACAAGAGGCGAATGTGGGGAGTTATTTAATCCCCATAAGGGATTTAAGCACTTGACAGAATTTGACTCCAATGAAACTATTCACATGCTTTAAGTTAAACACACAGCTAAAGCAGCTTGCTGAATGAAGGCTTTGGTTAACACTGCACACCACTGCTTTGGATCCCGCCCCCCTCAAACACTCTGATAACCAGCATAATCTGAACAGGGCAAGAATCTTGCAAGATATGCAGTGGGGGAAATGGAGTTTTTTTTGTCATGTTTCTCAATTGGAAACTGACTTCTCAGTTATTGGAAACCATGAAACTAAGCAGCAGATGGACTAGACTGGACTTAATCCTGGGTCCTTATTGTCAGCGAACAAAATCACATAGGTAAGCAATGTCAGGTTGTGACAAAGAGCCCAAGCCCCTTGTTTAGTACTTCCGTGTCAAGCACTTCAGTGTCTGAGGGATTCAGAACTCGCCTGGAATTGCAAATTACTCATTTCTTATCCAGCAATCTCAGGTTCTGGTGCATGTAGAAAGCAAGACGCAACCAGGCAACAGCTGGAACCCAGTACTTACATGTGTGAATCAGACAGAAGGGAACAGTTGCTCTCCTTCAGAGTAAATGTGCTTGACTGGGCTTCACCTGCTCTTTGGGCCACTTGCCTCTCAGCCTGACCAGCTCTGCACAAATTAAAGGATTTACTACAGATTTACCACCTCTCCAAGGGCAGGCGAGTAACAGAGCGGTGCATTCAGCTCAAACAGGTTAGGGAATAAAGCCCATTTTTTATTATTTCAAGAACACAAATAATATTGTTGCGAGTAGCTCCAAGTGGAGCTGTTCTATTGCTTCTATGGGGGATTTCGCACAAGGTGAAAAGGATCTAACAAGTTACCCAGGACTGACATGCGCCCTGAAGTAACTCTCCCATAGTTCCTGTATTTAAAGAATAGCCTGAAGCTGATTGCTACTAAATGTCAAACACAGAACAGTGACTTCCCTGGAATACACAGAGCCAGGCCTCAAACACGCATGGCAAGCAGCTGCTTGGGCCTCAAGGTTAGACTGCTGGTGGGATTTTCACCCATCTCTTCTTGCTGCTACCTAGCTCAGCATCCCATCCACTACTATCCTCCTAAAAGAAGGTGCCTGGGCTTGCCAATCCCCAGTCACACGCGTGTAGTGGCAAGAGGTGCAGAGCCAGCAGGGCAGAAACCCCACAAGCAGAGAATGGCCATTGGCTTGTTTGTGATGGAACAGGATATTACTGGTGATACGTGGCTTTCCCTTCTCACATGGAGCCCCAGGCCACTGCCCACCAAGTGCCTGCAATAGAGACTTGCTGAGGCTATTCTTCCTCAGAGACCCTGAGAATGAACTTGTCAAGAAAGTGGCAGGACCCTTCCAAGGTGCTCATGGTCCCATTTTCCTCATCTCACCCTGAGTGGAACTGGAAGGGAAGGTCATTCATAGCACAGTCATCTCTTTCCCCCACCCCTCAATTTATAAAATCATCTGGCCAGTCCTGGTGAGATGAAAAAAACTCTGAAAGAAACTGGTTCCTCACATGCATTTAAAAAAAAAAAAAAAAAAAAAAAGCCATTTCCCATGTAGTTCCAAGAAGAAGTCCTGACACCTTCAGATTCACTGCAATGCCCTTTGGGGATCCAGTCTGCCCAAAGCCCCTTGGTGATTGTGTTCAGCAAAGCCTGAGGATGCACAGACATGAGACATGTCCTTCGGGGTTTCCAGTCATCTCTTTTTTGCAATTGCAGAGAGGAGCCCGTGTCCAAGAGACCGATGAGCTATGCAAGTTCTTGGATAGGAGCTGCCACTCGGTAAGGAATTTCCAAACCATTTTGTGCATTTTGGAGAAACCAGTTCTACGGGACGAATCTCATGCCAATTTCTCATCATTGCTGAACTGGGTCGATGTGAAGGATATGGATACATCACAGTGGCCTCTGGTGCAGTTTATTTACAATGGAACTCAGTGCTGGAGAACATCGGGCTATTAACAAGCAGGAAACACACTAGCACGGGAAAGAAAAATATAATTATAAATGACAAGCCAATGATACCCGATCAAGTTCAAATCCACACTACCAAGTAACTCATTAACACTAATGTAGCTGAATCCCAAAGGGTCTATAATGCCTCCTTGGGCAGTGCCCCAGTTGGGTGCCGGCAAGCAGGCAAACACCCAGCTCTTACTGCTATTAGAGTTTTAACCACAAGAACAGCAGCAACAAACTTGTGCTGGACCCTGACGCAGCATCACATGACCTAGGGACCCCCCCCCCCCCCGGCTTTAAAGCACACGTGCACACTGTATGCTTTCCTTAGGTTTCAGACTCATACTTACAGTTCAGCCTTCATCCTGACAGTCACTTACTCACTCATTGATACCACTACCCCTAAATATACTGTCACTTCAAGAGTGGGATATGATGACTTTCTTGGCCTAGCAACTCCGACCCAGAGTTTTCTTCAACTGAATCTCCAAGAGGAATTTTGGCACATGATACCCAAGTTAACCCTCCTTTGCTTATAGATCTTTAGTGACAGTTGGTTGGGACAACAGGACTAGCCTTCCAAGGGAAGCAGTAGGGGCAAAAAACCTAGCTGGCTTCAAAACGGAGTTTGATAAATTTATGGAGGGGATGCTGTGATGGGATGGCTTAATTTGGCAACTGACTGATCCTTCAGAGTACCGGCGGCTGATGTGTCAATGGTCAGAGATGGGACATTAGACGGAGTGGATTCTGAGTTATTACAGAGAATTTTCTTGTGGCGTGGGGCACAGCTCACTTGCTGGTGGATTCTCTGCACCTTGAAGTCTTTAGACAATGATTTGAGGATTTTAATAAGACAGTCACACTTTAGAGGTTTATAAAGGAGAGGTTGGGGAGGTTTGGTGGCCTGTGTTGCGCAGGAGGTCAAATTAGATGATCTTAATGGTCCCTTCCGACCTTAGACTATATGAACATTTGGATGAGGTATGAAAAACAAAGAAGTCTTTCCAGCAGCTCAATACCCCCTACTATTTGGTTAAGGCAGTGGGCCCCAAACTTTTTATTTCTAGTTTCCCCCTTTACTCTTGTCCATGCGCCTCTCCCCCTCTAGAAGTGGTTGGGAGGTAGGGCCAGGAACAGAGCCATGGTCAGGACCACTGCAAGGGAGCGGGGTCTGTGACTGGGTGCGGAGCTGCAACTGGGTCATGGCTGGGGCCTGGGCCATGGGTGGAGGTGGAGGCACAGCCAAGCAAGCAGCCCGGACTGCAGCCAGAAGCTAAAGCCAGCGAGGGCTGGTTAGTGCTCCCTCCTTCTGTCACCCCATGAGCACTGGCCCAGGCCCCCAAACATTTCTCCATGCACCCATGGGGGGCCTGCCCTGTAGTTTGGGGACCTCTAGGCTAAGGGATCATTTTAGTCTTGCCTTAGTACATTAGAGGAACCCTTAGGAGACAAGAGGCAGCTGCCTGCAGAGTTCACTCCATTTGCCTTCACCACTTCTTGCACATGGTCCACAACTCTACCAAGAGAGGAGCTTTGGCTCCTGAAATACTTTACAATGGGAGGGTACAGGAGCCTGTTGCTGGTGACAGCAGGGAGATCTGAGAGGCAAAGAGTGCAGCTTTAAGCTTTAAATGCATGTTCTGGCTCGGTGGGGGGAACATGCTGGCAACTGTTTTCCATGACCAAGACCCAGATCACAAGAACTGCCACGGTGATGGTTAGAATTGGGAAGGTATTCGCCACTCCACTACTGAACAGAGGTCTGTCTTGGGTCCTGAACTATGTACAGTGACAGGCTGGTTAACCCAGTTCCGTGAAACTGCGAGACTGCCCTGTCCGGGTAAGAAATCAGCTAGGTCAGGTCCATTTCTTCTCCGTCCAAGATGGAGCATTTTATTGGCACAATTAATAAGTTAAGATGTGACACATTTAGAGCAAAGTCTTTACACCCTGAATGGGAAATACAATATGACTTGTGCTGCATTCACTGTTACACTGATGTTTCAAGCTGTTTTTTCCTCCTTTTCCTCACAACTTGTTATATTTGTCTCACCCTCACCCCCTTCACACAAGAACGCAAGACCTCCCGTGGGGAACAGGAAGAGAACAGTGCAGCCCTAGCACCCAGTGATCCTTACCACTGAAATCCACCGATTGGTTCTGTAAATCTGTGACGGATCAAGAAAGTTGCTACTGCTTCAGCAACCTGAAAGGCAGGGGGGAAGGGGGAGGAATCAGACTTTAAATGGACACAGTCAACTTGAAACCTACTCAGTTTCCAAATTTAAAGAAGTTCAAAATACTACACCTACTCCCCATTTTTATACAGGTTTTTCCTCCCCACCTCAATGATGAATGTCTCACCAAGGGAATAAGTGACCATACAACATCAAGCCCACAGTGAAAACCAAATGCAAAGTTTAAACAAACAAACAAAAAAACCAGACCACTCCCACCCCCACACACTTGTCACCATCTCCTTCAGTTATAGTAATTTTTTGGCATGTACTATAGCTGGTAAAAAAAATAAGACAGTTCTCATTTGTGTCCCTTCAAAGCAGTGGTTTTCAAACTTGGGGTTTGGATGCAGTACAGGGTAACAGACCCTCAGGGACTGGGTCACTGTGCCCCTTGCTGCTACCATCAAAAGACTGGAATGAATTGCTGAAAGATGTAATTGTTGGGTCATGGGCATAAATGATTTTTTTCCAACTTGTCCTGAGGAAAAAAAATTTGAAAACCACACTTTAAGGATTCACTCAGGTAGCAAATTACTTGCCTTGTGCTGTACAAGTAATCTTTCTTCCAAACATCTTTGTGAGAAGTGAAATTATCTCCATGTTACATGGAGGTAAACTGAGGCACAGAGCAGCTTAGTGACTCCAGACCATACACACTCCATAGCAAAGCAGAGCTAAGAACTCTGAAGCTGATCTCCAGAAATGTGCTCAGCTCATGACACCATGGAATCATTTTGTATAACAGCACAAATAGGCTCATGTAAGACACTGAAGAGTCACTGTTTGTCAGGACATAAACTGCTACAAAATGCTCATATGAAGCTTTCTAAATTTGAACTACTTGGTTTTAATAAGTCAATATCCCTCCCTAAAAGCAACAACCTACAGTGATGGCTGGAGGGGGAAGGGAAAAGCTGAGAGCCTAAAAAAAATTCATGGATGGAAAAAAGTCTTACGATCAAGCCACATTATAACTACTGTCTCAGTGCATCAGTCATAAACGGCATCTGGATCACATGGTAGTTAAAACTATAATACAGGTTGGACCTGTGTCTCCAGGAGGAGACTGAAGTCTTGGCCAGCCCAGGCTCTCATGCCTGCTTCCGGGATGTGATTTAGTCTCATCTGCTGTGTTATTAACCAGGTCTCTTCATAGGTGTGGTATCTGCCATTTCATACTGCTGATGGACGTATTTTGCATATAATTTGTAAAAGAACTGCAACTTGCAGCTCACCTTGTCAGGAGCATCTTCGTGGACAGCGTGACCACACTGAGGGAGGACTTGCATCTGGAACTTCCCTGCAGACCAAAGAATCAGTGCATCTACTTCAGGAGTAAACATATCCCTCCCTGGCAATGGCTCAGGCATGCATTACATGGGACTGCAGAAACCAATTCACTATAAAGACTAAAGGCAGGGACTGAACTTGTTAAAATGCAAAAATGTTCTGTGCTTTTATGGGCACTTCTATTAAAGATCTCAAACTCTTTACAAATTGCCTTCACTATACTGTCTAGCTGACAAGGGACTTGGGAAGCTGTTTGATACCAAATGTCGAACACTGTGACATGTAGAGCACAAAGCCTCAGCAGGAGGCAAGAACTTGCCGTCTTCATTCAGAGTCCCTGCATGAGTAACTAAAACCATGTTCGTTCACTATCTTCCTAACCCTCGATTTCCAAGAACATAAGAAATGCTACTGCATCTTCCTGAGATGAATGTAGTTGTCAGACATACCGATCACCCATTCTCTCTTCCAGTATCTGATTTCCAAAGAAATCCATGCACACAGAAACCAGAAATTTTCAAAGAAAATCAGTGACGGACAGTGGAAAGGGAAAGGTACTATAATGTAACTATCAAGCATTTTAGAGGTGTTGGTCCCAGGATATTACACAGACAAGATGGGTGAGGTCATATTATTTTATTGGACCAGCTTCTGTTGGAGACAGATCCACTTTAGAACTTACACAGAGCTCTTCAGATCATAAGGTCAAAAACTTGTCTCTCTTACCAACAGAAGGTGGTCCAATCAAAAAAAAAAAAAAAAAATCTGATCATCTCACCCACCTGGCCTCTCAAGCAGCAGCAACAGAAGTCTATCAGCCCCAGAAAGAATGAAAGATTGTTTCAAGTTGCACCAAGTGGTGCAGCTAGAAGCACCAGGATAGGATTAAAAGAAAATAGACTGAAAAATCAGGAAAAGCTGATAGCAACACTGAGGAAATCACAAAACAAGACAAGACAAAGCCCTGTCACTTGAATATTTAATATCGCACTAAACATGGCCTAACAACAAGTCTTGCATTAGCACAAGGAAGATTGGTGACATCAAATAACTCTAGCTTCCATTAACACAGAATCACAGACAAGGGATCAGATTGTCACTCTGGGGATTAACTGAACACATTAATATTTGTTTGTCTCAATACCAATAGCTCCTGGCCAGAAGCATTTCAGCCATCTTCTCCAGCTTTTCGCCCTCTGCAACACAAAATCATCTGAAAGAGCATTATAGTTAACAGTATTAAACATTTACCTTGCATCTGTCCAATGGTTAGATCTTTATCCAGCCTGTCAACACCTAGAACGAAGTATACAGATGTGTTGTGGGAGAAGCTAGGGAAAGTATATCTAGATGGGCCCTGATAAGATTTTGCAAAAGATGCTTGGTGTGAAAAATGGAATAGAAACAACACACTAATACCCGCTAGGCTGTTACCCTGCTGTGCATCGGGACTGTACAGTGACAGGAGAGAAGCACTGCCAAAAACCTGAAGGAATACTCATCCTTCAGGCCATGAATTCAAACACAGCTGGGAGCTGCAGTCATTGATTACTCCTGTCAGGTGGCTTGGGTCTCAGTTCTGTTCCTAGCAGAACCTTAGCCGAGTCCTACAACTGCAACAGCTGAGACATGGTACGCTGCAAGTCAGAGCCTCTAGTACAAGGGTGCCAAAACTGCGGCCCTCAGGCCACATGCATCCCACAAATGGCTTTTCTGTGGCCCCCTGAATAAAAAATTTTAATTGGGACACTGCACTGGAAATACAGAAAATCCAGCCACTGGGGCAGGGAGCAGCCCCAGCCCAGCCTGGGAGTTGAGAAATCTCCTGCCCTCAGCATGCTCAGGATGGGTGCCCTAATACATGGCATTGCCTCTGGAGCGGTCAGGGTGGCTGTGTAAAGGAGAGGGTTAGGGCCTGAGGGCATGAGGCAAGGTGTCGGGACTTGGGAAAAGCAGCAGTGCAGGGCTGGGGCTGTGCAAGGAAGGGGTCTGGGACTTGGGGAAAGTGGCGGTGCAGGGATGGGGTATGAGGGAAGGGTTATTGAACAAGACAGAAAACTTCTGTTTTATAATTTGCCAGCAGAAAATAGCAGTGAAGAAAGAGTACTATGCACACACACAAAATTTGTAACTGTATATCATGTATAGTGCAAAAAGAACTGGTTTTGAGATTTTGCAGCCTGCAGGCCTGCATCAATCAGGCTCTGCAGCCCCCATGTCCAAAAACTTCAGGCAGCCCTGCTCTAGTATGACAATGAACATCCAATCCCAGAATTACAATCTGTCAAAATATGAAGAAAGGCCATGACTGGAGTCAGACCTATTAACCCCAGACAGGTATTTTACCCACAGGCTTGCTCTTCCCTCCTCTAAAATACAAGCTGAATGTAACCAAAAGAAAATGATTACCTAATTAAGGAAAGAAAGGAAATACCCACCTGCTAAAAGCAGCAGCTTTGGAATAGGACAGCTGAGGAAGAGGTTAGATAATCCCCTAAACCAGCCATCCCAGTACTTCTCTGTTTTCGCTAGTTCGATTCGCCATGTATACAGATGTTCCTTCTTTGTCTATAGGGGAGATGAAGAGCTCAGTGTTCGGGTTCAACTGAAAAAGCTAGTGTAGAATGAGCTAAGTGAAATAGTGCTTCAAAGACAAAGTAGAAGCATAGAGTCAAATGCTGACATGACTAATATCAGTTTGTCCCCTACATGTGATCCTCACTAGGCAACCTCACTCGCAAAGACTAGATTACCCTAAATGGACTCACTCCATGTCACAGTAGATTAACGGGAAACTGGGGAGAAATCTGCATGTGCTATACCTAGAATGCTGATTCAGGGACACCTTCAATTTCCAGGACTGTCAGTCTACCACCTTTCACTGGTACAAAAAAAATTCACACACACAGTCAAAACATCTGGACTTGTTCAAGCAGCCTGGGCAAGATATAGTTTTGCACCATGGACTATTAGCTTTATTTAGGAAAATAAGAGTTTTAGGTGACATGGTCAACACCAGCAGTTCTTAACCACTATGTAGGAACACAAAGGTGTGTCACGAAGAGCTGGGGGGAGGGGGGTACAGAAACTTGGCAGCTCAGCTTAGGGCTCCTGCCACCCACTTGTCTCTGCCACCCTTAACAGCCCACTCCTGCTGCACAGCACGGGCAGCAGCCAGGGCCAGATGAGTAAAGGGACTTAGGGGCTGCAACCCAGAAATCCTGGGCAGGGGTGGGGGGTGACACTGCCTGCCCACAAGAATAAACCCAGCTCCAACAAGCCAGACTACCAATGCACCAGCATGTGCTGGCTTGACTCTGCCCCCATCCAGGTCCTCCCAAACACCGCTGACACTGGCAGACTGTAGTGTGTCATGCAGGGGAAAATTATCTGTCAGGTGTGTCATAATAGGGGGAAAAAAGGTTGAGGACCAGTGGCCTCTACCACTCAGTAGGAACTGATAAGCCTTTGTAAGATGATGAAATAGCACCAGGACCCATCTCAGAGCAACTCACTGGAGCAGAGTTCCAAAAGGAGCAGCTGTTTTAGTCTTGGTCAGCACAACTAACAAGGAGTCCTGTGGCACTTAAAAAGACTAACAAATGTATTTATCACATGAGCTTTCATGGGAGAAAAATACCACTTCATCTCCCATCTTCAAAGCATCTGACAGAGTGGGATTTTCTCCCACAAAAGGTTACGCGATAAATACATTTGTTAGTCTTTAAGCATCACAGGACTCCTTGTTTGTTTCACTGCAGCAGGTCATTTAGGAGCCCTCCTCCCTCAGGAGGGTAGCTATTTTCTAGGTCTCACACGCTGGCCAAGCTCATGAACATCTAGAAACACTTTCAAGTGATAACTCGATGTAGCCAGCAGCTTGAGACCAAGGCCCAAACTCAGTCCTGAGGCAAACAGGAGTTACTCCTGTTACACTAAGAACCTGAATTAGAGCTGCGTTATTACTAGCTATTCCTCTGGAGAACTTTTACTTGACATCCTACAGGAACCTAGTTCCAGACGTCTCTCCTCTGCTGACCACACGGTGCTCTCTTGCTCTCTGTAAACTCCAAAGAGCCTAAAGATGAAAAGACTAGTGGAACTCCTCACCTCTGTATCATCTTCCTTCTTCCTCTTATTAACAGATCCTCTTCCTTCGTAGTCATCTTCCTCTTCCTCCTCCTCTTCCTCAATAATCCCTTCCACTATAGCTTTAGGGGCCTCAGGACTAGCAGCCTCTTCACACCTTATAAAACAGGAACAGAAATTGATTACTCTTCCATTGTGAAAAACATTATCTTAAAGACTGCAGAAGAGACCACTTGCAACTAATGATAAAATTTGATTTCTCAGAAAATTCAGCAGCAGTGGATGGGAATTATGCAAGCTACACAGAGCAGCTCCTGTAACTCTCATCGACTTCCTACCTGCCCTTTGGTGTGGCATTTTCACTGCACTGCACAACTTAAGGGTGTGGTTTTACTAAGTCGATTCCTGGATTGACTTAGGGTCTTAACTGACCACTACTTCAATATGGAAAGGTCGATCTGATAGCAGCGGCTTTACTGCTGTCAGTGTAGATGTGACCAAAGACTAAAGTAATGACTACTCCATTGTAATCACCACGCAACTCCAACACCTTGAGTGCAATGGAGAGCCATTTAACAATGCACACCAGGACAACAACGACAAGTGGAAAATATTGCATTCAGTTGAAATGGCCTCTAAATTTCCCCTGCCAAGTTTCCAAATGGACTTGAGCTAGTCTACTTATATGAGCACATCTTTGCATGGGCCATTGCACACTCACTGTATCACGAGCACATTAAAATCTCTTGCATGTGAGAAAAGTTACCCTTGATGGGTAACTGCATTCTAGTGAGACAAATTTGGACCATTACATTCCTAACAATTGGAACTTTGATGGCTGTAAATGGGTTTTCCTCATCCACTGGGATCAGCCTTTGCAGGTAAGGAAAAGTAGTTGGTATCTGCTAGAAGACTGATTTGCCTTTTCTAAAGCACGTTTGTGCTCCCTTACCAAGTCAGGATCTTAAAACATTTAAGAAGGTTTGAGAAAACAGAACCTACTGTTTGACTTGGCCAACCATAGAAACTCGGGCTGATTCAAGATTCCTTATCTGGCCACTTTTTACACTAGAGAAAAGAAAAAAGGCAGAATCAAAACCAAACATCAAGGGTCAATTAATCTAGTATCATTCAATATTTAACAGGTTCAGTAATAACAGGAGCACAACCCATGGTTTAACAGCCTATCTAGCTCTCCCAAGGTCACCCAGCAGGCACTCCTCCTGAATACAGCGATGTGGCATACAGAAGCTAGAGTTCCCAGCATGCAACAAGCATCAAGATGTTTATATGGCTCTTGCATCACTGTGATACGAACTTCTCAAACATTAATAATGTTTTTCACAATGCCCTCACAGGGAACTGAGGTACAATATCCACTCTGCAGATAGTGAGGAACAAGTCTCTAGCCTCCAGCACTCCAATCCAATACCTCAGCTGCAAGACCAGCCTCCCTCCAACATCAACCGCAACTGCAAGACCAGCCTCCCTGCAACATCAATCGCAGAATTAACAATACAGTAAACAGACTTGCACGTTACCTCCACTCAATTGCATTCTCAACTGACTTGAATGTTTTAGGACGACTCCTTAAGAAATTCTGCATGCTGTTCAGTGCATCCATGGCTGTGCCTGAAAATGAATGTTTGGATTTCAGTGAACCCAACATCTGACAACATCTCTGCAACAGCTCTCAAAGATGTCTGACATGTGAACACTAAGGGGGAGAACCATCACTACCGTGCAAGGTAGCTGTCTTCTTTGAATAGTCCCCCTTTGTGTGTTCCACTACAGGACTCACTAGCAGTAACCCCTTCCCCCCATGAAGTCTACAGCTTCAGAGTCTTTTATGAATGACTGAACCATGGTGCTGAATCTGGAACCAGCAACAGAATCCCGATTTCTGATACAGAGATACCCTTTGAGAAGATGACATACAAGGAGACTCATTTCATGTACTGCATGTGGACTGTGGATGGGGCAGGGCAGGGGGCTAAACTGCAACTCTGGTAACAGAATTTGATACAGTTCGAGACTCATCTGGACAGTCTCTGAGCTGAACTGACTCAATGGACAGCTAAAGCTCCATATCTAGCCAGAGAGGTTGAGAAGGAACTCAGGAGGGCTTCATCCACACAGCACTGGTTGGCCTCACGGCAGAGTAGAAGGGGTGGAGATACTGCCACCAAAGCTCTCCCATCAGCAGTGCAGGGACACAGACACACCTACAGTGAGCGCTGATAAGGACACTACCTAGAGATGAACTCTATGTTCTTTGCTTCCCTCATCCACGTTTAATAGCTCTTACAACTTTCTACCATTACAATAAATTTACCAGCAAAATCTTCATTAGCTCTAATAATACCAGAAATTGTCTTGTAGGCTACTGCTATTGATGGTTAACATCTTATTTGAGCAGACCCAGGATTTCAGGCAGCAAAGAGCAGTGGTGGCACTTTTCTATGGTTCAGTAAGACATTGTCCACCAACCATCATCCTGGTGATAAGAATGGGTGTTGCACTGGAATCACAACAATCAAAAGCAAATGGAAAAGCCCAGCTGGAGACCAAAAAACGAAAGGCTACAGTGGTACTAACTGTTCCATACAATAGCTGCCATAGCCATTTGAGAAGAGAAGCCTTTATATGGTTAACACAACCGGGCAAGACCCCAACAACAAATTAATAGGGGAGGAGAGGGAAAGGCAGAACATAAGACAATACTGTCTCAGGGCATTAAAAACTTACCTTCCACAACATCGATCATGCAAAGACCCAATAAACTGGGGATCAAATTGGATGCTGCTGTGTGCACCGCAATGGCTCCACCCATGCTGTGCCCAATCAGCATGATTGGAGGAGGGAGGTCTCCATACATAGCTTCCACCACATTTCCAACATCTCTGGCAAACAGAGAGACAGAAGGTTGGCATTTTCCCCCAACACATTTCTGAAGCAGTTTGTAAAAATGCACAGGGGAAGAAAAATTCAATATGAAGAATTAACTAAGAACTCTCTGCTTTTATTTCCTACTCTTCCCCAATACTGAGTTTCTTTGCACACTTGCCTTTTAAGATAGATCCTCTACCCCATGTGTTAGATATGGAAATCTAGTCTCTTATTGATGGCCAAGGAGATTTAGGCCCTCATTCAGGAAAGCCCTCAAGTATATGCTTAACATGAAACAAGTGTTTGCCTGAATCAGGACTATAACAGAAATGGAGAATTCATGGTTAACAGAAGATGCCATCTTAATAAGTAGGAGACTAAACCACCCTGTCCCGGGTTCCTGGAACACAAAAGAAACAATGAGTACTAATCAATTCTCCTGCCTGAGAAATAAAACTGAGACTATACTGAGATACAGATCTGATGAAGTTAAGTTGCAGCCCATGAAAGCTTATGCCTAAAGAAACACAAACACAGCTACTCTGAGAATATACTGTACTCTTAACCCCAGTTAATGAGAAACTAAAACTGGGAACATACAAGATAAGCAAGATGCTCGCTCTGGAAGGTAAGCTCTTTTCAGCAAGGGCATTATGGACTGGTATGAAGAAAGAGCACCAAGCGTATTCTTACACTCAGGCTTCTATATCACACTTATCACTGCTGTACACAAACTTCTTTTGGTGAAACACATCAGCAGTAATAAAGCTAAGAACTGAACTCCACTGGAAAGATTAGTAAATAGCTTAAGGGACACTCAATTTAAAAAAAAAAAATGCATATAGCAGGTGTGGTCAAACTGTGGCTCATGAGCTGCACGTGGCTCTTCAAAGAAAAAGTGTGGCTCGCAGAAGAGCATGGCAGGGAAGGGCGGCATAGTGGGAGACAGGGGGAAGAAGTGTGCAATGGTTGGAGACAGCAGACAAGCAGCAGCGGCAAGGTAAGAGCTGGCAGGGAAGCAGCAGCATGGGAAGTGGCAGCATGGTTGGGGACGTGGGGAAAGTACGGCAAGGTTGAACCTGGCAGGGTAGCCATGGCATTGTCAGGGACAGCAGGGCAGCAGTGCGGCATGGTCATGGAGAGCAGAGAAACAGCAGCATGGTAAGAGGTGGCAATGGAGGTGGGGGGCGGGGGGGAAGCACAGCATGGTTGGGAAAGCCGTGGCATGTTTAGATTTTCTCATAGGCCCTAATGCAGTTTACTCTTTGTTATAATAAAATCGTGTTTTACAAGTCCAAAGCATAATGTGGAATAATGAAAGAAAATACAAAGGAGAAAAGTTTAAAACTGAATGTAGATTACTTTCAAATTTTTGGCACAACATACTGCTGTGAAGCACTGTATGCCACAATGAAATTTGTTAAATCGAAACATTGTGCAATACTTAGAGATCAGCACCTGAGAGCACTTTTACATGCTGCATTAACAAGTTACTGCCCAGATTTTAAAAACTCGCCACTAGCCTGCAACGTTCTACATCCAGTGACAGCGAAGTTTTTAATGTACAGGCCTAGTTTTCAGGGTAACCTTAAGTAATTATTAGAATCTGAAATTAGTAGGATCAATGTTTGCCGTGTTTTTATGATAAAATTAAAGTGCACAATGAATTTTAAGCTTAGTAATTTTGCAGTAGGTAAAAGTACATGGTTATATGCTTCAGCAAGGCTCTCAAAGGTTTAATAATCGACTTGTGTGGCTCTTGAGTTCCATAAATTTGGCCACCCCTGGCATATAGGATTTCTTAGCAATAACCATTCGCCATAGGTGTTGGAAACACAAACAGCATAGTGCCTAGTGCATAAAAGTCACAAAGCAAGACTGACTGGCTTGTTTTCTCTGCCCAAGCTGAAAGCCAAGAAAAAGACATGCCTTGCATCAGTGAATAATATAAAGGTATTAATAGGTAAATTACTTAAATATCTGATTTTTTAAAAAACCATTTCCTTTGAAAATGCTAGAGGATTTATGAAGCTGAAGAGTTTAATGCTCCAGGTTAAAGCCAAATTGAAATAGCTTTTGAATTCATCGTTAGGAGAGCAGTAAGGTTTAAAATGAAAGGCTGCCTATTGGTTTGGTCCCACATTAGCACTGCTCCAGATCTAAGAAACTATCATTGCATATGGCAGCTCCTCAGGACACTAACACACACCTCAGGAACTGACAAGATACAAGAAGCAGCAATAAGGCGCATAATAAGTCAAAATCCATTTCACAGATGGCCTCCCTGGAACCAACCAAGCAGGTCTGTTTGTATGAAGGACTCTGTAACCTTCAGGACTTGACTGTAGTGGCTGGGAGGATCTCTCTGAACTAAACATGGGCATTATATAATATTTTTAGTGGTAATTGCTTCTCTCACAGCTAGTCACAAAAAGAGGGGCTTGCATTCAGAAGCAGGCCATTGCAATTTGATCAAGCAGATCTCTCCATGCATGAAAGTCTCATTCTGTGCAGGACGTTTTCCTGAGGCAGTGACTCCAAACAAGGCATGATTCACACTCAGCCTTCATCCAAGGGTGAGGGATTGGTATGGAAAAGGAATCTTTCAAGTGAAAGAAGACAACCACATGGAAAGAGAAGTGTTATTTGAAATTCAGGCTGAAATAATGACAGAAAGATTATTTAAGCCACATGCAGTGCACCCAGCTACCACAGTAGTACAAGAACCAGACCCTGAGCTAGCATGAATCGATGTGGTTTCACTGGCATCAGTGGAGCTACACCAATTTACACTAGCTTTGGATCTGGCCCTAAACATGTGTATTGTGACTTCCAAATCTCCAAGAACAATGAGTAAAGGAGGGGATTAAAAAAAAAAAGCAACAAGGTCTGAGTTCTCTCCTTGACAAGATCCTGGGCAGAGACGGACAGTTGAGAAGACAGGTTTGGAAGCAGAATAGATGATTAGGAGAAATGGTAAGAATGAAAGAAGTCTATGTACTCCCCCCACCCTACTCCTCAGCCATTTAAAACCAAAGAAATGACTCCAAGAAAAAAAAGTCTGAAGGCTTGTGTGTAGGGCAGACATGCATGGAGATGGGAGCACAGACAAGTGCAGTGGAGAGGAAGGGTAGAGTAAGCCTGGTGAGGGAGGAATTCTGCAAGTGGAGAAATCGCACTTTCACTTCTAACTTTTCAAAGAGAAAATACTAAGAAATAGTGTAAATGCCTTATTAAGGATGAAAAATTAATTATTCCCACCAAAAAATTAAATTTCAGACCATAACACAGTCCCGAAATGTTCTTGTGCAAAGCATAATTTATATACCTTGATAGTACAGTAATAAATAACTTTACATAGAAGTTTGAATTTAATGGGGAAAATCCAAAGAATATCATACTACATATGAACAAAGTGGCTGAGTTAACAGTGCAGGAAAAAATTCAGTAGTTACCTTTGTTGTTGTGTTAATTTTTTTAGGCAAAGCATTTTAAAAAAAGAATAGTTAACTTATCTGTAACTTAGCAGAGTTTTAACTGGGGGAGCTCTCTAGGAACAAAAAAGACCAAAAAGGGACAAAAATTCTGATGTGGGTTCAGACCCACCAACTTTAAATGTCCATAACTTTCAAATCACGAATCAAAATCTTCTCATTAGCTGGGTTTTACTGAGATCTACAGAACCAGCCAAGGCTGAAGTACTTAGCATCAACTGTTGGACTAAGATTTCAATTTGTGGTTAAACCAATGTTGCTTAAAACTTTCCAAAAAGGAAGGAAAGTTGTGAGCAATTTGAGAAGGAAGAATTAAAATGAAAAGTGGTACTCAGCTTAAGTTCTAGTGCTCCCCTACATGACTGGCATGTATAATCTCTTCATACAAGGAAAACTGAAGGTGAATAAAATGTTTGTAAGAATTATAGAACAAAACTGAGAAAACAAGAATTTGGGAAAATGTGAAGTGGCTAAACAATGTAAACTTCCATACTTGGACATAGTTTCTGCAGACAGATCTTCAGGATTCCTTACTTTTGTTTCACCTGCAAAGCAAAAACAAAAATGAAATTAACACACACTACTAAAGCACATTAAAAATCTTCAGAATCCTAAGAACCCAAATAGAATCAACTCTAAGTCCAAACGAAGTTTTTCTCTATATATTAACTAGGTACCATAATAATAACAACTGTGTTTATCATCTCTGCATAGTCATCTTGGGTAACCAAAACTCTGAAGATTAATAAAATGCTTATCACTTGATCTAAGTTCCTATGAAGAACTGCTATGCACATCTTTTACATGATAGCTGGCCACAAAGACTACTGATTCCAGCGCTTAAGGGGAATCGAGTTGGTGCGTCACATGCAAGCATGTGAAATCTCTACTTCTATGCTACATAAGGCAGCAAATCACTAGCTTTATTGTGCAATTCCATGGGCCATGTTCTTTCCACCCCCACCCTGATTATAAGGCAGCAAAGCTTTGATTATTTCGTGAGTAGCCTATAAACTCATTTTTTGATGAGCTAATTCAGTTAAAATCTAAATTTAAATGCAAATGTAAAAAATAAGGAATGTGAATTTGATTTTAAGTCTAATTCACTTACCATGACTTCTGAGATCTAAAGCCACAATCCTACACTGAATCCTGTTAATGATCGCAGACTGCAAGAGGGGACAAAGATATACAGTTTGCAAACTGCCACAACTCATCTGAGAAAGGGTGCCACAATATTAAATGAATCATTGAAAGAAACACAAAAGCCAAGATGGTGTGCCAAAAAACCTCAATTGTCAGTGACAGTGCTGTAGCAAGATTGGACAAGGGACACAGCATAGGCGTGAAGAGAAAGTTGAAGCAAAAATAAGTAATCTTTAATTAGCAATAAAAAGGCACCATCCCTTTCACCAACACTTAATTCCCAAGGGTATTTTTCTAGCATCACAAGAAAATGAGAAATCAAGTTTCTTAGGATAAATTTAAATCCCTACAACACTTGTAAACTGAAGAGAAGCAATAGCACAATGAACGCTGAAGTGATATGTCCCCTTCCAAGCCCCCACATGGGCTAAAATTAGCACTGCCTCCATAGCAGGCAAGATACAGCAGCTGCTTTATGGTACTGAAATATACCAACTTGAGTGTTCCCTTCCTCCTCCAGGTTACTAACAAAAGACGATACTTTTTAAAGCAACACCAGACTGCAATAAGATTGAGCCTCAATATTTGTTCCAATCATCTAAATTTACGTAAGTTATTTCACGCATTGTGGTGATTAAGTGGCAGTCTGTACAAACTACAAGGCTTCAAAAACAGGTTTTTGTTTTGGGAAATCAATCACAGAAATCACATCCCGGTGGTGGTGGTTAATCTGTTGAAAAGCTCTTAACAGACAGAAGAGCAAAGAGCACCATCTGCTTGATAAGCAGATGCTGATTGTTACATTGATTCTATATTCCAGAACTTACTATATTCAAGTCCAGGGAAAATAGACTTCTGAACCAAGAAACTAAAGACTAGGATTAAGAACAGATGTCTCATACTCTTCCAACATGACAATTCCTTTCTGTCTGGTGTAGAGAGTATTCATTTCTAGCCCAGCATGTCAGTAGATATTGCCTATGAAAATTACATCACCCTAGGTACTACTGTGTTTCCTTTCCCCAATTCCAAAATAATTCTGGCAGACACAGTCTAGCCAGAAATATACTTCAGATTTTTTTTTTGTAAAAACAAACTTGGAACCCCAGTCTGCCAATGCTAAAAAATGAAAAACTTGACCAGTTTTTTGGGAGTCATCTGCTAAAACCCACAATGCAAGGTAGTAAGTCAAGGTCATAAGAGTACGCTCCTTATCAAAACAGAAATATTAGTGACAAAGACACATAAGACCACTACTTTTTCCAGTAAGTTGTCAGACCAGTGAGCAGAGGGAGAAAGTCAGGTAAATTCTGCTTGAACTAATTTTGTTTTTAGCAGCTCACCCACACAATTTAAAAATTTTTTAAAAATCTTCTTTCCCCCCAAACATTTAACATATGAATGACTAGACAAGCAAATTCATTAAAAAACACACACAGGGAATACAGCAGAATGGAACAGACTAATTATCTTCTCCAGCTACTTAACTTTTGTGGGTCCAGGGCTAAGTCAAATAGCATGCATTCTACTATTCAACTTCCAAGTTCAGTAACTGTACAGATAACTGACATACTGCAAGTTATAATGGTGAAACTCTAGTTTATTCTACTGAATTTAGTGGGATAACCCCAGATTTGGTGTACACGCTGGTTTAACAGTCATTTTAGCCCTGTTATCAGACATGGAATTATAAAAAGAATGGAAGTTGCTTGCAAATTAGACGGCTCTCCTGTTCAAGGCTTGAGAAGAATGTGAATTTAGGTTTCATCAACAAAACCCTACCCCACTGAGTCTAAAAAAAACCATCATTAACTTAGAATTTGTAAGCAGCTCACATACTGTGGTGGTAAGTATTAAATTAGCAGAGAGGGAATGAGTCACACATCCCAGTGATTACTGTTTAGAATCAAGTGGTAACATAGAATTTAATGAGAAAGTGCTGAAGTTTCCACCCTAGTTTGAAAGATACTTGCCCCATATCCAAGGTCAAAGTTTAGCTATAAAATGAAGCTATACACCCAAAAGAACCTAGCCTGTCAAATCACTGTGAGGCACCTAAACCACTACTCCACATAAGTGAGCATTTTTACAGCACCCCCACCTCTTAGCAGATAACTATAACGTGATTTATGGCTAGGTGCACGGTCTCTGGTTCATTCAGTGGTGGTCATTACGGGACCCTTAAAATGCTTGCTTCTAAGTATTGTAAACTATTCATTTGTTCATTCCCATTACTTGTGTGGATCTTCACTCAGAACATCAGAGTCTCACTTTGACTCTGATGGCCAAACTTAAGAAAACTAATACCAGAGTGAAAACTGCATCTGTTCAAGGCTTTTATAAAGTTCAGACATGTCACTAAGTTGCCCTATAAAAACGTTAGGTTAGACAGAGATGGAGAGAAAAGTTCCTACAAGGCACAACAGTCACAACTAGACTTGGAGGGTTCATGTCAGGGTTGCAAGTATGGCATTATATGCTGCTACTGATTGGGTTTAATCCCTATAGGCTTTATATATAAAAAAATTATTGGAGGGGAAAGAGTTAAGCCATGAAACTTGCTCCTGTCGACATGACATTAGGCTGGATTTCAATGTTTCTCAAGAATTGTAGGTTTCTGAACTAACACTGAAGCCTGGTTATCATGTGGTGTCATCAGTGCAACATCAGAAATGTTAAATGAAAATAAAATTGCTTAAAACTTCTGCCTCTCCATTAAAGATTGTCTACAACATCATCCCGTTATTTTTGGAAAGTCAGTCTGGAAAACTGGTTTAAGGATCATGTGCAAGACCCTGGCATCTTAGACTAAAACAGGAACAGCCATGCCTCTGACCTGTTGCTTTGACAAAGACCCAGTCTCTAACTGCTGGTGGGCACTCATTCTGTGATGTGTTTTGCTCCTGTAACATGTTTACTGCCTGCAATAGTGTCCGGATGCATTAGTCAAACAGACAGGCAGATTGCAAGGCAAGAAGACCTTTCTGAATTATCTTTCCCATGCTTTATATTTCTTGCATGTCATTCAGGGGATGGAAAACAATATTTGCATAGATGTACTTCTACTTCCATCAACTAACTTACCGTAAATACAGCCCAGGAAAGAGCAGAATGGCCACCACCATGCAACAGAAGTAAAACAGGGCCTTCCAATCCACTTTTATAAATTCGAAAAGTGTATGAACAGTTAAGGACAATGTTTGCTAAAATTATCTGAAACAAGCTTCTGCATGAGATACTTCAGACCCATCGCAGCATACAGCTTGTCAGCACAACATTACCACACAAGCAGCCTCAATTCTGCCCTCCGTTCAGTAGGTTTGTACAGAATGATGGCCAGTGGTGACGAGGAGGAAAGTGATGGTGATGAGGACAATGATTAACATTTCAGGTTGTTCTGCAAAGGATGGTGTAAGTAGATGAATGTTCAGATGTACATTTTGTGTTATCTCTATCTACTTTGCTCAGTGAGAGAGCTTGTGATTTTGCTAAATATAAATAAATTTCTGTAAATACAGAAGGGCTCCTAAAGTGTGAGTGTTGCAACTTTGCACCTCTGGGTTCCTAATGAATAGTAATTTTAATAATACTGGGCCTGATTTTGAGACAAGAACCTAACAAACCTCAAAGGGGTAACTGGGAATGCTTAAGTAATCAATACAACTGATATAAGGTCTCTAGATCAGGCTACAACCAAAGGCAAAGTTTAGTCCATATTATCCACCTAGCCCAAACAACTGCTTCACCAGCTGCATCCCCCCATCCCACTCTATTCTGTTATCTCCACCTTACCCACCCTCTTCACCATGAAAACAACAATTCTACATAATGTGCATTGTGGCAAGTCACCAGCTACAGGTCCCACACCTCTTTTTCATGGAGGGATGGGGTCTCTGCATGGACCCTATCTGCAAGCTTCAGTCAGCCCAATATTGCCCAGTGGAGCAAAGGGGGGACCCAAGCCCACTCACTTCTCCAGCTCCCAGCCCAGAGGCCCCAGTGCTCGCAATTACGTATTGCTGCAGCTGCTTCTGGCCAATATTCTCCCCTGGGCTACATTCCCCTCCTTGTCCTTTCAGCTTCTGGTGTTCAGCAAGCAAGCCCCCATCCCAGTCTTCTGCGTCTAATTCTTTTGTATTTCTTGTTAGCCTCCAACTCGCTCACAGCCTGCCTAGTGAAGTGGTGTTTTTAATCAGGTCTCTGGCTGGGCCCTAATTGGCCTCAGGTATTCCTAACAGGCTTCATAGAAATTCTACACCTCCCTTCTGTCGCTCTCCAACTGCCCCTGAGCCCTTCTGTCTCAGCATCCAATCAACAGGGAAAGTGAAGGTAAAAGCTTAGAATACTCGGGTCACTGTTGAGGATGACAAACAGTTTTTGTCTAACACGCTCTGCCACTACTTGACAGAGCAGACAGACTTTATTTGTGGTCACTCCAGGCAATAAAATTGCCCTTGGGAATCCATGAGACAGTACAGTGCCTTTGTTAAAGTAGCTGACATCTCCCTACAGCCTATTTTCATATGCTAGAAAGCCAGCTAAGAGAGCTGGTAGCAATTTCCTACAGCAGTGATTTTCAATCTACAGTCCATGGCCCCCTGGGACTCTGTGGACTATGTCTAAGATTTCCAAAGGGGTCCATACCTCCATTGGAAAGTTAGAGGTCTGCAAATAAAAAAAGGCTGGACATCACTAACCTAGAGGTAGTGTGGGCTAGGACAGAGGATCAGGAGATCTGGGCTCTAATTCCCAACTCTGCCACAGACTGACTGGACCAGTCACTTCACTACAGCACGTCAAAATACAAAATTTCTGTTTCCAGGGAAACAGTCCTTTAGAAAACTTCTTTTTGTTCCAATCAAAAGAAAAAAAAAGTTAACACACCCCACAGAAAAATTAAAAATATTTAATGGCTGCTTTAGGTCTTTCACAAAAGGGTAACATCTACCTAGAAGAGTCCCTTTCCATTTTTTTTTTCAATCATGTATGTTGCTTCGTATGTGCAAACAACACTTTACAAAAAGCAAAAGACAATATGTGGCTTGAAGAATTCACATGGCAAACTAATTTAGACAGAAGACATGATTCAAGAGAGCAGAGTAGTGACAAGATAAGCAAACTAAGTAAGGGAAGTTACTCAGGTTGCTTTTCCATGGGGATTGTAATTATCTAGTGCAGCAGTTCTCACGCACTGTGCCTGGACACAAAAGCATGTCCCCACTCAGCCCTTAGTGTGTAAAGTATCCCTGCTGCTGCTGCTGGATCTTTAAATGCTGCTGCTCTGGTCCAGCAGCTTTTAAAAGGCGAGCAGCAAAAAAAGCAGCCCCAGAGTGCTGTCAGCAGAGGCCCTTTGATCAAAGCACCTCTGCTAAGATACTTTTCACCCCCTGCTCCTGCTAGCTGAGCCTCCTGGACACACCCTCAGCTGCCGGGGAAGGACTGGCTCCAGGCTACTCCCAGCTGAGCTGACTGTGATTCCTCCACCCCAGGGGTCTGTAACCTGTGGCTGCAGAGCTGCATGCAGCTCTTTGGCTGCCCTCTTGCAGCTCCTGGCCCCTGTCACCAGGGAACCCTGGAAGTGGTCTGCACCAGGCTCCAGGCTTCCCCCGGCCACTGAAGGCCCCTGTGCAGGATCCAGGGGTTTAAGTATAATTTGGCAGGCCCCAGAACCCTCCTAAATTTCCAGGCCCCCTTCACCCATCCCAGCTACTGCCCCACAAATGCCTGCCCCCACCCCAGCTACTGCCTCCATCAGACCCCTCCTTCCCCTTGTCCTCTTCAGCCCCAATCCTCATTCCGTAAGCTCGCTGCCCCCATGTCCCCACTCCAGCCCTCCTAACCCCCACTCCCATTTTCACTCCACCCCTTTAAGCTCCCCAACCTCCTCCACGTGTTCCCAGCCCTTGTCTCCTTGTCCCTATTCCCCCACTCCACCCCCTCTTCAGCCCCCCAACACCTCCCAGCCCACCATCCTGACCCCTTCTTCCCACCCCACCCCCCATGCATTCCCCGCCAGCTATCTTCCTGTCCCTAACCCACCCCCCCACAGCCCCATTACCCGCATCGTTGATGTGCTCAAGGAGCTGGGCCGGGGAGAGGAAGGCTGCTGCGCCAGCCGGCCAGTGAGAAGGGACGTAGGCCCGAGACTGGGTCTGGGCTGTGCACACTGCCTGGGCCCAGCAGGAAGGTGCATGGCCTGTGCAGGCACCAAGAAAGGTGGGGGGGGAGGTGTTGCTGGCCTTGCTCTAGCCCACAGCCCATCCCTTCATCTGGCCCAGGGGGGAACATGCTGGAATGCTGTGTTCTGGCACATTCCTCTATTTTAGGGGGCCTCAGAACACAGCGTACTGGTGCATTCTCCTATTTTTAGGGGGCCCTGGAATGCTGTTCTGGCGCATTCTGGCATACTTTAACCCCTGGGGCTGTCTCTCTCCCCACCAGAGGGCCCTGCAACAGGAGCCCTGGCCCAGCACCCCCCACCAGGAGGCTACACCCATTGCAGCTCTCAGAACACCTGGACATTGAAGGAATTTAGAATGGCTCTTCTAATCTTTTAGGTTGCTGACCCCTTCTCCACCCCAACCCCACTCTCCGAGCTGCAGTAGCTGCCTCCATTTGCAGGGCAGGAGATGCACTGCAGCCAGCTGGTCTCTGGGAGCCACAGGGGGCAGGAGAGGGGCATGGGGGCAAAGGGAGAGGAGCCAGACAGCATGGCAGGGGGTGGTGGGTGACTGGATGGCAGATGAGGAAATGCAGGGGACAAAGGATGGGAAGATTAGGGGCTGGAGGAAGGAGGCTGAATAGAGGCGGATGTTGGGGACAATACCGAAGGAAAGGGAAATGAGGGGAGGCTGGAGGGAAAAATGTGAGAGCTGGAGCCTCCCTGCCCACAGCTCAGACAGTCAGAGTCCTCCAACCCTGAGCTGGGCATAAGACAGGACCCACAGAGAGCCTGTCACAGCTGCCTCACTGTCCTCAAAGCAGGGAGGCAGTAGGACATGGGCCCACAGACTCTGGCCAACCCTGCCAAATGCGGGGAGGGGTGTGGGGGACATGGGCCCACAGACCCTTCCCATAGTGTGCTGCCACTGGGCCCACATGGGGGCAGTGTTGCCACCTCTCTCGGTTTGATCCTTAGACCACAGGATTTAGTTACTTCCTTCCAGGCTATGGTTTTAATGTTCAAACCTCCAGGCAACGTGCATCAATCACCCAGAGATTTGAATATTAAACCCATAGTCTCAGGGTCAAACCCAGAGAGGTGGCAGTCCTGCAAAGGTGTTAATCTGGCCCTGTTCCCAGTACTTTTGGCAGCAGCATCTGGTCAAAAGTGCTGGGGGGGGGGGGCGGGCGGAGAAGCACTTTTTTCTTCTTTTGATGGTGGTGGCCACTTGAACCCACCACCAAAAGTGGAGGTGGGTGGCCTGGGTCTGTCATGCACAGGTAGGAACTCCCCCAATCAGGTCACAACCCTCAAAAGGTTGAAAACCTCTGTGCTAATGCACCACCCACAGTTCTGGAACTAGCATATAGCTCTTGGCTTTGGACTGAAGTTTGGCTTTGTATCAGCCTGAAAAGGTTTTATTTTTCCTCTCTCTCTTCACAGTTGAGAATTTTTTAAATTATGCAAATTTATACACAGTCTGATCTATAGAAATGCTAATTTGCACATCTCCAGCACATCTTATTCAAGGATAAGAAACTACTTTGCAAACAATTTTCATTACAGCTGTGACAAGTAGGTGCTATCCCCATTTTACAAATGGAGTACAGACAGAGAAGCAGCTTGGTTAAGCTCATTCAGCACATCTGCGGCAGAGCCAGCTAAAGAACTCAGGCCTCCTTATTCTTGGTCCTGTTCATTCACTTTCTTCTCGCTCCCCTTGCTCCTGCTACTAAATGGTTCAAAGGATTTCTTTGGAAGTTGGATGGATTCATCACTTAGCTCCCAGTGGGGAACCCAGAGGCAGAGTGCAAGCCACAGAGTGGGGAGAGTAAAGCAAACCACTCAAGAAATGTGCTGCTTCATTGTCTCCTGCAGGCAGTCTCTGCCTGCAAGGTTCTTTTAAACCAGGGATCTCAAACTCAAATCACCACAAGGGCCGCATGAGGACTAGTAGAGGGCTGCATGAGGACTAGTATCTTAGCCCAAGGGCCGCACCACTGAAACCTTTTCATTCAACAATACTGCAAATATCAGAAATGATTGTGTCATCACAGGCCAGAGGAAATAGCTTTAGGGGCCACATGCAGCCTGCAGATACGTGTTTGAGACCCCTGTTTTAAACCCTGGATAGGCTATGAAACTGCCCTGGTTCCAGGGTAGGGCGGAGGTAGTAGTACAGAAGCTCTCAAGCTAGCTATGGATCCCTTTTCTCTTGGGAAAGGGAGATTCTCCCCCATTTTCAATTAGTACTGCAGTGAGGTGTACATTACTAAAGGTCCACAGGCCAAATGAACATGGTGAAGAGTAAGGGGACTTCAGTTTCTTTATGGAAAACACATTTTCCCTTTGTTAATTTGTTGCTACTGAAACAGTGTCTTATATGCTTGGCTCTCTCCCATCCTAACATAGGCACGCTGCATAAGCTTCTCCCACACAGCTGTGACAATGCACCTCACACCTAATCTGTAATTTACCCCTGTCATGGCCTGGGCTGAACAGAATAAATGTATTTAAAAACTGTGGGTTTCTTTTGTGATAATGACAAACTCTCATTAGATAAGTGGTCACTGCAGAAACACAAACTGAACTGACAACTTATTTTTTGGCTGTGTCAGAATCTGATCTCAGATCTTCAGAAAGGAGTGCATCAATACATTAGGTCCCATGGACACACTTTTGCACTAACAAACACTAACTGAGGTGGGAAACCATACCAAGAAGCCAACCTATCTAATTTTTGGCAATAGGTGTTGCCAGTGGCAGTAATTAGGAAAAGGAAAAAATGGATACAATCAAAATGTAAAAGATTCCCTCTTTAAGTTACAAGACACACAATACCACCAGTCACATGAGATTAGGAAGAACTCAGTCTCAGGGAAAAGGATATATCCTTGCCATTTTCATTTTCCACCACCACGTCTTCCATAGATTCAAAATACTGGCTCCAAGGGACTGGGGAAAAATCTCGTTTCCTTCCAGGACTGCAAAACAAAATTTTTTGCAAGTATAAGAATTTTTTAATGTTTCACTTTTAACTTGCCATAAGGTGATGGAACGGCATGTTTTAACTGTGTACATGTTACAGGAAATAGAGGTTTAGGACAGGAAGAAAAGGTCACCTTACCTGTAGTTCCCTATAGTATTAACATCTATAGTCACTGCCCAACCCCCTTTACCTCTCAAGTATTTTTTGAAAAAGGACAGAAGTAGTTGAAACTGTGAAGGTGAGACTGTTTTCCCACTAACTGATATTGAATAAAACTTTAAATAATAATGAAAAGGTTACTACATAATGTCATAGTATAGTCTATCTTTGATCTTTGTGGTAAGTTCCACTGACATGACTCCCATTATTGACTGAGAGTGGCATACAGTCCCAATTTTATGTTTCAGCTCCAGGACCATGATTAAAAATGGAATTTGGATGTCTTCAGAAAACAGCTTGACAACAGTAAAAAAAGATAAGCTACTTAGCAAGGGGGTTATTAATCTAGCACTGTTTCTAAATAAACCTATTGCACATGAGAAATCAATATCTGTTATAGAACCATAAAGAATGAAAGGAACCATGAGAAGCCATTGAGTCCAAACCCCTGCACTCCTGGCAGGACCAAGTACCATAATTAACCATCCCTGACAAAAACCAGTTCTGAAAAACTTCCAGAGATGGAGACTCCACAACCTCTCCAGGCAACTTATTCAAGTGGTTAATCACCCTCACAGTTAGGAATCTTTTCTTAATGTCCAACCTAAACCTCCCTTCCTATAATTTCAGCCTATTGCTTCTTGTCCTATCATTGGCAGTTAAGGAGAACAATTCTTCTTCCTCCTTCTTGTAACAACCTTTTAGTTACTTAAACTTTTGTGTCCCCTCTCAGTCTCCTCTCATCCAGACTACACAAACCCTGGTCTTTCAATCTTCCCTCATAAGTTACACGTTTCAGATCTTTAATCATCCATGTTGCTCTTCTCTGGACTTTTCCAATTTGCCCACATCTTTCCTGAAATGAGATACCGAAAACAATACTCCAGTTGAGGCCTAAGCCGCAACCCAGTGCCTGAGGGTCTGCGACCCAGTACTGGGCCCCAACCCTGAGTCTGAAAACCACTGCACCCACCTACACCCAGATCCCTTTCCACAATACTTCTTTCTAGGCAGTCATTGCCCATTTTGTACGTGTGTAACAGATTGGTCTTTCCTAAGTGGAGTATTTTGTCTTTATTGAATTTCAGACCATTTCACCAGTTTGCCCAAACCATTCTGAATCGTGATCCTAACTCCAATGCACTTGCAATCTCTCCCAGCTTGGTATCCTCCACAAATGTAAGTGTAGTCCATCATCTAAATCATTGATGAAAATAATGAACAGAACCAGACCCGGAACCAATCCCAGCGGTACCCCACTCATTATGCCCTTCCAGCATGACTGTGAACCATTGATAACTACTCTCTGCAGTTATCCAAACAGCTTTGCACCAGCCGCATAGTAAGTAGCTCCATCTAGCTTTCTCCTTCCTAGTTTGTTAGTGAGGTGGTGATGTGAGACAGTATCAAAAGTCTTACTGAGATCAGGTTTGTGGCAACTTTATCCTGCTTGACAGTGTAGTTAATGCCAATGAAGACCTAGATTAAGACAAAGCAAATGTCACTATAGCTGGATAGCTAGTAAAGAAGCTCTGCAAAAAAAGAAGGGAGGTATATGGGATTTGCCTACATAATACCTAGTAACATTAATTAGAATGGAACAGCTAGATTCCTGGCTGGAAATTTGAAGAGACTTTTATTAAAATAAAAGTTTCCTGAAATCTAATTATACTAAACAAAAATATATGAACACACACAAGTTTAGTACATAAATGATGTATATACTGCAACATTAACAAAGTTACACTGAAGTCAAATACAACTAACTCCACAAGAGCCAGCAAATTCAGAGCCTATGTTTTCACTGCTACATTATCTCAGCTGTGCCTCTGGACTAGGAGAATTTGATCAGCATACTACTATGCACTCTCCAAACTGCTTCTCTGCTAGTTATTGGAGTGTCGTCACAGGAGTAGCATGGACAACACTAAGAACAGTGAGATAAAAAATGAAACTGTCAGCATCTTCCCTAGACTGTAAGCAGAGACATTACAGGGGCACTCTATGCTAATGGAAGATACCAAACTTTACTTTCAAATAATTTGTTTCCCCTTACTGACAAACAGAACATTCCATAATATAAAACACATCTCTATGAAAGATATTACTCTAATAAAGTCCCAGAGGGCAACCATGTGATTTTATTTCAGCAAAACGAACAAGGGGTCCCATTTTAAAGACTTAATGCATTTGTCACAGGAGCTTTCATGGGTAAAATTCCATGTCAGATGCATGAAATGGAAATGACAGTATGTACGTGAATATATACATGCAGAGAAGTGCAAGTCACAAGGTCGAACTTTTTCAGCAAACCAAGCAAGATGTTTAGATTCAAATGGTTGGAACAACAGATGAGGAGGTGAGAATGTGAACTGTCTTTGGTAACAAGTTCACCACTCAAGGCCCCCATTCAAACTTAGTCTGATGGTGTCAAATTTGCATATGAAATCTAGTTCCACAGTTTCCTTTTGGAGCCTGGTTTTAAAGTGTTTCTGTTGAACCATTACAATTGGCATGCCTTACAGTGCAGGAGTCAGTAACCTTTGCCAGCCCCCATGCTCAGTGGGTGTCAGGGGCAGGACCAAAAGGGTGCTAGGCCTGGCCTCCAGGTCCAGGGTCAGACCCAGCTC
This sequence comes from Podocnemis expansa, assembly GCA_007922195.1. Lineage (NCBI taxonomy): Eukaryota > Metazoa > Chordata > Testudines > Podocnemididae > Podocnemis > Podocnemis expansa. The sequence goes on from ML682063.1 coordinate 3,662,406, forward strand.
CCATCCCCTGCCAGGGGGCAGCCTCCAGGTCCAGGGTCAGAGCTGGCTGGCCTGAGTGGCACCACATGCTGCTCAGGCTCAGCCCCCATGCAGTTTTTGGCACGGGTGCCAGAAGTTGCCGACCCCTGCCTTACAGAATGTTCAGGGAGGCTGAAGTGTTCCCTGATTGGTTTTTGAATGTTACTGTTCTTGCTGTCTGATTTATGACCATTTATTCTCTTGTGCAGAAACAGTCCAGTCTGGCCAACATATAAAGTTATTGTTGGCATATATCACATTGGTAGATACGCAGATGAATGAGCCCCAATAAGAGTACCTGATTTGGTTAGATCCTATAATGGCGTCACCTGGATAGAGCTAGCAACAGGAATTACTGCATGGATAAACCTGCTTTAGTGTTTTCGTTGTATGGTGTGCAGTTGCTGGTGAGTATTTGCTTAAGGTTGAGGAGTTGTCTATAAGTGAGGAGTGGCCTACCACCCAAGGCTTGAGAGTGTGAGGGATCATCTTGTAGGACAGGCTGTAGATCAAAGGTCTCAAATTCAAATCACCACAAGGGCCGCATGAGGCCTAGTAGAGTACATTAGCCCGAAGGCTGCACCACTGAAACCTTTTCATACAATGATATTGCAAATATTGGTAACTATGATGTTGTTGCAGGCTTTAGGGGTCGTGTGCGGCCTGCATGTTTGAGACCCCTGCTTGTAGATCCCTGATGTGTTGTAGAAGTCTGACCTGAAGCTGTAGGTGAGGACCAGTGCCATTCCATTGTTTTCCTTGTAGGCCTGTCCCATAGAAGAAGATTTCTGGGTATCCATCTGGCTCTGTCAATTTTTTTTAAAACAATACCTACCTGGGAAAGCGAGTTTTAAGAATGCTATATAGAGATCCTGAGAGTGTCTGTCTCTGTCTGAGGGATCAGAACAAACATAGTTGTGTCTTAGGGCTTGGCTGTAGACAATGGATTATGTGGTGTGTCCTGGATGAAAGCTCTAGGAATGTAGATAATCAGAGTGGTCAGTAGGTTTCTCGTATAGAGTGGTTTTTCTGTGGCCATCACTCACGTATACTGTAGTGTCCAGGAAGTGGGTGTCCTCTATGGAGTGGCCCAAGTCTGAGGTTGATGATTATGTGAAAACAGTTGAAATCTCAGTGGCATGTTTCAAGGGTCTCCTTTACATGGATCCAGATGAAGATGTCATCAATGTAATGTAAGTGAAGGAGTAGCACATGGGAACAAGAGCTGAGGACCCATTGTTCAAAGTCAGCCATAAAAATGTTAGCACTTTATGGGGCCATGCAGTTACCCATGGCAGTATCATTGACTTGGAGATATAATCAATATCCAAATCCAAAGTAGCTGTGGGTGAGTACAAAGTCCAGCCACTGGGTGCACGATGACATCATCTGAGACACTACTCCTGATGGCTTGTAGTTCGTCTTTGTGTGGGAGGTCTGTGCAAAGAGTTTCTATGTAGGGGCTAGGATGTTGTCTTCTGGACGACAGCTGAAATGAACTGACCTTGTGACTTACCCTTCTCTACATTTATGTATGCACCTGCATACTGTAGTTTCCATTTCATACATCTGATGATGTGTGATTTTACCCACAAAAGCTCATGTGATAAATAAATTGATTAGTCTTTAAAAGTGCCACAGGGCTCCTTATTTGTTTCAGTCAAAGTGTTATCAATCTTTTAAGACTGGCTATCCCATATCTGAAATAAAAAATTCTTCATGACCCTCCCCACCACCACTTTTTTTCACACTTTTATTAAGTGTATCAAGGATAAGCCTAAATAATAAGTGCATTACAAAAGACTGACAGAATACCTGACCTTGAAAGGCAAGAGAGAGCATGGGAGCAATACCATGTTTGTTTTATATTTTAATAGGGTTTTAAATGCCTTGCAACCCCCTAGATTGCATTTTGTGAATCCCCTGAGGGTCATGACCCATTGGTTGAGAAACACTCCTCGCTTCACTAAAAAAAGGGAATGACTGGCCAACTGAGTGATCCAATTGGCTGAATACTCCCAAGTATTTAATAGCACATGTTGGGTTACACATTGGGGAATTACAGCCCAGAAGTCTAATTGTGAAAATCTGACATCTGGCTATTTATTTCCAAAGTATTCCATGAAAGAACATAATACAGTGTTCCCTGCACTGCGTATACCTAAGGGACTCATGACGAAGCCATCATCTTTGGAGGGAACAAGAAAAGGTCTCTTTTCATGCTAACATTGGCTTAGAAAGCCCCTCTCAAACAGTGGACTAAGAACAGAAGTCTAGACATCAATGGCTAGACTGAAGAGATTCAGTTGATGGAACAGATGAGTTCCTGATTACAACTGGTCCAGAGAGACTACACGTATTATTGAAGGGCAAATCAATTTTGTATGTGAGTGATTAACTCCTGTAGTTCTCTCTACAGTGAGGGAAATAAGCCATGTCACCAAGGCAGTGTGCACTGCTTGTGCCCCCATGGAATCTTTTCTCTCTTTAGAAGAGACTTCACCTCCTGGGATATTCCACATTCTACTCACAGCAAACCATTAAATATGAAATGCCACCAACACTATGAGTATTGCTGTCAACAGGCAAAGTTTGAAGAAAGCACTACAGCTTCCTTCTAACATACATGTTCACTTTCCGGTCCACCAAAAGCAGTCACCCCGGTCACAGCTCCCAGCTGATGCAAATTCCCTTTATGTGCCCAGCTAGTGACTTCCTACCCAGCACTGAAGAGCCCCACAGAGCAGAGCACAGCTTGTTCCTTTGCAACACTGCACCTTTCTAAAGTGTGAATAATATTCTTTATTTCCTCTAGGGGAGAAGACAATATCACAGCAAGAAGTTTTACTCCCCAACTTGTAACAAGGATGGAGCCTCCAGTCCTGTTCATTGACAGGTCTATCACTAGAAATCGCAAACAGTATGAACGAGCAATTGCACCTAATAAGAACTAAATGTAATCTGAAATTGGTAACAGTACACTGAGGTGTCCCACAAAATTCATACTCTAGCACGGGCTGCATCTGCTAGAGACGTACTGTAAGGACTTTACACTGTACAGTGCTCAGAGCCACTGTTCCCTCTAAGTCATGCAAGGGTCATGAAACCTACACACAAAACAAAATAAAGTGCACACAAAAATATTCAACAGTGCTAATTTGTGCACACAAATGTTTTGTGCATGCAAAATTTTTTTATGCACACAGCCTATGAAAAATTAGAGGGAACACTCCTCAGAACAGAAGAGCCCCATTTACAAATCTGATTTTCAGCAGCCTTTTCAACCAGGAACTGAGAAAGCCCATTGTGCCCGTGCCCCCTCACATGCTTTCTCACTCATATAGCACCACGACTACAAAACAATTCCAGAAAGGAAACTTTGCATCATCAACAGAATTGTCAAAGGACAAAAATCCCTCTCAGCGTCAAACTCATTCAACAGGACTAGCAAGGCAAAAGCTGTGTTTTGGCAAGGACTAATCAAGCAAGACAAACACAGCAGAGTACCATTTTTAACTCTGGTTTTTCTACTTCTATTCTGGGGAGAGCAATCAACAGACAATATTAACATCAGGATTTGAAACTTCCACCTCTCACAGTTAGAAGGATATCTTCCCTGATGAATGTGAGATGTTTCTGCTGAATTTTAATTTTCGCTTAAAGAAATGAAAAGGAAACTAGAAGTTTTGTAAAAATAAAATTTATTTTCTATTATATTTCTAAAATTAGACTTCAGTATTATTCCTTGTTATGCTTCAATTAAAAGGATGACATTATACAGCTACTTTAAGGTAATGATAAATCCTGTTCTCTCAGCTTCCTCATTTTTTGAATGTGAAAAGCTAGATTTGAATGCTAATGTTGAGGACCTAGCTGGTTGAATAGAGTAGAGAGGTGTCCATAGGGTTACCAGATACCAAAGCACGGGAAGGAGGTCAGGGAGGTCCAAAAAGGAAGACATTGGAGGAAGTGGAGAAAAATGTAGTATTAATATAACTGCTATTACCATATTATGTCATGGAAAATGGGTAATGATTAATGAATGCAGCATTAAAATTGTGCAATATCATGTGTTTTTAAATTATTTTTAAAATAAATAAAATTACCAATGTTTTCTTTTACTGAAAACTAGATTTTTTCATTAAATGAAAGTTTTTCATGACCCTTTCATCAATGTTCATGAGACTAAAGTTAAAAAACTAATTTTTCAAATATAAACTTGAGTTAACTGTTTAACCTTTTTTAGGTACTGTTCATTTCTCATTATTCATTTTCCACAGCAGCCCATTTATTACAGTTACAAAAAAAAGTCCTAAATTGTTTCTGTCCAGTTCAAACCTGCCCCTTTAGTGGTTTTATTTAATTGGTCCCTGTTAGTAATTTTATTTATGGTAGACTTTAGTTTCCTTCATTTTATTAATATCCCTATTTATTTCCCTCCCAATGCAGCTGTTTTGCAGGGAGCAAGGGTCAAAAATAAAAGTACCTTCCACAGGTCTTGAGCCCACAACCCCAAGGTTAAAAGGTACTATCTCTACCAACTGAACTATCCAGACTGCCTTGTAAAGGTAGCCTCCAGAACCAGGGGTACCTGAGCTCCGAGTGGAAAGACCTGGTTGGTGTTGAACTGTGGTTGGGCAGTGGGCACATGTGACCCCCGATTCCCCAGCCACTGGGAAAAGATCCCCCACTCCGTAACTTGGCTGTTAGAGGGATTTTTAACATTCTGTTCCTGCTCAGTAAAAAGCTAGACAAAAGCACCTATTTTTAAAATGCCTGGTGGATGGAGGACATGTCCTCCTTTTGCTGGATGTCTGGTAACCCTAGGCCTCCAGGACAAACTTGTGGATGACTGCTCAAGCCCATCCTGTAAGAAAATCAGGTAAGCCCACAAAAATCTGCATTCACGTGAGGAAGACGGACCAACTTTGTTGTGGATTCTATACTAAAAGGCATGTCTAAATAAGAAAGCGTGTGGCAAGGTGAGGTGCAAATCTGCAGCACTCACATGCCATACACTAACTCTGCTTACAGACTTGGCTGCTGCATGCTAAAAGTTCCTGGTGCTCTGGCAAAGAGCACTCTGCAAAAGCAACAGGCAAACAACGGGATATTGTACTGCCTGAGCGCTAAGACACAAGATGTGATGCTAAGGGCTGAGTTATGCTGGAGTTTTGCCAACAAAACCAGCTTTTTTAATACAAAAATGGTGGAAATGTACACATTCAAATGCTCCTCCCACTGATGATACTCTTGCTGCAGCAACATAATAAAACCACATCAGTGAGACATGTAGGGCTTATACCAGCATTGACAGGGCAAAGCAGTGGCAGACTCCTTCCTTATATGGGCTGTGAACTATCATTTTCAGGAATCCAGCAGAGCCTAGAAATTGACAGGACTGACAGCTGGACCCAACTTCCAGCTGGGTACAGGGTTGATGTGAGAGGAACAGCCTATCAGGAGTCCCCAGGCTGCAAAGCAGCTCTCAGCTCCCCCCACTGCCCTTTGTGTCTGAGGTCAATGGGGGTGCTCCTGTGAGGACACACGCCACCAACACAAGCAGAGTAGTGTGGATACACAACACAACGGTAACTACTGCGGTGGCTGTAAGTCAGCCTTATGTAGGTCAACTTACTCATCTAGTTGAGACATGGTCTCACACTGGACAGGCTTCTGAGGTTGGTAGGCAAGAATATGCTGTTTCTAATTCATATCAGCACTAATTACACTGCTTTAGGGGATATCTCACGGATCACGGATGACACCAAGAAATTCTGAAGAGTGATGAAGGAGAAGAAGGTCCAAGTGACCATCTAAGAAATCCTCCTTGTCCTCCACATGTGAAGGAAAACACAAGGCAGATTTTGGCAGTTAAGTAAGGCCTGGTAAGCAGCATGGAAAGAAGGGGGTTGGGTTTTGTGGAACATAGGGCCACTCAGGGGCAGCACTGGCTTCGGGCTTACAGGGCTCGAGCCCTGAGTCCCAGCACCCGAACTTCGGGTCTTGTCTCGGGCCAGTGGCATTCCTGGGTCTACTATCTGTGTGAAGGGGCTGCACATTTTGGCTGGCCTCCATCTAAACAGAAGGGGAAGCAATGTTGTAGGCTAGGGGACTACACCAATCAGAGCGTTAAACCAATAAAAAAAGAGAGGGTCAAAAGAAGAAACAAACGAGTACTCATTTAGCACAAAATCAACATGTTGCAAACAAAAATAATCAAGACACCAAAGCAGTGATCCGCAAGCTTTCCTCCCCATCCTCCTTGCCCCCATCAATTCCCTCCACCTTCCCCACCCAGCCGGGGCTAACAGTTTGACCAAGGCAAAGGGGCCAGGCACACAGCAGAACTCAGGGCAGAACAGGGCTGTGTGATGCTCTCTTCCCACCCCTCTCCTGGTCATGCCTCCCCACACCTTGGAAGTTCCTCCACACACACCCGCCTTTGGGGACCTCTGCACTAAATGAAGTGAAGAAACAAAATTCTTTAATTCCTTATACATCTATACAAGGAGCCTGATTAAGAAACAGGAGGAATTGGAAGTTCATATCAATGAGTATAAATCAGAAACTAGAAACTGTAGAGAACAGGGAAGGAAACAAAGGGACATGAGAAATCCATGATCTACAAAATAAAGGAGAATAATGAGTTATTGAGTATATTAGGAACAAAAAGAATCCTAGCAATGGTTTTGGTTTGTTACTAGGTGGAAATCACACAACTAGCAATAATGGGGGGGAATGACAGAAGTATTCGGTAAGTATGTGCATTGTGTTTTTCATAGAATCATAGGGTTGGAAGGGACCTCATAGGTCATCTAGTCCAACCCCTTGCCAGAGGCAGGACCACTCCCACTAAACCATCCCAGTCATGGTTTTGTCCAGCCGGGCCTTAAACACCTCCAAAGATGAAGATTTCACCACCTCCCTCGGCAGCTCATTCCAAGGCTTCACCACTCGCCTAGTAAAAAAGTTTTTTCTAAGATCCAGCCTTGACCTCCCTAACTGCAACTTGAGACCATTGCTCCTCGTTCTGTCCTCTGTTATTACCGAGAACAGTTGAGCTCCATCTTCCTTAGAGCATCCCTTCAAGTAGCTGAAGGTTGCTATCAAATCCCCCCTCAGTCTTCTCTTCTGCAGACTAAATAAGCCTAATGCTTTCAGTCTTTCCTCATAGGGCTTGTGCTTCAGCCCTTTAATCATTTTGGTTGCCCTCCGCTGAACTCTTTCTAGCATGTCCCTGTCCTTTTTGTAGTGGGGAGCCCAAAACTGAACACAGTATTCTAGATGTGACCTCACCAGTGTAGAATAGATGGGAATGATCACATCCCTTGATCTGCTGGTAATACTTCTTTTGATGCAGCCCAGTATGCCATTGGCCTTTTTGGCAGCAAGAGCACACTGGCTGACTCGTATCTAGCTTCCCATCCACCATGACCCCCAGGTCCTTTTCTATACTGCTGCTACTTAGCTGAACGTTTCCCAGCCTGTAGCAGTGTATGGGTTTATTCGTTCCACGTGCAGGATTTTACATTTGTCCTTATTGAATCTCATAAGATTTCTATTGGCCCACTATTCCAATTTATCTAGGTCTCCCTGAATCCTGTCCTTGCCCTCCAACGTGTCTACTGGTCCCCCCAGCTTGGTGTCATCCGCGAACTTACTGAGAATGCAGTCTATTCCATCATCCAGATCATTGATGAAAATGTTGAACAGAACCGGCCCCAGGACCGACCTCTGGGGCACACCACTCGTTACTGGCTGCCAGCTAGACATGGAACCACTGATTCCTACACGCTGAAACCGTTGATCTAGCCAGTTTTCTACCCACCTTATAGTCCACCTATCCAACCCATACTTCCTTAATTTGCCAATGGGAAAAGCCTAATGATGTATGCATATCATAGGATTAGAAGGATGGAAAACATTCCATTTCAACAGTAACTAAGATGAATGTCAAACAGCTGCTGCTGCCACTAGACTTTTTAAAATTAGGAAGTCTAGATAACTTGCAATCAAGAGTTTTAAAAGAGCAGGACAAGGAGCTTTCTAGCCCATTAATGTTGATTTTCTACAAGTCTTAGAACACTGGGGAAGCTCCAGAAGACTGGAAGAAAGGTAATGTTATGCCAGTATTTTAAAAGGACAAACAAGGCATGCTGAGTAATTATAAGCGTGTCAGCCAACCATCAATCCTGGGGAAAATACAGGAACAGCTGTTACAGAACACTTAATAAAGAATTTCAGGAGGATAATACAGTTAACACCAAGCAACATGGGTTTATGGAAAATAGATCTTGTTAAGCTAACCTGACATCAAAGGGAAGGTTAACGGGTGACGATCTTTAAGTATCTATACAAGAAACATCAATTTGATAATAAAGGCCTTGGCTCAGCAGTCTAGTAGACAGTGACAGAAGGAGAGTCAATGCCTAGAAGTGAAAGCTGAATGAATTCAGTCTAGAAATAAGGCTCAAATGTTTAACAGTTCAGTTAAACAACCACTAGAATAATATTTCCAGAATAATTAGAACAATAAAGATTGTGGTGGATCTGCCGTCACAGTGAATTTTTAAAATGAGGAGTGCATGGTCTTCTGAAAGATATGCTTTATTTCCAATAGGAATTAATTCAGGGAAGTCCTCTAGCCTTCATCTGCAGACAATACACACCAAAAAGCCATCCAGATACTGTGAGCACTCTCAGACAAGTTGAAATTGACACATCTGCAATCAGTTGCATGGCTGCTACACAACACCACCAACTAATCAATTTTCACTGTGATGTTTGGGGAAACTATGTGCAGGGGCACTGGAGTTTTTTATGGAGGGAGAGGACCCCAGATACAAGGTCAAGAGGAAGGGATAGCAATACCTTGTCCCCTACTCCCAACCTGCTGCAAGCAACTGCCAGAAGACATCCGACAATCCAGGAGGGTGACCCAGATGTTTCCCAACACTTCTTAACCAGAAGCTATTATGACAGACTGACCATCTAAGCAGGATCCAGCAAGAGCACTACAGTAGGTTTAGAACTGGACTCTTCACCAGAAAGTTGCCCTGAGCCTCACCTCAGTTTTTGCCACAGCCTCGGACTAAGAGACTTTGGTAAATATTTAAAGCCCAAATTACAAAATCTTAGTGTCTGGATAGAGATATTTTCAAAGGGACAGAGTGGAAGCCTCACCATGTGAGACTTAAAATGTGATGGTACAACATATTCTAGCAATCCTCTATTAGCAGGGGAATTAGGACAGAAAAGAATAAGTGTCCTAGGAGTTAACAGATCAATTCATCTCTAAATAAGGCACATATCTGCAGATATGTTACCTACCTTTATTTAAAACTAAATATCTCAAAGCATTACAGAAGAATGCTGAGTGGATTAACACAACACTTGGCTCTGTTACTAGGAGTGAGAGTAAGTATGAAATTTTTTACAAGATGGCTGGTGCCTGCAGAAGGCTGAAAAATATCTGATTTCAAGCAAACATTTGTTGCTCAGGGTGAAGACGTACTGGTGTGATGGACCTAACACGCAAATTTTACAAAATGGACTGCATAAAAGCAATGGAGAGCACACAAATGAATTATTGGTCATTGAAGGAATATATTAGATAAAATAGAAAAAGAAAAGGCCTACTGGGCTCTATTTCCCTTAGTAACATATGAAGAAGACATTCAAAGTCAAAAGCAAATCCAACAGCAGCTGCAATTTTCTACCTTTTCATGTTGAAATAGCATTTTTCTGAATAAAGAGTTAAACTGTGATGGAAAATAACTGATTACAGCTTTTTAACACATCCAACAGACTAAAATAGTAAATAAAAATTTATCCAATATAACTTTTATACCCTGATCCAAGATCAAACAATAAATCCAACCTACCACAACACTATGAATTAAATCAGAATCAAAGAACAAGTTCTGGGCACTTCCAACAGCTAATTTTAACCTATTGTGTGGCTTGTCTTCACCACTGCATAATGAACATGAGTGCATAGCAGCATATGTGATGAGAGCCACTTCTGCTCCTATGCGGTATTCCAAGAACTCCATTCCCTTGAAAACAGTATTTACCTCCTTTTTGACAAATCCTAGGATATGTGTTAAAAGGAACAGAGCATGCTAGTCAAACATCAACCACTTAGAGTTATTTATGTCTGATGTAACAAAAGATGGTAAGTGATCTTGGGAATAGTTTGATTCATTTAATAGAAAGGATGTGACAAATCCATGTTTTCAGTATTAAACTTGCCATCAAAGAACTGATCTGTGTAAATAGTGGTGAATACTTAATACAATAGGAGGTGTGTTAGCAGACAGGGTCTCTCTCTGGAAGGAGCCAGTTAGCAGGAAGATGCACCACACACTTTGAGGTGTAGGAAAAAAAAATCAAATATACATCTTGTAGCTGTTAAAGTCAGCCAGCACTATGCTGCAGCAGCCATTTTAACCTTTCAGCACTCAGGTTTTTATTTCAATATCAATACTAGCATTAATCACAAATTCAAGTACAGACTATAGATTCATTACATTCCCACTACATAGCCATGCTCATTTGTAATCTGCAGGCCAAATATTCCTCTCAATTACACTGCTTTAAATTTGGTGCAACTCCACTGACGCTGGGTTGTTAGTTCACATTTCTGCAGCAGAGCACAAACCATCCCCATGTGGCATCATGCATGGTTACAGCATCATGGTTTTCCTTTCCCTACCACTCAAATTTTGCCGTGTAAAAAATATGGCCTTAGGGCAGCGTTTCCCAACCGGTGTGCTGCCAGGCCTGAGCAGGTGTGCCACAGAATTTTTCTGAAAAAGTGCTTGAAGAGCTCTGGATTGGATCATGAATATTCATGAGTTCATTTGGAGACTAGATGATTATGTGCCTCAAAACAATTAAAGGTATCAAATGATGGCAGAGAAAAGGTTGGGAACCACCACTTCAGGGCCATCCTTAAAGGGGAGGGCACAAGAGGGGCGCCTGGGGCCTTGCGCTGTCCTGCCCGCAGCTGCGCTGTCCCCCACTCCACCCCCCATGCTAGGAGCCAAGGCAGCTGGAGGGCATAGTGCAGAGCCAGCCTCTGCTTTGGGCTGGCTCTTCCCCACCCCCAGGGCAGGGAGCAGCCAGCTGAGGGCAGTGCAGGCCAGTGCAGAAGCTGAGCTTCACTCTCTCACCCCTCCCCAGGGCCGACTGTTCTGGCCTGGGGGCAGGGAGGGAGAGGAGAGCCCAGCCCCCAGACTAGCCTGCTCTGCCCCTGGCTGAGGGGGGGGGGGGCGCCGCAGGAGTGCAGGTATGATGAAGTAGGAAAATGCTCTTAGACTAACATGGGATGTCACAGGTGACAACCTCATTTCTTTTCTGTTCTGGCAATGGGAAATGTGGGGTAGATAGAAGAACCACTGCGGGGGGTGGCATTTAAGCTGACTTTACCTGGGACCCTCGCTGGTCATGCAGGTTGTGGCCGGTCAGACAAAGTGGCAGGGTTTCCCTAGCCCAGGAAGGAGAACAAAGGACCAAGGGGAAAAAGCAGATAGAAATACAAGATCCAGGAGGCAGGGCCCAGACTCTGGGGATATGAACCTGCCCACCCTGGTGTTTTACTACTATACTGCTTGGTGAATCTGTTACCAACTGTCCTAGCTGCTGTGTGAACTGGATTGCTAATAAACCCTCCAACTTCCATACTGGCTGAGAGTCACTTCTAATCAGGACTTCCAGGAACTCTCCTGAAGAGAGGTCCCAGCGGGGCCCAGGAGACTTGGCCCCTGAGACTGGGTTTAGAACCAGCTACACAATAGTGTGGAGACCTGGGCTGGATGGGAGGAACTCCACCATAGCAGTCTTGACCAGCTAGGAGCAGAGTGGAGCGGGGAGTGCTTTCTGTGGGGCTCAGTCACAGGAGAGCCAGCCCACACCCCGCAACACCCTGGAGACGGCCCTGACCACTGCCTTAAGGTGACCAGGTAGCAAGTATGAAAAATCAGTATTGGGTGAGAGGTAATAGGCATCTGTGTAGGAAAAAGCTCCAAATATCAGGACTCTTCCTACAGGATCATTCTTCTGGTTGCCCTACATCCGATGGATCTCTTGGGTCCCATAAAGCTGGAACACAGCATTGCAATTCAAGTAAACCTATGTTCTCACTATTCTGTTAGCCTCCGTGAATTCAGATACACTAACACCATGTTATATACAATCCACTGAGACACCTCATAAAAAGGTTTTACTGTCCTAGATAAAGTTGTAACAGTTCCTCATTTACTAAGAAATCAACAGGACAAATGGCAGCAACAACTCCTTCCCAAGATGGGTAACATCAAAGTGAAAGCAAGTTTGAGGATGTTATGAAGAAAGCATTAGGCCACTATTTAAAGAGCAGCTGATTTAGAAATCTCAGTTCCCTCGTAAATCATTTTCCTATTTGCTTGGAATGATCCAAGTTGCTCCACCTCCACTTCCTGTGATCTCCTCCACTCCACAAGACCTCAGACTGGGTGACTGGTAACAGGCAAGTCAGGACTCCCCAGTCATAGTAATACAGAGGGGTTATTTGGAGGAAATAGGTCTGCTAACACTAAGATGTTAAATTCAACCAGGTCCTAACAGGTCTTCTGCCAAGTCAGACAAAATTTAAGCTGTCTTCTCCAAGTGAACAGACATAAGAACATGATTGGAAAGGGTACCATCAACTTCAAAGTCACAGCCATCAATTTTTGTTACCTTCTTTTGTTCCAAGTAATGCTTAAGATCAGTGTAAACAAAAGGCTAGAGGAAAAAAGTTTTAGTCATCTGACACCACTTTCTTTCTGCAGTGTAGCTGTAGCCAAGTTAGTCCCAGGATATTAGAGACATAAGACTGATGAGGTAATACCGTAGAAACACAGGACTAGCAAGCACCTCAGGAGACAATTAAATCCAACCCCATCCACTGAGGCATATTTTTATTTTTAGTCTGTTTTACTGTGTCCCTGTATGGTCAGTCTTCTTCCCCATTTGTGTGGGTCTTTCACACAGCAACAGGTAGACAGAACAATGCTTAACAGAATAGGGCAACTAAGAAATCTTAAAAATTGATAGGGGACTGGGAAGTAGGTCACTAACTGTACACATTTTACCATTTGAAATGTTTACCATTTCCCTAACTGGAGCTTATATGGAGGAGATACAAAAGCTCTGAAGATGAGAAATGCTGTACAAATGCTAAGCATTACTACTACTAAAAAACACTCCATCTATTGCATATTCTCTGACGGCAAAATAACCAGAAGAAAGAGCAATTATTTTCAATCCACCTCAAATTACTAGATGTATTCACTCACCACAGGTTAACCGGGTCCAAAATTGCAGTGATGTAATGGAACAAACACTGACAAAGCCAATGTGACATCAACTCGTGGATAAGAAGCTAATAGAATTCACTAGTTTTCTTTCCGCGTATTGTTCCAAGAATAATTTTTTTTTAAAAAATCAAGAAACTAGATGTTTACGAATTTGCAATACTGATGCAAAGGATACAGCACACAATGCACCAGCATTTTACAAAAACACTCAAGAAAAAACTTAATATTAAAAGACACTGTAGCCACTTTGCTCTGCAGGCTACAAGGTTTCACAATGGGAGCATATCTCACCCTGTGTGTGGAGGGAAATAATTCTGAATATTACATTTATTTTTAATGACCATTTCGGAGCCATCTGCCTGTAGAACTGCATGCTGGAAACAGACACTGGCAGCATGACAGACTAACACAGAATTGCAAACTGGCTTCCACCCTGCTTATAACAGACATCACCAGAAAAATACTGGTGTAGAAATATTTTATTCAAATATGAAGCACCACAGGCCTCCTAATTAAGTATTAAAGTAGGATAACAGCACTAACAATACTTTTCTCATGACTATTTCAGAGCAACTACTTAAAATTTATTTACCATGCCAAAGGTGTGCACAGTGCTTTAACCAAAAGAATTAAGACAGAGTCCCTACTGAACTGCTTATATTGACACCATACAAGATCCTCAGTTCTCATAGAAGAGCTGTATAAAGTGAGATTAAGTTATATTTAACTTAAGAAAAAATGGCAAATAAGAGATGGGAAGCTATACATAAGGCTGAAATTTTTTTTAGGGGGGAGTGGGAGGAAGAGGCAAAGAATACATTATGTTTGAGCATTTTTGTTAAAACAAGAAATTACCATAATGAATCTAAACAAAAGGTTGGTGGGGGAATGGGTTAAAGTATTATAAACATTAATCCCTAGAACATCCTACTTTGCACGTAGAGAAAATGGTGGTTAAGGGACTTGCTCAATGGTCTTATAACTCAGTGGAAAGTCAGAGACCAGGACCAAACAATCCTGACCACTAGCTAGGAGAGAAACACCTCTCAAAGCCAGGAACACTCTCCAGACAGATACCCACCTCTGATAAGTCACTCAGTTCTACGCATTTTATTAAAAACTCTTTATCAAAAAGATTTCACAGCAAATGCATACGGAAGAGTCTTTAATAACTCGACTGCATTTTCAGGCCGTTTTGCTTAGTGAAGTGTCCATTTTTAATTCAGTGCACTGTACTTCTGTATCAAACGTTCTTTCAGGCTCTTAAGAGCTCTGCAGTAACTCAGCACAATGTGCTATAGCTCCCCCCCACAAACACTCCCATCGCTCATTTCTACTTCTCTGAGAAGTATAATAAGGTAATACTTAACTCTGATCTTCCTTGATTTAGGTCCATAGCAATTCAGTTTAAAAAGAATTATGACAAAAACAAGAACTAGAATATGAATATTTATTTGAAACTTAAACATACTCTAGATCTTAATTACTTTAAGTTTTATTGTATAACATTTATTTAAATAGAACAGAATAAGTCTGAAGATAAAGAGAACCATTTAGAATTGCAAAAACAACGGAAGGCCTGTGACACCTTAAAGACTAGCAAATTTTTTCAGCCACAAGCTTTTGTGGGCTGCAATCCACTTCATCACAAAGTGGGCTCCAGCCCACAAAAATCTAATGGCCAAAGAAATTT
This sequence comes from Podocnemis expansa, assembly GCA_007922195.1. Classification (NCBI taxonomy): domain Eukaryota; kingdom Metazoa; phylum Chordata; order Testudines; family Podocnemididae; genus Podocnemis; species Podocnemis expansa. Next base: position 3,677,463 of record ML682063.1, read on the forward strand.
GTTAATCTTTAAGGTGTCTCAGTATTTTTGTTGTTTTTGCTATATACAGACTAACACGTCTACCCCTCTGGAATTTAGAAATGTGTGAAAAGTTTGCGTAGATGCAGAAACAAAACACTGATTTTTAAGAAGTAAATAACTTATTTAAATATTCCCTCTAACTGTAGATGCCAAAATAATTTGATTCATAGTATAGAGGAGCAGCCTGCAAAATTTAATTTTGTAAGTTATCAGATCTCCGGCTTCAGGGTAAAGCTGATTTCCCTGTACTTGCCTGCTGGGATATTCAGCCAGTAAACTAACAGCTCCTCACAGATTCAGGTCTTGGGTATTATGCATAACACCCTTGACTCATACTAAAGCCAACAGAAGCTGATAATGTTAGCACCGCATGGGATACAACCCCAAATGTATTATAGAAGTAGGCTTTACTTTCTTCTGAAGCATCAGGTATTAGGCACTGCTCCAGTAAAGACACGTTCCCGATGGCTGACTAATCTCCTTCAGCACAGCACGTCTTATGTTTCTAAAAAAACAACTGTTCATTTGCCTATAGAATTAACCATGAGTTAGCAACAATTTTTCCCCTTAAGATGATCCCTGACAGCTCCTGCAGAGAGGGCATTTTTATAGCATCATTTGAACTTCTAAAAATATACAAAGATTTGACAGCACTAGAAGAAACAAGTTTTCATTCAACAGTTATGAGATTAGTGAAAGCTGCTTCGATAGCATCTGACAAAGTGGGTTGGAGCCCACGAAAGCTTATGCTCAAAGAAACCTGTTAGTTTTTAAGGTGCCACAGGACTCTCATTGCTTGTTCAATAGCAAGAGCTAGTGCACAGCAGGGTGAAAGATCTTTTGTTCACCTAACCAGTGTATGAAGAATAGAGTCTAGCTGCACTTCTGAAAAGTCCGTCACCACAATACCTAGGACGCAAGATTAAGAATCACTACAAATCTCATCCAAACCAGGTCTAAATCCTTTGCACTCCCCTTTGTTAATCACCATTTAATATCCTTCTACCTCTTCTCCTTCCAAAGAATGTAATGTTAGTCCCACATTTTTAGGGTAATATCCAAATTAAAATAAAACACAAGTGCAAAAGCTGAAGCTACTGTGGGTAATCACTAAGATGTGGTTAGATTCAGGGCTGTCAGGACATCTGTGTTATATTTATGGCAGTTGCTAACCCACTACAAAACCCTGGGGCAATCATTTAACTCCCCTCTACTATGGCTTCCCCATACGTAAAACTTAGGATAATGGTACTTCCCATCTGCATAAAGCATTGAGAATTCTTTAGAGAAAACATGGTAGCACTGTTCCCTCTAAGTTGTGCACATGTGCGCATGCACACAGGTCATAAAGCCTGCACCCACAACAAAATAAAGTGTGCACAAAAAAATTCAATAATGCTAATATTGGTGCTCACAAAGAAATGTTTCTGCACACACAAAGAAATTGTTTGCACACACAGCCTACAAGTAATTAGAGGGAACATTGCATGGTAGAGATGAACAAAACATTATTTCCTGCGCTCTGTTTCATACTATTGCACCACTTTCTACTTGTGTTTTGGGCCATCATTTCTATTTACAACTAAATTCATCCTTAGCCTACAGTAGAGACAGCTAACATGCACTCTCTTTGGTTTGAAAGTGAATCTGAGCGAGTAACATCAACTCAAGCATTTTACCCTTCCATAAACTCCTTACTTTTCTACTAGACTCTGTTACCAACACAACCCTCCCTAGCACCCAAACCCAGGCAGTGGTCCCTTAGCACTGGATGCTGACCAGATTCTGCAGCTTTACTTTAACAACATCTCTACATACTGTCCCTTCTTCTGAGCCTGCACCCAGATGTGATTTATGCTAACTTCCCTTTCTCCAACTTCCCCACGTATAACCTCTCTTCCTCCAGGACTTCCAGAATGCTGCTGTCAAGAATGCTTTCCTCTCTGCCCACCATAATCATGTCTTTACCCTGGACACCTCCTTTTCTTCTCTATAGAACTTCAAGCACCTCCTCACCTTCAAAATCCTCAGTAACTCCAACCCCTTATCTCCTCACCACACACCCCCAACTTATAACTTTGTTCCTGCCAAGCCTCTTTCCTTGTTATTTCCCTTCTTGCATCCCTGCTCCTTCACATCTCCCCATGCAACTGGAACAGCCTCCCAATTAACACTAGCCACTCTCTCTCTCATGGCATATATCTCCACAGATATGGTTTTTCCATTGATGTAGATAATCCACCTCCTCAAGCAGCAGCATCTACACTGACAGATGAATTCTTCTGGTAACCAAACTGCATCCCACACCAGGAATTAGGTCAGTTTAACCACAGCACTCAGTGGGGTATTTTTCACACCCCTGAGTGATGTAGCTAGGTTGCTCTAAATTTTAAGTGTTGACCACGGCTTCAGTTTCAAACGATACTTGGACTCGTTTATAAAGCTCCCCATCTGTTTGCTCTGTGCTGTGCTATTGTCCTAGATGGCATACCTTCCAGAGAGAAGGACTTATTTGTCTGGCAGAGTTCACCTGCTCCCCAGCTTCATACAGACTTCTGCTGGGTAATATTTATACTAAATTTACACAGACCTTGCACCAATTAAAACAGCATTTCTTCATTCACAAATAGCAAACACAGCTAGCGTTATGTTTAAGAGTGAAGAGATTTCCTGAAATACTTATCTTCACCAGATTCGGTTCATAAGAAAAGGATGTTGAGGGCTCTTAATGACAGAGAGTGATCAGTTGGACAAGCGGATTAAAGAAGAAGGCAGCAGGCAGGCCCCAACTCCATCCTATGACCATTTCAAGTCACTGCAGTCATTTGAATAAAAGGAACACAGTTAATCTCTCAAGAGTATGGGCCAAATCAGTTGCCTATCTAAAGCTGAGGAGATGGTCTCTGCAGTAAACACGTGTTCATCTGCCTAATTCTCTTCATGTAGAACAGGGGTCAAAAACCCACAGCCCCTAAAGCTATTTCTTGCAGTCCACAAGGATGCTATCGCTATCAATATTTGCAATACTGTGTATGAAAAGGTTTCAGTGTTGCAGCCCTTGGGCTACTGTACTAGTCCTCATGATGACTGGAGTTTGAGACCCCTGACGTAGAGAAACAGATGGTCTGACAAGTTAGGTCCAAGCATATCTCACAAACATTTGTGAACATCCTAACTTGAAAATGAATTTCCAATAAAACAGAGAAACACCAGAATTATTAGTGTAAATTCACCCAAAAGGGAAACGCTTCACTCTGCTGAAATGCACCTCAAGTTAATGAGTTATAATTCCCATCCCACGCCACGTCACAAAAGAATCCATGCCCACAAGGGGCAACCTCACCTCCCATTGCCAGTCTCAACACTCAGCAATAAGTTTCAAAGGGGTAGTTGTGTTAGTCTAGTTCAGCAAAACAAACAGGAAGTCCTGTGGCACGTCAAAGCATCTGACAAAGTGGGATTTTCTCCCATGAAAGCTCATGTGATAGATAAATTTATTAGTCTTTGGAAGTGCCACAGGACTCCTCACCATTTGTTTCACTCAGCAACACGCACCCTTGCCTCCTCTGCCTCTCTTCCTCCTGAAGGATAAGTATAAAATTAAAGTTAGTTTAAGGATACAGAGAGTGTTGTAAAGAAGGCCCCAACCTGTCAGTAAAAGGTTGAGAGAATAATCCCTCACTGTAGGAAGGATGTATAGTTTCACAAGCAACTAATAAAATAAAGAGCTACAGCAACAGTGTATAGAAAAACTGTCTTAAAAAAACAAGCCTAAAGCTTCCCACTGGCCTGCTTGCATGCAGAGTGAAGGTGTGTGTGTTTGGGGGTGGAGGGATAAAAAAGGCAAAGGTCTTAAGAAGACAAGGAGGCTGTAAATCTTATTTGGATTAAGACTGGGAATAAAGGTGAGCTATCTCAAATCAGTTTTTAGGTGAAGTTAACAGCTGGCAATGACATCACTTGCTTGTTAAAGGTACAATAAGCAAACTGGCAAAGGGATTTACTCGGGGCCTCTGGTGTGTTCAGCAATCAGGCTCTAGTTCCAAAGGGGCAGTTGTGTTAGTCTAGTCCAGCAAAAAAATAAAAAACAAAAACAAGGAGCCCTGTAGCACTTAAAGAATAACAGATTTATTTTTTGCATGAGCTTTCACAGGAGAAAACCCCACTCCTCAGGGATGTCAGTGGGACATCAAGACTTCAGAGAGAACCAGCTGAAGTGGAATTAATATGCAAATTAGATTGTGTGAAAGCAGGCCTATATCATGACTATGGCTTCTTTTCCAATTACAACAGGAAATTTGATTTCACCCTTCCCAGGGTTTGAATCTTAACAACTGCTGTGATTTGCTGGTACCATATGACCTGATGCCATGTTTTACACCCCCTTGCATTTATTTTCTTTCCATTCTGTAAGTTCCCTCATCTTCAAAGCATCTGACGAAGTGGGATTTTCTCTCACATAAGCTTATGCAAAAAATAAATGTTAGTCGTTAAGTGCCACACGACTCCTTGGTTTTTTTTTTTAAATCGGGGTCTAAACACCCCCAGATTCAGCCCCTTCGGAAGTATCAGGAGCTAGTGTTTTGCTGCTGTGGGGAGGCAGGGTCATCTCTCAGGATGGTTACAGCCTCTGGAGTGAAATAAAGAAATTTAGGGTTACATTAAGATTTGGCATTTCCCACGTCAATATTGCACCCCTTCCAGGGTGGCCAACAATTCAGGCCCCAGCACAACGGGAAACCCCCAACGGTCACCAACGACCCCCAATGGTCGCCCACGCGCCCCTCCCCTCCCCAGCACCCGCCCCTCCCCCACTCACCCCATACGCAGTTTGGAGCCGGACTGGGCACCCCCGCCGGGCACGGGCGGCCTCGGGGGCAGGCGGCCCAGGTGCAGGTGCTTCTCCAGGGCCGACATGTCGGGACGCGGGCGAGAGACACGAGCGGGTAGCGCCCCTCCGAGCCCAGCAACAGTGCCCGCCCCCGCCGGAAGTGACCTCACCCCACCCCGCTGCATGACGGGAAATGGAGTCTCGCCCTCACCTGTCCCGCCGGAAGCGCCGCCTTCGCTGCGGCGCTCAGGGCCATGGCGTCAGCCAAGGAATCCGGCGCTTCGCCGGAAGTCCCGCCTCTCGCCGGAAGCGCGGTCCGCGCGCCACCTGTCGGCCGGGGTTGTCGCTGTCCGGCGCGGGCTGAGCCGCGCTCCCGCCTGTCCCATCCCAGCGGGCCCCGCGGCGGGCCGAGGCGGCGGTTGCCGGGCAGCGGCGGTGGCGCGGGATGAAGCAGAAGAGGCCCAAGGGGCCCGCTCCCAGGGCGGGAGGGGTCGGCGGGGCGCGCAAGAGGAGAGGTGAGGCTCGCGGCGCCGCGGGGGCCGGGCCTGGCCTGGGGATACGGGGGGGG
>ML682063.1:3691494-3786168 GCA_007922195.1 Podocnemis expansa
AAAATTTTAATTTTAAAAAAATTTACTTTTACAATTGCTTCCTTTTTGCATTTCCCTCACTTAATTAGTGAAACTAACCTACGCCCTCATCTTGCAAAGATTTATGTACTTCCTTACATTTAATAACTTGAAGTTAAATTCAGTGAAAACATAATTGACATGAGTACTGCCATTGACTTCACTGGAACGACTTGCTTGAAAACCTGTTTGGGGTTTTTTCTTGTTGTTTTAAATAAACTCCCCTTCTTTTTATTTAACAATCTAGAATATTAGACGAATATCCAGATTTTAGCTTAATGCTTGTAAATGGGTATCAGAAGTGCTTTGGAAAATGCAGTTGTTGCCCAGGGCATGTCTACACCTGGGCACGATCTAAAGCAGAGGTGTCAAGCTCATTCAATATGAGGGACCACATTGGAGGGCAGGACACCTGCCGTGGGCCATATGGCCGCACAGGCTTCCCAACCCTTCCCCTGCCACATTCAGAGTGGCATGCGTTCCCCCTTTCCCCACCCCTACCCCTGCAGGCTCTCCAGCGCCTCCCCTTTTCTATGCCCTATGGGCTCCCCTTCCCCACTCTGTCTTCTGGACCCCTCTTCCTTTTCCCTTTCCACTTCCTCTGCTGCGTGGTGGCAGGCATTGGAAATCAGTCCCAGTCACAGCCACAGGCAGGCTGGGCTCCTGCCTCCTTGCCCACTCACTGTCAGTTATTCAGCATGCCAGACTTTGGTTGGTCTCAATCCAGACTGACCTTTCATTGGCTCATTCCCACATGGGCCCCAGCCACTTTTTCCTTTCTTGTTTGTGATTTATGCAATGAGCTGTCAGTCAGATTAGCATACTGACTGACAGTGAACAGTTGGGAGTGGAGGCGGTGTGGTGGCTGTGACTGAGTCTCTGATTGGTTGGAAGACCATGGCAGAGCTGAGCTGGAAGCTTGGGTGGAGCCCTTCCTTTGTTTCCCTGTGCCGTGACTGGGATAATGTGAGTCAGATGCATGCCTGGCTCTGCTCACTCAGCAATCTGTTTTTGCTGTTTGCTGCAGCAAGCTCCCAGGCACAGCCAGGCAGCGGCTGCGAAGGCCACATGTTTGATGCCCTTGATCTAAAGTCAAAGTTGATGCGCCAAATTAATAAAACCAGAGGAGAGTGTCCACACCACACTCCATGCTCCAGCTTCTTGCGTCCCCATTGTTAAGTGTTGTATTCTGGGTAGGTGTCCCAAAGGGCAACAAAACACCCATGCCCCTACCCTGGCTCCATGCTGCTTGTCAATTTCCAAAGGGATAGCCGTATTAGTCTAGTCCAGGGTGGGGGGGAAAGGAGTCGTGTGGCACTTTAAGACTAACAGATTTATTTTTCGCATGCGCTTTTGTGGGAGAAAATTCCACTTCGTCAGATGCTTGTTTTGGGGTTTTTTTTTTTCCATGCTGTTTGCCAGTTCCCCCAAGCTGTTTGCTGATGATGTGGCCAACATGCAGCATACCAGGAAAGGCAGGACTGCAAGAACGGGGAATTCTGAGGCAGATCCCAGAGGCCATTGAAATTGCATTACGCTGTTCTGTGTACACACTGCTGTTAAACCGCATTAATAAAATCACATTAAGCACTATGGCACCTGCAGGGGTGGATTTACAATGTTGACTTGCAGCAGCAGTTTATTTGACTTTGCAGCTATGTGTGAGTGTACATGGGCTGCAGAAGATTGATATAAGCAGTGTTACATCAACCTGAGTGCTCAGTGTGGATCAGCCCATAGCCCGAGAACAGAGCAAAGAAGGGTTCCACTAATTTATCTTTACCGTGTCCCCAATGAACAGTGTCAGAGTCAGCTCTCCCTACCTGTCCAACCTTGGAGGTCTGAGTTCTGTCCCAATGTCCCGAAGTGGTTAGGGAGACCAGATGGTAAATGTGAAAAATCGGGGAGTAGTAGGTGCCTCTATAAGGAAATGCCCTGGATGTCAGAACTGTCCCAATAAAATCAGAACATCTGGTCACCCTAGATGTCATGGTGAAGTGGTGTGGTGTGAATTTGAGACCTTCGTAGTGGGAAGTGGACTGAGGTAGTTTGTGTCACAAAGGTGATAGACTTAAAATGCTTTTTTCTGAAAACTTTTTCAAACATATGTTGTTAATAATCATGTTATTTGGGGAGGGGAAGCTTTTAATTCAGAGACTTGATAATGGAAGATGAAACCTTTGACTTCCCCTGTAGGTCACTATTACTTATCCAGCCATATACTGGTAGTAACTAAAAGTTGTTACTATCTAGTAGCTATTGAGTGACTTATTCAAGTTGCCACTTCTAGGTTCTTCATCTTTTTGATGGTTTTAGGAACCAGGCCAAAGATTTTATCCCCTCTAGGTTAGTGATCCCCAGGCCTGAGTGGTTCAGGAGCCAAATTAGCTATCAGCGTTACCCTAAAGAGCCATAGTAGTATGAATTCACTGCTCCTTTACAATATATGTATAATATTCTTGCAGTAAAATAAGTGTCTTAAGTATTTTACAGTTGCTTAGTAATATAGTAAAACATCCTGATGGGTTAGTAATTTAGTTAATAATTAAATCATTGGTTAAATATGTATGATAAAGAACCACAGGAGACACATTAAAGAGCCACTTGCGACTCCTGAGCCTCATTCTGGGCATCACTGCTCTAGGTGGTCCATCCAGGTAAGGTTTGAGATACTTTGTGAGGAAAGCTTGCTTTGTCTCTGCCTGTGCCATATCTCTTGACTAGACTCTACATTGCTGTCAAGCACTAAATTCAAACTGTTTGTCATCACACGTAAGTTAAAATCTGGAAAGAGAGATGGCTGTTTTATACACAATGCAATTAGAATTCATATGTAACTGTCATAGTAAGAGGGCTATTTTTTCTCCTCTTGTGTCCATAGTGCTGATTTATCCTCTCTGCATTTCTGGGATGGGACAGGCTCCCCTCCAGACTCTCTCTCTGCAGAGAGCGAGGTGTACAACAGTGAGCTGAATGATCCTCATTATGACCAGAGTCTCCTGGAAAATTTGTTTTACACAGCTCACGTAAGTGGGGGAGTAGGGAAGATGCTTAGACCACAATCTTATAGTAAAAGAAAATTAAGACATCAGCTCAGAAGCCTTAGTATTGATAAGGTGTTTGTGTGTAATGCAGCCTATAGAAGTTTGCCAATATATAAAAATTACAATATAAAACTGATTAAAAAAATGTTGTGATAGGTAATCAGTCAAGTCGGGAAGTGTCAGAATTAAGATTGTTCATGCAGTGTTAATTCTGTCCTGTTGAAAGTATGCTTTTTAATAATCCGATTACACAATCACATGCTTTTTTTCCCCCCACCCTCATTTATTGTGCCTATTGTATATCTTTGGCTAGCAATGATAATGTTAACCTTTTCATTTTTTTTCCTAATATCCCTTTTTAGAAGTCAGATACCAGTTTAAGTGATTTTCTTAGTGATGATGAGGATGTTATATCACCTGAAAAAGTTATCAGGACAAAAAAGCTTATGAAAGGTGACCTTAGAGACCATCAGAGGTCACAGAGGGCTTTGGGCTCTAGCATCTGTGGTCAGAAAGAGAAGACAGCAGAAATGAAACCCAGGTAAAATGTTCAGTTACAGACTGCTTGGTGCAATAACCTCCAATTGTAAGTTTTCACTAATGAGTCTCGTGTTCTATTCCCACACGCTTTTTTATTTGCATATGGTGCGATAGTGCTTTGAATAACCAATTTGATTAGGAATTTTATGTTTATTTGTATGATGGAACCCAGAGAATTACCACACATCATTTAAGATTACGTGACCAGTTGCTTAAACAGATATGGTCAAGTTAGAAATCACATTCACAAAACAAAAATTAATAAAATTGAAAATATTCTGATTCAAAGTTGTTATTCATTATCTGTACAGTTTTACTTTATTTTCTTTGGCTTACACAGTGAAGATGGATTTGTTTTTTCATTTTTATTTTTGTTAATAGCCAAGTTTCACTTCAAAGTTCATGCAGAATATTTGGGCTACCTGTCGTGCAGAAGAGTAAAAATTTGACTGTCTAGGAGTTTAAAAACAAGGAATAAGAAAAAAAGAACATATAACCTTTTTATAAGCATCTTCTTCTTTTTTATTTATTTTTTTTTTTTACAAAAGGTATTTCTTAGCCAAATTTGAAATGACAGTGTTCTTTAACTTAATGTACACATTATTTACAAAGCCTCCACAGAAAGAATGTTACCATAGGTTTCATAAAACATCAACAGAAAACTCAAGGTATCTTGCCTAACTTGGGATAAAATATACAACTAAACATGAAATAAATAAGAAAAAAAATTAGAGTAAATAAAAGATTCTGACAAACAGTTGGAAAGGACGTCACACGAAACTGAGAGTAGCTTCACTGTCAGTCTCGCACATTGTTTACAGTGACACCTCTCAGCAACCCAGTTAACCAATTTAACAGTTCACTCAACTTTTCTTTAAATATACGTCCTTGATTTTCTACACAGCTGTGCTGACATTCCCAAATTCCACACATTCTGCTATCAACGCTTTCTACTGTGATGAAATTTCCTTCTGTGGAGGTACAGCACAAAGAGCATGTGTACCACTAAAGACCTCAAGATTAGGTTTACATCAGGGTTCCCAAAGTGTTTATATATGGGGGCTGCAGAGCCTGATTGGTGTGGGCCTGTGGGCCACAAAATTCTAAAACCACTTCTTTTTGCACTATACATGATATACTGTTATATATTTTCAGCATATAAAATGGCAGAAAAACCATTTGCGGGCCACATGCAGCCCAAGAGCTGCACTTTGGGCACACCTGGTTTATGTGCTATGTATGTGGTGCATAAGCCTGTTGCTGGTCCGCTGAACCCAACTATTGTAGCAACTACATTCTCTGACCACTATCACAGAGCCCTTTCTTGTTGCAGTGCCGGGTTGGGAGGGTTTCTTATGCAGTTAGAATTGCATGAAAAGAGAATGCAAGCACTTTTCCTTCATAATATAGGTATATTTTAAGTACATAACATATTGTAATTTAGAAGACACCTTCATTATCTGCAGCTTACACACTTTGAGTGTAAAGGGTGAAGAGGACACTTGTGCTGAAAAGTGCAGTACAGTGAAAAAACAAATGTGCGTGTTCAAGTATTGTGAGCAATTTAAAAACAAACAAAACCTTGCCAGCCTATAGTTTTCCCTTTGGGTTTGGCTGCAGTGAATATTTGTCTAAGCCAGATTCTCTCCTTCAACCCTTTTCAGCTCTTCTCCTGCTAGACCACTGCCACTTTCTGATGCACCCACTGAAAACACAGAGGTAGGTCAAACCACAGGCCTGACTGTGGACAGGCTGGCATTGCTGGGTCAAATACACTTAGCCAGAGTCATAATTGAAAGCTTGAGAATTCCTCCTGAAAGCACCCAGACTACGCCAGGCAAGAAAAGCTCCACAGGGAAACCACCAAGACCAGCATTAGCTAAAAAGCGGTAAGAGTGATAATTTTCAGGATTCTTTTTCCTGCATTGAATATTGGACCCAGGGTTCTCTGAGTGCTGGTGTCGTGTTCAATTGTCTGGATCTCAATAGGGTGCTGAGGTTTTCCCTCCATCTCTTAGAAAATAACATATCATAGACTTTAAAAGTTAAATACATTGATAAAATAGGCAGCACCGTGCTGTTGTAACTGTGCTGGTCCCAGGATATTAAAAGGTGGGAAAGGAGTACTGTGTAAACTTGAAACCATCTCTCTCATGCAACAGGAGTTGGCCCAATAAAAGGTAATCACCTCAACCACCTTGTTTTGATTTCAGGTTGTCCATTTCTCTGTACTATTAAGGAACAACATGTATGCATTGTGGGTATTTGCATGTTGGAAATAAAAACAAGTTTGTGGAGAAGAATCTGTGGCGACATTTGGGTAATCTGATGTTTACAGGGTACGGCATATGAATTGAGATCAGTTCAGATAGTGAAGTTGTTTTAGCAGATTATTTCCTTGTTAGGAAATGTATGTAAGCAACTTAACTCTAACTTAACAAGTGTTGTTGTTGGATATTGTTTAAGTAACAATCTTTCATTACATTGGAAAATAAACTCTTTTACCTCTTAGTTTTTTAACCAAGGATCTGTAGAAATAGCACTCAGATGAAACAGATGCAATAAAAAACATGTAATCCATTAATACTGAAGGATTGATGGGTTCACTTAGACTTGTAACACTGTGGCTACAGAATTTGCTTCTGTTGTGTAGGGCCTTAATAGAGGTACTAAACCACTGGTAGCTTGGGATCTTTAACTCCTTTTCCCCCTCACCCCCCCCCCCCATTTGGAGCACTTTCTTTGTTGAGTACCACTTTCCTGTGGGAGCCTCCAAAAAAGACACAGGACAGATTTCCGTAACAACAGAAGTGATTCGAATAGCTTCAAGTAAAATCACAGGTGAAGGTAAGAAATCTGTTTTTCCCCTTAACCTCAGTTGTGTTGAATTCTACATCATTTAAAGTGTAGGAGCTCTGGGATTCTCAGACAGGAGGTCATTACCTTTCAGGGTGCTTTCAGGGCATAGGGAGGTTATTATGGAGGGAGTTATAAGCTGTCAGTCCCTTCCACATGCCAATAAGGGTGGCATTGCATGGGCAGAGGGGGGTCATCACTTTTGGGGACATTTGTCACAGCCTGAAATGCTTTTAAAGGGGGATCCCAGCAATAAAAAGTTTGAGAACCCCAGTTTTCTGATCTTTTATTATGCCTTATGACAGGGTGACCCAAAACATCCACTTCTGAATGTGTGCTCAGTTTCTCCTCATTGTCACTGCTTCCCTGTGGTCCCAAAGAGATTCCCCGCTCCATGTACTGTGCAAACCTCAGTGTTCAAGTTCCCAGTCCCAGTTTGTGCCTCAAACACAATAGGGGCTCAGAAGCTCAGGGTTTTGCTCCTTTCCTGTCAGGCTCCCTGCTGGTCACACCCCTTCCTCTGGCTTCTGACCCAGATCTTTATACCTTCCTCGGTCAGGTCCTCAGCTGTTTCCCATACTTCCCTAATTTTCCCAGGGCTTTTAACACCATGCAGCTGCTGCCTACCTGTCCTTAACCCATCAGGCCCAGCAAAGAGGGGCAGGTGAGAAGTTTAACTGCTCTGTTACACCTACATTAGTTGAATCTGAGTCAGTAGAATGATCAGTGCATTGGATCATGGGGCTTTGGAGATGGAACAGTCTCCTGCGAGGAGACAGGAGCCAAACATAATTGAGTATAATATTAACAATGAAAGAATAAACTAGATGGCAATATGACTAGAAGTGTCTTAACCTCAAACAAAAACTTTCTAAGTACAAAGGTAGGGTGAAGCATTTGTAGCTCTCACAAAGAGATACGGTAGTATGATACCGTAAGAGAATTTAATCCCTGAAAATTGAAGATACTCTAATGATCCAGCAATAACCCTTGGCTCTGTTTGTCACAGTCCATATATTCTCAGTATATGACTCAAGAGTTGCACAGAGTCTTGCCTGCCATCCTGGTGTGAGAACTTTCCATTCTGAAGACTTCACACATGTGCACTCATCTTGCATCCCCTCCATATACAAACTGAAGATGTCTCTTCTCCTGTTCAGTTTCATGAGACAGGGAAGCTCTGCATGCAGACAGACACTCAGCTGTTGATTTTCTTTACAGTCGTGAAATTTCAACAGCGATTTGTGTTCCCTATTCATTTTGGTGAAGTGATGCTAGAGCATTGGTGGAACTCTGATCTTGCTTTCAAAATCTACATGAGAAAAAGCACACAGAAAAAGGTATGTGCCACAAGTTATTTAATTTATGTAGGCAAAAAAGTCATGTCTTTGGGACACCCAAATGCATAAGTGCAATCTGATGTCCTTTCTATGTTATCTGCAGTGCTGTCTGGGAATTGCCCTTGACCCTGCCAGCAGGTTCGAAGATTTGAGGATCTTGGGGGGCAACCACTGCACCCGTGGGGTATGGGGTGGATCTGGGGTACACTTTATTAAAATGAGTATAGGGTAAGGTGAGCGGTGGTCGGTGTATGTTGTGTTTGTCACAGTGGTTTCTGTAAAGTGTTGGGGGGTACCTAACTTTCGGGAGTGGGGACAGGTTGGGGAACAATGGGGTTCTTCAACTAACCTACTAACACTATAGCCCTACTCACTATAACCTAAAGGCTACGTTAACACACTATAGGAAAAGGGGGGGGTACAATGCAAATTAGTGTGCGGCAGTGGCAGAGAAGATAAGTAACAGGGAAGCTGGGGCCTGAAGAGGAGTAAAGGCAAGTGGGGGGGGGGTGGAAAGGCAGCGGGGTGAGGAGGTGCTTGGGGGTTGGGGTAAGGGGACAGAGGCAGGAGAAGGGCTGTAGGTGCCTGGGAGTGTGGACAATGGGGAGAAGCAGGAGGGGCTGAAAGGGGATTCAGGGGTTTGTGAGGGAGGCAGAGGAGGGCAAAATGGTAGGGAAGGCAGGAGGGGTGCGGGGGAAGCGGCTGGCAGGGAAGGCAGAAGGGGTTCGGGGAAGCGGCTGGCGGGGAAGGCAGGAGGGGTTCGGGGGAAGCAGCGGTGGCCGCAGGAGCAGCTCGGGAGCCGCAAAGAAAGCAGGAGCGCCGCTGGAGAGCCCGGCACGCCGCAGAAAAGCGGCTGGGACCCGGGGTGCCGCGGAAAGCGGCGGAGGAGCCGCAGCAAGGCCGGGGAGCCTGCGGGAAGCCGCAGGAAAGCGGGAGCGGCTCGGGAGCCGGGAGCCGCAGGAACGCGGCAGATACGGGAGCGGCTCAGGAGCCGGGGGCAGGAGGTGGGAAAGAACGGCTGGCAGCCGGGGCAGGAAGGGCAGCCGTAGGAGCAGCTCGGGAGCCGGGAACCGCAGGAAGCGGCGGAGGATGAGGAGGGCCGGCGGGCTGCCGCGGGAGCCGGGGAAAAAGCTGCGGGGCCACTAGAGAGTCCAGCGGGGATCGGGGGAACCAGCAGGGGCCGCGGGAGCAGCTCGGGAGCCGGGAGCCGCAGAGACCTGCAAGGGTAGCGGGGCGGGGAGAGCGGCTCGGGAGCTGGGAGCCACAGGGACAGGGACAGAAGGAAAGTTGAGGCGCACCGGGGATCCCAGAAATGAAAGAGGGAGCAAGTAAAGTTAAAGAGAAAAAGGTTTATTTAAGTTGGGGAGGTTACAGAGGGGAGGGCAAAGGCAACTTAACCAAACAATTCTAAAGGCTAGGAACCAAAGGAAACAATCTTAACAGCTAACTTAAGACTTCTAAGGCTACCAATTAACTTTATACAATGTTGCAAAACACAATACTCTTCAAGTTCAAACAACCCAGGAGGAAAAGAGATACACTGGGTGATACAAAGTAGCAAGAAGCAATTACAGACACGGGGAGCTCCTAACACAAACTGGAGCTGCAAGCAAACAGAAAGGTACACACGCAAGCCTGTAAAGCTGGGGAAAGCAGTTTTAAAGCAGCCCTAAAGAAATAGAATAACTTTTTCCTTAGAGAAAGGTTGCAGGGCAGACTCTTACCACTCCTAGCAGCAAGGGTAACGGCATTACAGGCTGGAGGAGACTCGTAATCGGCCGGCAGTAACTCGTGGGGGTAACTCGTGGATACGCTCTAGGGGGAACTCGTGAGCGAAGGAGGCAGCTTCTGGTTGATCAGGCCAGGAGAGATGTTGAAAACCGTCCTGCCTGAGCACCCCAGAACCTCAGCTTTTAAAGACTATTTCCCGCCTTTCCCTGATTACAGGGAATGCGGGGAACAATGGGGGTATGAGTCATGCCCTGCAGGACCTTGCAGTTAGGCAGAGCCCACCTACACCAAGCCCTGCAAAACAATGGGCCCCCAGGGTGGTAACAGTCATCCAGTTGAGTTCAAGGGGGCCATCTAGTTAAGGTGAAGGAGCCATTGTTCACTTCACATGTTCTCTGTACTTTAATGATGGCCTGGGAGGGGCGGCCATCAAAGTAACTGCTATGAGTCACAGACAGCCCTAATCTCAATGACAACAGAAAAATAGACAAATTGATGGCACCCAAATGGGCTGTTTCTTTAAGTAATAATATCTGGGATATTTTAAAGGCATATGAACGACGTGCAGCTACTTTTAGTGGAATAGCGCCGTATTCATCATGCTATCTGAGTTCAAGACTGAAAGGCCCAGATACGTTTTGCCTTTACCCTTCGGTAAAATTACAGCATTGCCATGTAAGGGGTTGGGTGTGGAGTTAAGTGTTGACTATAAACAGATATGAGTAATCCAGCATTTCTCAGTGCTGCTGCCTGCAGAAAGTCAGGGAGTGGTGTTAACTCAATTCCTATTTTGTTTTAATCAGCAATAACATTAAAAATACCACTCTCTATCTGCCCTAATAAGTCTTTTTTCTAATGGAAAAAGGTGAATGATTTGTCTCCTTGCTAAGTATAAAATCATATTTTGTCCCTGGAATCTGGGACACATCCCTTGCAAAGATCTAGAATTCTCATAGAAATCGAGATCACTTCTTTCCCATCATCCTTCAGTGATGCAGAGATGAGGAACCAATGGAAATCTTAGTTCAGTGCTAGTCTGGTGTGCAATAATATAATAGTGGCACTCCGTGCTAAAAAGGGGAACAGTGACTTACCAGCTCCTTCAGAAGTTGTCCCTTCACAGTAACTCTTGGATTTCTTCGTGATCAGCAAATCTTTCAGAAATCTTAGAATTACTTTCTTTTTTTTCTGTCCTCAGCCTGTGCTAATTGGCTCAGCAACTCTTGCCCTGCGGAAGGTTATCCAGTCAGAACTGCTCACTGTCAGCTGTGAGCTACCTGTGGAGGAAGAGGGAGCTCAGACACAATATGGCCCTATAAAGGTAAATAAATCCCCATACACTGTTTGAATTCAATCATATATTGTGGTTCCATCTTCATAACTGAATATTTTTTTTCTTCACTTTGATGCTACATCTCAATACTGAAGTTTGTGTGTATGATAGAGTAAAACCCTGATTTAAAAAAAAAAAAAAGCTTTGGGGAGATGCCTGTAGTCTTAAAATCAAGAGTTCTAATAATTGTAGTTCCTCTAAGTAGAACCATCCAGTTCAGGTGAAGAGAAGGAGGAGGATTCTACCTGAGAATTTCATCCCTATAAAGCTGAGGAACCCCTGGGGAATATAAGCAAAGGTTAGTTCAGTTACTTTTGTAGTCCACTAGAATGGCAAGTGTTTTTTATTGTGGAACTTAAAATTCCACTGACCAGAGTGAGTTGACAGAGTCCCTCCTCCAAAGAGCAGGGGAAGCCATGGAGCATGTTGGCCAGGGAGCCAATATACTCGTCACTCAATGAGACAGTTGTGTGTGGGCTGAGTTAGTGAACAGAAAGAGAAGAGAGACTGTTGATTACAGGGAGAATGGACGGTAGCATGAGAAAGGAGATGGAGGGAGGGAAGAGGAGGCATTGTAGATGAGAAAGGAAGGTGAAAATGGAGGTGAAGGGATGCAGTAGATTGTGCACATGATAAGAGAGAGAATGGAGCTTAAGGGTGGGAGCAGTTTGGGGACAAGTAGAATGAATGGGGGAATCAATAGTGAAGGAGGAAGAGACTTCAAAGAACAGGAGGAAAGGAAGAAGTGCAGCACAAGGTGGCTGAAATAAAGGGGGAGAGAAATAAAGGGAAGTAAATATTACAGTACAGAAAAATTAAACTGGAATAGTCCTTGAAAGATTGAGGAAAAGACAAAGATACTGTAGCAGGAGAGAAAAAAATGAAGTGAAAGGCTAGGAAGAGAAAAGAAAGTACAAATGCAAGGGAGGAATTCAGTGTTAAAGTATTATGATCAGATAGTGCTATATCACGTGGACAAAAATAACGGTTAGGCCAGGACACAACAAACTGCAGGTGCCAGGTCACCATGGAGCCTAGAAATTACATCATGGCACCTAGCTATGCTGTGACACTTCAGAAGCGGAACATCCCCCACTGCTGAAAGAAAGCTGCAGCTGATGCCACTTTCAGCAGCACTGTGGAAAAACCCCCCATGCCACTGCTGCCAAAAATGTTGGCACCCAGGGCAGTTTTCACAGCAACACTAAGCACTCACCCCCTGCTCCTCAGTTTTTGGCTGGGCTCTTAGATGCAAAGCAAATTTGTCAAACCCTGGTACACGTGCAGAAAAGGTACCCAATGGAAGGTAGTATTTTTCACCTTGGCTGACTAGTGTCACATACATTTTGCAGGCTATATTATTGTGTTGTTTTTAAATTGTTCAAGTTTTCTTCATTTAGGCAGGGGTGAGGTGGGAAAGGAAGGAAGAAAAATTAATTTCCAGAAGAAAAATTAATAAAGCTTTTGGACCTAGTCTGGTGTATTTCCATCTGAATATTGCTGGGACTGTCCTTCATAGAGGGCGGGTACTCTAATTAGGTAGTTTCTCCTTGTCTAATGTAGGTCTCATTGGAGCTTGCAGCTGATAACAAAGACTTCACCAGTGCCAACACCAGGTCAGCTAGTACTGGCCAGCAAGCCCCAGTTTACATCATAAGAAGTCCAGGGATTAAATTACAAGAAGCTGACAGAAATGTTATACCTGCAAAAAGCCCTCAACTTTGGAAACAAAGCAGCCAGGAATCCACGGAGAAAACAGATGTATCCAGTGCAAGGATGCCACAGTCATCACCATCCATTCCGTTGCCTGTGTCCCGTAGCCTGATGACACAAATAAATGCATTTGACGAGGATGTATTGTTATTGCATGTTTTGTTAATGGTGCATGATGGAAAGGATTTTATTGCTGGAGGCTCTGGGATCCATGGTCCTTGTAATGTGTATTTAAACTGCAAACTGTTCAGCACAGAGGAGGCAACAAGATCTGCCGTCATGTGGGGCACAACGCAACCTGCCTTTAACTTTTCTCAGGCAAGTCACGCACCTCTCCTGTTACACTGTCTAAATTGCATATTCCCATGAGGACACGCCTTTTCCCAGGTCAAAGTTTTTATCTAAATACAAACCTGTATATTCATAAAGACTTCTCTGGCTCTCCCTGTCTCGTGTATTAATGTGCTCTTAAAACTGCTTTGGTCATCCAGAAACCATGAAATGCTGGTGAGGTGGTTCCTGAAATTGCCCAAACAGTAAGAGATCTTTAAATATCAGATGAAAATAGGCAGGGGAACCCATATACTATAAAGCATGAAAAAGAAAGCAACTACATTTTATGGGGAAGGAAAAAGGTGGTTATAATGTGTCCAGAGCTATATGGTTGGAAGGATGGCATTATTGCTTTGTAACCCTGTATTTTCTTTTTTTTTTCTTCACATAAAATATGCCTTAGTCAACACAAAAGCTACAGTTAATGCAGTGTTGAGGGAGAGAGGCCTCAGTCAGGAAATGACAAAAGTTTAGATTTCAGTTACACTAACTCAGCCACGTTTCAAATCTTGTGTATTTGCTTACATCATTTGGACCAAATTAATGTTATACCAGAAACTCCTCTATTTGTTTTCCTTGGTTTTTTTTTCCCTTAGAAATATCAGGACCATCAATTTGTCTTCTCCAGTTTTACTGCAGGATTCATTGTGAGTCTTGGAGATGTGGATTGTGAGAGTTCAGGCCTTAACTGAAGGCGTAGTTTTGTTGAAAGATGTATGAAAGACTTGTTCATCCCAAATCACTTCACTGGCATTTATGATAAATAGGTGTTAGCCTCACCCCAGGGGAAAAAAATAATTTAAAACAATCAGAGTAAAAATCATTTGCCATCTCAGTCTTGCTTTGTTTGCGTTTTCCAAACTGAATTTTTAACTGAGATCTCCAACTAACAGTACTTAAATCATTAGGTAAGTCTTTCCCTGTTAAAACAGAAAACACTGTATTTGGCAAATGGCTTCGGCCCTGCTGTTTCTAATGCAGCTTGTTTCAGTTACCAGTTACGCAGTTAACTCTCTGCATAATAGGTGATGCCTGTTTCGTTGACTCCCAAACATCTGGAGAGACTGAAGAACAACGTAATGGTTATTGAAGCCTGGAATAAGATGCGAACACCAGGAGGCGACAGGTTGCTGGGACTGGTGAAGCTTCCTCTGCATCAGTTTTACATGTCATTCAAGTAAACAGGCTTTTCAACTTTTCTGTTCTGTTTTTGACCAGAGAGTGGGGAAGGTGCCCACTAGTGACAGTTTGCACAAGAGTCTGCTCTGCCTTGCGGGTTTTAAGGATTGAAGGCCAGGCGCTAAAACACATGCTCTTAGTCAGACTGGTCAGACAGATGCTTGGTCATCAGTGTAAAATGTCTGATATCTATTAAACTAGATTCTCCACTGGAACTGTGTTACAGTAGTGTTGGTTTTAAGTCAGTGATCCTCATCAGAAATGAAGTATGTGCCTAAGTATGCAATCAGATCCTTGAAAATGGATTCAAAATGCCTATGCAGAGCCCACTTTAAAGGGGCCCTGCAGGAGCCAGCCATCGCTGATATGATTGCAACGTCAGGCACTACATTTGGAACAAGAAAATATACAAGACAATCATCAGTGCACCCACTGGCATTCATTAGTGTGAAATATATGACGTTCACTGCATTAAATCCACCATTTGCACAATGCTGGTGGAGTGCAGAAATGTAAGAAGTTAACCAGTGAACAGCCATAGAAATGTAAAGAGCCTCAGTGCTGTCCAACTAAACCAGCTTAACTCAGCTTTTTGTAAGAAAATATGACTGTAGCAAATCAACCTGCTCACTTGACAATAACAAGTGATAGCCATCATAATGATCAGTAGATACAGTGGATTAGAATAGAAAATTGTGAGTGCACTAGAAATGGTGTTTAGTGGCTTCCTCTTGTTTGTCTGTGAGTTCCCAGCCTGTGACTGAAATAAGCAGGTGACCTTATGTATAAGACTACCATAGAACCGACAGTTTACATAGCATAGGAAAAAGCTTCTTGTCTAAAAACCGTGGTCTGAATAGCTCAACTTTTTTATAATTGTCTCATTATCACATGGTCTTCCCTAAATGTGTTCTGTTTAGGTTTTTTCCCCACTTTTGTTCAATGTTTTAGTTGCTTCCTAGAATGGGGATCTTTGGACAGGTCCCTAGTTCTCATCCTTGATTCTCTGAGCTGATAGTGACTGAGACCACTTTCCTCATTTTCTGGAGACCATGGCTCACTAGCCAGTGAAAGCAGTCTCTCTGGTCTACCAGAAGGTGGAATCAGTGTGGTGCGAAGCTCAAGGATAGTGGGCAAAATTTAATGGGGGAGTGAGGTCTCCTTCCTTGTGATGAGTCTTTCTTAGAGTTTGTTTCTGGTTTTGTTTTGTTTTTTAAGGGGAGGGGCCTCAAGTGAAATGAAGTATGTGCCTAAGCATGTAATAGATAAGTGGCTTGTTCTCATACCTGTTTCCTCCTCTCCAGAGACCCCAAGATTTCTCACCTGCTGCTTCAAGCTCAGTATCCAGTGGTTGCAGTGGACAGCTATATGCCTGTGATAGATGTTTTTACAGGCAGTAAAAATGGAAGCCTCAGGGTTCTGCTGGCAATGGGCTCAGCCGATCAAATCGTGGCACTGCAGAGACTAAAAAATGAAGAAGGAACTCTCCCTCCCATCACGCAGCGGCCTCCCCACTCTCTGGATCACCCCCCTGAGAGTCATTCAGTGGTAGGTTCCAGTAACTGCTGGTTTGACTTTTAGCAACTCCTTACAAGAAATCTCTCCCTTGTGCAGTTTATCTTTGATAAACCAGGGGTCCATGATCTCTTTTTGTCGGAGCCAGTTTCATACAGTAGATCACCATGTTGTCACTCCTCGTTCCAGGAGATCACACAGCTGCTGTATCTGTACTACACTTGTTCCCTATCCCTTCCCCACTCCTCCTTTTTTTAAAATCTCCATTCTCTTTTATCCCATTCTTCTGGGGGGGGTTTCCCCCTCTTCACTTATTGTTGCTTCCTGTACCAGCCCATCTTCTATGACTGGTGGTGGTTCTCTAGGGTCTGGACATGTACTCTTGCAGTTGAGCTGACTTGTGAGTTGAAACATATGTTATTTAGGCTACTGAATTGCTTTCCTGAGCCAGTAGCCCTGTGTGTATGATCTGATACTCTCTCTAGCTGTGTTATGGCCTATGTGCCATAGGAGCTGAGAGGAAAGGAGAATTTAAAGCTGCCCACAATGGCATGTTTGAAGTGAAAATCAGAGCGGATCCAGGTCATGTTCCTCTCTAGTGCTGACCCTCTGCTCCCATCTCAATTAGAATTGTTGCTAGTGTCTGTCATTACAGGGTCTAAGCCCCAATCTTCTGCACCATGTGCGCCTAACACTAGCCTGGTATTCACCCCTGAGTTTGCCAAAGACTCGTATGAACAATTAGCATTAAGGGGAGTGATGTTCCTCACTTTTTTTTTTAATTCTTTGAAAAAAAAAAATGTTGCAACTCCCTTTTTAATGTTTATAATATATAAACAATAGAAAAAATTAGTGATGGGGTTTCAGTGCGAGGGTGGTAAACCTCATTTCTTGCTCTTTCAGGAATGTAACTGTTGTACACTCTTGAGTAAGATGCAGCTCTTGTTCACAGTGATCTCTTTATTTAGCAGCTAGAGACAGAAGGGGAAGGACTGATGGAGCATGTATTTGAGATCCATGTGGAGAATGTTAAAGGGCTCATGCCCTTACAGTCCACAGTCTGGGGAGAGGCTGATTGCTATGTGCAGTACTATTTTCCAGTCCAGGGGCCCGACTGCAGTGTGTTACAAGGGACCGAATTATACGAAAAGGGTAAGCTGGTTAGTGATGGGACCTTGTTTAGAGCATCTCTTCTAGCTGACTGGGTAAAACAGCTGTAGCCCTGTTCTTTCCTGACATGGCTAGTGCTGCTTTACATGGCAGAAAGTCAGTGTAACCGCCTATATAAACTAAAAACTGCTCCCTTTGAGGTAAAAGGCAAAGTTTTCATTAATTTTCAGTAAAAAGCATCAGATCCTGTATCCATTGACTTAGCACCTTTCACCTAAAGATCTGAAAAAGCATTATAAACATATTTCATTGCAGACTCTGCCGGCATAAGACTTTGCAGGAAAAAGTCCATAAATTGACTTATAGGCTCCATATAAACCTTATTTCAGCTGCTGCAGAAGCAAAATATGGTACTTGCTTTAATTGTAATACAATACAAAGTCTTAAGACTGAGTGATATGTGCAGTTAAAATTGCATGGGAATTTTAAGTATGTATGATTCCTGAAGAGAGAATTGAGACAGGATACTGTGGTTAACCTCTTCTCTTGCCTAAAGTGCCACAAACTAGCTCTGCTGGCAGACAGAGGTTTAGGATTGCTAGTGCTTTGAACCTCCAATTTAGGTCTGATCCAAAAGACAGCATGTCCGGCAGTCTACTAAGAACAATTGCCAGAGTTCGTTTGGTTCTGTTTCTGAACCACCAGCATTTTTTCCTGGTGTTTCTTTGAAATTACATGGCGGGAGAGTTTGGTCAATGGGCTTTTAAGCAAATTCACATTAGGTTGCCTTCAGATTAGAGTTTGACTTCTTGCCACCATGTTCGTTGGGTTTATAAAGTTGGAATCAAATATTTAATTGACTTTGTTTGACTTTGTAGGCATTAAACTAAAGCCTTTCCGGTCAGTGACTACTCTGTGCGTTCCTGATCCTGTCTTTAATGATGAGCATCATCATTCGTTGTTGGCCCCTGCTGGTGTCCCAGTACAGAGGCTCCTGCTCAATGCATTCTCTTCACAGGGATTACCAGGAGGAGGAGGAATCCCGTTTGAAATCTGGTGCAGGTACAGAATAAAGATCCACCTCTTCACAATGCAGAAAACAAACTAGAAGAATGTCTAAAAATCTGGTGCAAGTACAAAATAAAGATCCATTTCTTCACAGCTCAGAAAACAGTCAGACTAGAAGCAAGTCTAGCAGTGAAAATCTCTTCCCAAGCAAAAATTAGTGATGTCACTGTGGAGTATGCATTTTATTCCTTTGAAAGGTTTTACAGAGAGATTTTGTGTCTAATTTTTTTCCAGAGATGCTGGTCTTCTGACTCTCTCTTTAACATCACTGGAAAACTGCTCTCTTTTTTTTTTTTTTTTTTTGTTAAATAAAACAAAACAAGCATGGAGTCCTGTGGCACTTAAAGACTAACAAATGTATTTATTGCATGAGCTTTTGTGGCAAAAAATCCCACTTTGTCAGACGTGGGTTTTTCTCCCACAAAAGCTCGTCAAAATAAATACATTTGTTAATCTTTTAAGTGCCACAGGGCTCCTTGTTTGTTTGTTTGTTTTGCTGAATTAGACTAACATAGCTGTTCCTTTGGATCTTGTTTTATAACTAGCTTGATGGTCAGTGTTGGATTTAAATAAGCCATGTGTCCTTACTCTCCATTTCTTAATAAAGTGGCAGTATGTGTTATTTTCTGTTGATCTTCTATTGTTTCTTGTCACTATGAGCCACTGATTTTTAGAAGAATATTATGTGAAGTTTTGCATACGGCGGGTTTTGTATTCTGTACATTTCACATGCTGTATGACCCTCTGCTGCTCATCACTTAAACACCCCACTTTAACCCCATCTAAAGAAAATGCTTGGCTAAAACATGCAGCAAACTCAAGTTCTGGTTAGCCAGCTGAGTGTTTTATGGAGATGAGGACCTTGCACTTCAACCATCCTGAGGCCAGTTGTCCAAGTTTCAAATCTAGGAATTGTCAGGAAGAGCTGATCAGCAGATCTCCACTATTGACTTGTTGCTTAGGCACAGAAACTGCAACCCAGCTAGGGCCTAGGCAGAAATAGGTCTTTCTGAAATAAAATTGGCAACTCAATAATAAGTCTAGAAGCAAATAGCAAGCCAGGACAGAAGGACAGATACAATGTTCCTGTGATGGTGTGGATTGCTAACCAAGCAAAGATTTTTCCTTTTCCATCACATGACTTTTCAGTTGATCTACACCTAGAATTAGCACCAGTGAAAACAGAATCACAAATGTGTAACAGTTACCACTTCATCCAACTTCATGCAGATACTCATACCAAAAACACTTGTACTTGTGTGCATGTGGCTACCTTTGTCCTGTCCTGATCGTTGTTTACTAAATGGAATGCACTGCCTTTTAAACTATATTTCATAGCTGTAGAGCACAGTTAAAAGCTGTTAAGTCATTATTTTCAAGTATACTTTACTGCTGGTAAATGGGTACTCAGAAAACAAACTTCATGGTATTGTTACTGATTTTAAATCCTTTTTCATAGTCTTGCAACAGAGTCTCTTTGTAATATAAATGCGTTTTATTGTTTGGTCTGTTTTGCACTAGTTCCTTCTTTTGTTTTCTTTTGGATGCCCGTTTTTGAGATATTGACAGGTGACCTTCTTTGTTTGTCCCATCAGTACAGCTGTAGAATGAGCATCTCTGGAGTTTTCAGACTATTGGGATTTTCTCCCATGAAAGCTCCTGTGATAAATAAATTTGTTAGTCTTTGAAAGTGCCACAGGACTCCTTGTTTGTTTTCCCTTGTGTGGGTTTTTTTAAATGTAGGAAACTTTCTGAAGATGTGTGAACTAAAACTGACTAGGATTCAATCTTGAGTTGGTAATTACTGTCATTTAACCAGAATGTCACATTGATACTTCTTTGTGTCATGCACAGGTACTATTATCCTAATGTCAGAGATCAGATGGTTGCAAAAGGGACCTTGCCATTGTCACGCTTGTGTGCCATGGTGACAATGCAGCACCGCGAAGAAGTAGGGATACAGACCTTTACTCTTCCTTTAGTCCCAAGAACTGATTGCTCAGAAGAACTCCATCGACGATCCTCAGGTAATTGTAGGCATTCTTTTCTTTTAAAAAGTGAAGAGTGTCTCCTGTCTCCACTGCCAAGGGGAATCTGAGAAACTCACATTTACTGAAGACTAATAGTAATCCAGCATGTTGGTCATACCAGTCCAAGATGTCAAAACTCAGTGTTGGAAATCAGTGACAAAATTTCCACAGATTTCAGCGGGAGTAAGGTTGATCTTGTATTCTACTGACTTACTAGAAAACCATTTGAATGAACAGGCCCTGGGCCTACCACTTCTCACTGCCACATGAGTTTCCAATTTGGTCTTGCACATCTCAGATCAGAAGAGGCAGAGGGTGTTGAAGCAGTGTGCTTAGCCTATAAACTGGAAAGGAAACCTGCCTACTCAGACTAGCACTGAAGAGGCTTTTCAGGAAATCCTTTTAGGTCTATTCAGTCAGAATGAGTGTGATCATGATATGGAGTCTGAGGAGTAAACTTCAAGAATTAAAAAGGAAATTCTTGGAGGTAGTGATGAAGGGGGGGAAAAAGCAGGATCACTGGTATAGAAGAATGAAATTCTTGCAAACGTGTCAGCCACCTCCATTGCAAAAAGGAATCTGATAACTCTGACAGTATTGTACGTGGTAAAATCTTTAGAGGACTTTATATTTCATTTCCTCCATGTTTTTAAGCAACTATGTGATATTGGCAAGGCAGTAATTGACTGTTGAACAAAAATGCATCCAGACATCCAATCCTGGCTTATTTTGATTCTTAACTATGCCATCATAATGCTGCCTTTTCACAGATTTGGTTTCGTACGCAATTATTTGTGTACATTAATAGACTAAATCTTGGATAACTATGCCTGTCATTTAAAAAAAGACGAGTGAGCATTTTTCTCGTTTTTAAATCTAGGCTTGCTTGACATGAGTGTGAGGTACAGACATTCACTAAAAACAGCAGGGGGAGTAATAGCTGCGCGAGCCATTTCTATTTCAGTACAGATTCA
The DNA here is from genome assembly GCA_007922195.1 of Podocnemis expansa. NCBI lineage: Eukaryota > Metazoa > Chordata > Testudines > Podocnemididae > Podocnemis > Podocnemis expansa. The sequence goes on from ML682063.1 coordinate 3,712,279, forward strand.
CAGAGCAGCTGGTTTGCAAGCAGCAGCCAGGTAAGATTTAATTCTAAAACAAAGATTTTTCTCTTTGTGTGGGGCCATTGTGCCATGGTGTTGAAATACATTGTAACAGACTACCCTTTCACCTGGGGAGATGTACATACAAATCTTATTCAATTCAGAAGTGAAAATAACTATGAAAAGAACGTCAGCTATTTTTATATACCAAACAACTGGACAGGATAGTACAATTTGCTGAGGAGAGGCATGGAACTGAAATAACAAGTGATGGTGTAGTTCAAGACTGTGGTGCCTTAGCAAGGCTTGGCTAGGGAGGAAGCTTGGACAATACCTCCCTGTAACAGATGTGGCTGTAGCCATTGCCTCTGAGCCCTCACTTTACTGAGCAGAACTAAATTCAACCACAGTATTTTCCAGTATAAAAGATTTTGTATTAAAGGGAAAGTTGTACTGACATTTGTTCATTGAATCCTCTTGTCCTTGACTGGGATTTTGCGTGACGGCACATAAACTAAATGAATTTGTAAACTAAACTGGGGTTGGCAACTCCTGGCACCTGTGCCAAAAATGGCACAGGGTCCAAGCCTGAGGAGCCCACAGCGCCACACAGGCTTCCCTGCTGGCCCCACTCCTCCAGTGCTGCATTGGCTGGGCAGAATGAGTTGTGTGCCATGGCTCCAGGCCAGCAGAAGCCTCAGCATGCATCTCCCAGCCCTTTGCTGGGCAGAGTTGGAGGGGAGCAGGTCGGGTCAGACTCCCCACCCCCGCTTTCAGCTCCGACTGGAGGCCACCTGCCAGCAGGGTGAGAGGCGGCTTCAGCTGGACCTGAAGGCTGCGGGGAGAGAGATGGCCCCAGCTGGGACCCGGAGGCCCCCCCACCAGTGAGGATGGGAGCTGGCCCCGGCCCCAAACCAGAGGCCTGGCCCCACCCTCTTTTGGCCCCAGCCCTGGCACCCACTGAGGGTGCAGTGGGCAGGGCTGGCACTGGGGCTGGCAAAGGTTGCCAACCCCTGAACTAAGCATTCCTTTTTAATGAAAAGCTTCTTTTAAGAGAGCAAAGTAGCTTGAAGATTAGTCTCAGCCAGTAAATTTAGTGCATTTAAAGAAGAAGGATTTAAACAGAAGTAGTTAGCCCTTGAAGGACAGGAGTGGTTCCCAATGTGCCTGGACAAAATTCTTTGGCCTTTTCTCTGAGCAGCTTTGATAGGCTCCAGGCAGCATCAGAACTAGTTATTGGCATCCAGGGCACACCCAAAGCAAGCAGCAGGAAACATGCACCCTCAAATCTTATGGTAAATGGAGCCTCTAAATGCACACCCAGGGCTTTTCACCGGTTGCCCCACCCTATTTATGGCCCCGACTCCAGGTCCAGCCTTCCCCAATCACGCCCTCATTCAGAGCTATCAAAGTCAATGGACTGACCCCTCTTGACTTCCATGAGTTTTGGATCAGGCATCCCAAGGTAAAAATGGCTGGCATGATGGGAGGGGCAGAGGAAGGGAGTAAAAAGTGGAAGTGGGATGTTCTCAAACTCTTTATCCTGACCCACCATTAAATGCTTTTGATACACAGATCTGTTTATGAGTGACTCCATTCAAACTGATTTCACATCCTTTACCTTTGCTAACAATAGTCCAAAAAGAGTTTTGGTCTTGCTCTTTGCTTCCTTCTGGAGCCGCTGCTCTGAGGAATACTCCAACTTGTAGGCACACCAGGTGCATCTCCCTTTCTTTTTCTCTTTCCTACATGAAGAGCTGTGGCAAAAAAGAACTCTTCGCTCCAATCCAGTGCAGAAGTGGGAGTCAATGCCTATGTGTCAGTGCACCTCTCCTTCCTACCTGAGGGGGAGAAGCGCACCACTCGAGCTGTGGCTTGCACTTTCTGCCCAGAGTTCGACCACCACACTGAGTTCCCTTGTAACCTCGTCATCCAGAGAAGCAGTGGAGAAGCCTGCTGTCTGGGGGAGCTCCTGCAGTCTGCACAGGCTGTCTTCTCCATCTACCACCAGAGCATCAAGTCAGGTAAACGAAACCAAAGTGAGCAAGAATGGTGGCACTCCTGTTAATTTTGTTATTGGCATCTTAGCTTCACAGGCGTAGGACACAAAATGAATACTCAGCATAACTGAAATGTAGGTAAATGTCATGGTCCCAGTTACGCTCATCCAAGACGTTGGGGTTACAGCTGCTGTTGCTAGGGGATTTTTAGTGATCAGGATGTTGGTTTGGCATCTCATCCAAAAGAACAGTAATAATGTCTGTGCTTACATAGCACCTTTCATGCAAGGATTTCAGGGTGCGTCACAAAGGAGTGTAAGCCTTATTATGTCCAATATATAGATGAGGAAAAAAGAGAATGAAATTAAGTGACATGCTTGAAGTCCTGCAGTGATATTACCTCATTCACCTGTCTCCTAATATCCTGAGAGCCAAATGGCTTCCACAACATATCATACCTTCTGAAACATTACTGTTATTTCCTGTTACCCCCAAGACTTCCCTTGGACATCTCCCACTGACCTAGTGACCTTGCCTGCCCACTGGACTAATGACTTTGCCTAGAGATCACAGCCTACATGGCTATCTTTTTGTAAAGAAGGCTACAGATTATTTCTAAAAGAGGAAGGTGCATTTCAAAAAATGCTACTAAGTATAACTGTTTACCTCTTATTTAAATATATTAATTGACTTCCCTGCAGCTGCTTTAAGGGACTAGTGTCTTAAGATAACATGCAGTTTTATGACAGCCACTTTTTCTTTTGTCTCCGTAGGTAATTGAGATATCTTCAAGCTTTTTAAAGCATTATGTTGTGGAATATTCTAAAAATAGAATTTTATTAAAGATATCAGCCTTCAGCAGTAGGCAAAAAATCAGCTGTTGGCATGGGTTAGCAACCTGGTTACTCTGTGGACAGTACTGTAGCTCTTTGATGCTTATTTTAATGCATGTTGGTAGTAGATGTTCTCCCTAAAAAGCTCTCAGAACTAGATGTTGCCAGAGCACATATCCTATAGGTGGAAGTGCACAGGTAGTGTGCTCTAACAACTCTGTAGTTATGTATTCTGTCATTTTTCACTCTGAGTTTGACCCAATATGTGTTGTGCCTCAGAAGTGAACTTTCACATTACTTTTTTTTATAGGGGGAAGTGTATGCCAAAATTCTGACCCAAGTCACTTCTAATAAAACAATATAACTTTCACTTGGAGACTAATACTTGTGTATGTTTTAAATCAGCCATAGCTTGATGTATCTGGATCTCTTTGATTTTGATTTTACAGCCAGTGGTTCAACGAAAACTCAAGCATCAGGTAGTTACCTGCTTGGAACAGTCAGGGTTCCGACCAAAGACCTGCTGATCAAAAGATCAGGTAAAGTGTAAATGCCATTTTACTGACATTAGCCATATATACAGTACTTCAGTAGTAACATACTGTGTTACTTATGTGGGTAACCTATTTTGCTTTCTATTTTCTGAAGCCAAAGTTCTCTCATAAGCATTAGGTTTTTTAATTAAGAGTTCCTTATTAAAAACCACATTTAACTGAAATTCATTGGGGTATGACATGAACAGTTGCTGATCTGCTAGCTAGCCCATGTGAAAGAGATTCATTCTTAATGTCAGGAATAGCTATTATATTGGATCGAATAAATGTATCCCAGCTCCTAGTGTGCTTCTGATGAGAGATGCTAATCAGCCCTTATTACCTAGAAATATGCATAGGACATAAGGAGATGGAAGAACACACATCCACATTGAACTTTTGCAGCTGAAATGACCCAGTGAATATTAACTGCCTTCATTTGTTTGGTGCAAGTGGTATGTGTTAACCACTCTAGGGAATACAGTGAGAGTCCTGTGGCATCTGACAGAGTGGGTTGGAGCCCACAAAAGCTTATGCCTGAAGAAAGCTTTTAGTCAATAAGGTGCTACAGGACTCGCATTATTTTTGCTGTACACAGACTAACATGGCTACTCCTCTGGAAATTTCTCCCATGCAAGACTCTCTAAGGAGTAAATACTATATTGATCTAAAAATCCAGGACTTTCTGTATTCAGCCAGGGATGTGTGAAATGTGACAGTCAGAAACAAATGCTTCTGGAATGAGAAAACAAGTTAGTTTCCTTGCTTTCCATTAGTATAAAATAATCACTTCTTGCACTGACTGATTTCAAACTATCAGGCCTTGAAATCAGGACATTCTGATTAGCTTCTTGTTTATTTTCACTTGATTTTAGCAATCACTTTTTCAAATCTTAGTGTTGGTTTGTATATACCATATGGAAACTAGGAACCCCGGCTTTATTTACTAGATCTTCGTGGAGTATTCACTTGAAAAACTGTATCATTAACAAAGTGTAAAATAAAGGAAAATGGTAAACAGGAATACCTGATCTTTTGGTAGGCTGGATAATTTTTAACTTTGACAGGTGGCAAATACTTAGATGAACCAAATGTTTTCAAGAGGAAAAAACTTGATTAGGTACTGGTCCTGAGGTAATCATTAGGGAGGGGAGAAAATCCTTTTTTACTGGCATTTCTCAAAGATGGAACAAGTTAGTCTGATTACTATCTGTTGTTCTGTTGAAGGTATTACAGGATGGTACCCAGTAACTCTACCTGAGGATTTGGTGCCTTCTCACTGCACAGACATCATGCAGACCATAGTAGGAGGCCTGGACCTTTCTATTACTTTTGCACATCATGAGGACAGAGAGCGAGTTTTAGAGGCAGCCAAGCTTTTAGGTTGGACTCATAAAGAAAGCCATGAAGATAGTATGGAGGAAGAGGAAGAGGATGAATGGCGTCAGAGCAAAGATCCCGCATCAGTGACCATTTCCACCCCGAGAGTGTGGCTGCCAGTGCATTGTGTGCTACTTGCAGGCCAGACACACATAAATAAAAGTACTCATTGTTATCTCCGATATAAATTGTATGATCAGGAAGCCATTTGGACTTCGCTTCAGAGGCCAAAATTAACTGAAGATGAAAAACACGTTATAGTGATGTTCAAGAAAACAAAAGAGGTGGAACTTACAAGGAGCCAAGCACTGTTGTGGTACTTCAGGGAGGAGAAGCTAGAAATCCAAGTGTGGCGGGCTTATGGGAAAGAAAATGATGTTGAAAGACCACTTGACACAGATCGTCTTATTGGCTCTGCATTTGTCGACCTCCTACCATTTGGACAGAGGTCAACGAGAACACTCACAGTTAGTGGTCAGTTTATAAAGAACATTCTTGCACTTCTCACCTGCTTTGATTCCATTTCATTATGTGCTTTTTAGCTGATTTAACCCCCTTCACGTGTAGTTGCTTGAAACAAACCAATTATAGCCTTGCTTTGTCATCTCTCTCTTTCTTAATTTCAGCTGCCAGTGGGGAAATAAAGAATTTTCTTTCCTAGGTTTGCCCGTAATTATTTTTTTCCTTCACAAACTGATGGTACTAACAAGCTGTGGAAGTAACTGTTTATGTAGAAGTGACATTACCAGATTTGTGGTCCATGCCCCTGATCTGAAAACAGAGTTTTGTCCTCATGACATATAACAACTCTTTCCAAGATACTAAATTTTGCCTTGTTTGTTTGTAATACACTGCTACAGGGATCTATCCAGTGTTCAGACGCAATGCTTCAGACCTGGCAGGAGCTGCCGTACGTGTTCACATTACACTTGCTTCTACTCATGTCCGTGTTATTTCTACTCATGGATTTGACTGTGCTGAAGATGTCAGTAACAGTGAAGATGAACGTGCAGAAAAAGTTCCTGATACGGGCCAGCAAGTCATGAAAAGCCACAATCACGAACTGGATTCCACAAGTTCAGAAATCCCCAATGTGAAACCACCTGAGGAGGCTAACACAAAGCAACTGGAAAACACATTTGCTGTCACTGTCCTTGTGGAAAGAGCAATGCACTTAAGTTTAAAAGGTAAAAGAAACTTACTTTCAGTATTAGTTCTTTTAAAAGATATTGTCAGATTTTTATTTTTTTTTACAGAAATTTAAAAAAACAAAACAAAACCCCAAGGGATTCTATAGGAAGTGTTGTTATGTTTTGAATTTCTATTGGAACCGTTTTTGTTGCAGTCCCATACTACATCAACATGAGCATCAGAAAGTGAAAACGCCCATTCTGTTCCTATTATCTGTGCAAAGCAGGCAAGGGAAAAATGTAAACAAGTGGCATAATGTTCAAAAATTGTGTCTGTTGAGATGATGATTGGATTCTGGAGTCAGAGGCTTGAATGAATATCAGCCGATCTGTCCATCCTTAATGCTAGTCTGTGTTGTCAGAGACCATTTTTTCAGACTTGCAGTATTCATCTGATTGTTCATTTCTGGACCTAGGCTAGTTACACAAAATGAGGAATCCAAAATCTCTGGTGATAAGGGGTGATATTAGAATCTATAAAGATTAAAGTGAACTCACTGCAACCTTGAACAAATCACTTTATCTCAGTTTCTCAGTTAACTGTGAGTGCTATGTAGATCTCCAATTACCATGGCAATGAGCACCAAATAATTGGTTTTTACTACATCTTTCAGTCTGAATTCTGAACATATTTTAAAATATTGCATTTTAGTGAGATTACACCTAGCACTTGGTGTACTCCTCAGGTGACAGACACACTTGGTGGCTCTTCATTTTTTAAGCTGGCTGTTATTTCCTCCACCTGCAGTTAGCAATATTTGAAGTTCTTTGTTGAAAAAGAACAGAATCAATCCTTTAAGAGCTCCACATACATCCCAGGGCCTACTTATCTTTGCGATGTGTGTGTTTGTGTTCAGCACTTAGCACAAAAGGCCCTTAGTCCTGGTTGGAGCTTCTGGGATCTAGACAGTACCAGGATGCAAATAATAAATATTAATAATTAAAAACAGTACTGCCGGGAAGGATTGTGCAGGAAGATTAAGATGGTTGAATGTTTTGAAGTTTTCCCTTGAACTGTCCCAGTTAAGATCTGTTGTTTAATAGATGAAGTAATTTAGATGATTGCCCTTCAGAGTTCACTGGCATGAGATATGGCAAAAGCAAGAATCAAATGGTCATTGACAAACGAAGCTTTAAGCACAAGGACTTTTAGTACTCTATGAATCCAACTTGTTTTGTTTTGTCTTTTGAATGAACAATGATTCCATAATCTTCTGAAGTTCATAGTCTCTCTTCATTCAGGAACATGATACAATTCTATTTGCTACTAAAAAGATTTTGGCACACAAACAATGTTTGTTTTGTATGGGTTTTAAGGTAGAATTGTTTCCGGATACTGTGGGGGTGGTTGGGGGATGTGTCCCACAAGAAAAGAGTTGGAGAAACTTTTATGCATGTTCCTGCAAGAATTGTTAACTTATCAAAGGAAGGTCGCTGTGTTGCTATAGATAGCAAGGATAGAATGAATGTTACAGTCCAGTACATTAAGGATGACTTTTTTTGGAACATAAATGGAACATTGTCAATGTAATAGCTAGTTGGTTTTAAAAAATTAGCTAAACCTAGATGCAAATACTAAACCTCAGACCACCTACCAATTTTTGTAGTTTCACAATCACATTTTCCCATTTTAATTAAAAATGGGGCAAAAGAGTGAACTGACTATAAATTTCCACCAAACAGACAAAGTAAACTGAAGAGAGCGCTTTTTAAAAAAAAAATTAAAAATTTTCAGTTACTGTAATATTGAGTGTTTGCTTTTAATAATAATGAAAGAAAACAGGTGGTGTGATTTTTTTTTTTTTTGAAGTGACCGATACCACTTTCATATGTTAGCTTCCTAATGTCGGTTCTCCCATGCTCCTATTCATTGCTTCTGATGTTCCCATGAACAAGCATTTACAGTAAAATTTCAGTTATTTAAATTCCTTTTATCCTAGTTATCTGAATCCCTCCTGTAGCCATACATTAATCACCTGCTTATTAATAAACTGTGATTTGGGAGGATTTCTGGGGGTAGGGATAACTTAGTAAGAAAAGGAGGAAGAATGAGTTAGATCATCAGGTGAGAGAGAGAGAAAAGCAAGAGAAATGAACAGAAGAAGGGTTTGGGGAGAGTAGGTGGGGGAAATAAGAGAAGTTAAAGCAAAGAGAAGGGACCAGGAAGGCGGGGAATGCAGGGCAGCTGAGAGGAGTTTGGTGGAGGAGAGAAAGGAGGGAGAGGGGAGTAGCTGCAAGGCTAGAGGCAGGACCATCCTTGGTACTACTTGAGCTCTTCCCAGCAGTGACAGCCCCTAGAAAAAAAGCAAGAAAGAACTTGAAAATGTTAGTTGGTCATAGACTGCCAAGGGCTGGTTGGACATTTTATTTAGCTTTGCCCCAGCATGTGAAGAGACAGCTGACTACCCATTTATCAAAGACAAGTTCTGCCAATTTATTTAATCCCACAGGCAACATGTGAGCTGCCCTGTCCACAATCCAGCCCAGAATAACAAAATTTGTGGTGCCTCTTCAAGCTGTATGCTCTTTGGACCTTGGTAAAAAAGCAGACTGAACTCAAACATTTCTTGGTTATGGAGGAAGAAATTCCATTCCCTGATGGAGTTCACAAGCAGGAATCCTCAGGAGAAGGAATTAGGCAATGTACATGGCAATTGCAGAGTGGGAAGCATTCTCCTGCATGAAAATGAAGAAAATAAATTAAAATCAGGGGTATGGTGTAGCAGCTGCTTACCTTTTTGTTACCATAGTAGTCAGTGGATTCTAATGAGAGGCTTCTCGTACAGTCCTCTTTCTGATCCTTCATAGGAAATCCAGTGGCAAGGGGTTCAGATCAGTTCATGGGAAGGAAAGTTGAATATCTTTTTCCTGCTGAACTTGCCAGGAGCCCATGGGCTGTATCCAATTTATGTAAAATACAGCAGGCTGCTGGAGCCTGTCTCATTTTTTTGATACAGAGTTCAGGCCACTGAGTCATTCTTCTACCATGCTAAGACATGTCCCAGTTGTGGGCTCTGCCACCTAAAGGTGAGTGATATAGGCTGTCTTGACTACTGTTGGCTTATAGTATTGATGCAGAACTCATGTCTATTGATGTGCAAATGCCTGAAAAGGAGCCACCTGATAAATATTATGTTATTTCCCACTCCTTAGGGAAGGGACATTTCCTGAAAGAAAAAAGCACAATTTTGTTTGCTCTTGCCACAGGAACGGCACGGATTTCTTAAATAGCAATCTGTCATTAAGGAGAAGGTAGCAAATTATCCACAAAGACATTGATTGCGTGTAAGGAGCAGCATGGGGATGTGAGGAGATGAGAGAAATCCCAAGATTGAGAAGGAAAACTCTGTTTGGACCTGTCTGATGTATGCTCTCATACAGTACCCTGGTTTACATCACAGGTGGCTACTCCCTTGCTGAAGGGAGTCTTGCAGCAGTACAGAGGCAGATAGAAAGCAAGAAGCGAGCAATCACAATTTCTTTGGCTGATAGCAGAGAGGTATTTGGTTTCAAAGAGAGGTCTGTCTCCCCACCTCCTTGACTAAAGCCTCACCAACTAGCAAATTATATAGCTGTGATTCATCACCCAAACAGCTCCACTGACATTTAGACAGCACAGTGGTAAAAATACCAAAATCCTTTTTCTAGTACAGATTCTACCACACAACTACAGCATGGTGAGTTATGGCTATTAAGCTTACAGGTGTTGACACCATCTAAGGGAGAGGGTTGCAAAGCAGAGAGAAATTGAAGGTGGGCCTCCTCTGTTGAAGGATCCTCCCAAGGTACATAGAACAGGCCAGATTAATTGTATCTCATTTTTCCAATACAATTCAAGACACAAATTCACAGAATATATAGCTCCAACTGCTTTCAGGGTACTCCGTATTCCATGCCTTCTAGTTTTTGGAAAGAATCCAGGTGCCTGTATATGACCTTGTTATTACTGTGAATCAACTGGAGCCAAACTAGGTCAAACCAAATAACTGATATCTTTATCTTTTTTCTCATAAGACTTCTCCCAGGTTTTTAGAAAACAAAAAAATTGAGGGAAGGGGGAGGTTTGTGTATCTAGTCCTGAACTATTTTTATAGAAGTCATAATAATCATTTTGTAACAACAGCCTTGCACTGCTTTTACTTCTACAATGAAAAATGAAATCAGTTGCTGTTTGCTTTGGTGTGGATTGTTGGGCAAAATCATGGAAGCCTTGTATGCACTAGATTATTTTTCCTCTAAAATTCCCTACTGATGCACCTCCACCCATGGTAGGAGCAGTGGGAGAACCAGTGCAAATTCCTTCATGCACTCAAGTATGGTGACTAGTTAGACCCTGAGCATGTGAGCATGACCCACCAGCCAGACACCTGGGAAAGAATTCTGTGTAGTCAGAGCCCTCCCCCTTCATCCAAGATATTTGCAAACAGCAGTTGCAGATGTGCCCACATGTGGTTGTAGGCCATCTCCTTGTACCATCCCATCCATAAATGTATCCAGCTCAGTCTTAAAACAAGTTTCTATGCTATTGCCTTGAAGGCTACTCCAGATCTTCACTTCTCTGATGTTTAGAAATCATGATATAATTTCAACCCTAACCTTATTGATGGCCTGTTTGTAACCATTTGTTCTTGTGCCAGCCATGGCTCTGAACTTAAATAACTCCTCTCCCTTCCTGATGTTTATCCCTTTCATGTGCTTATAGAGAGCAAGCATATCTCCATTCATCTGATTAGGTTAAACAAGCCATGCTTCTTAAGTCTCTTTCAGTAAGGTAGATTCTTCATTTCACTGCTTATCCTCGTGGCCCTTCTTTGTACCTGTTCCAGATCTGGGAGAGGGTTCTATTTCAAGTTGTATGTTATCCACAGAACTACTAATTAATTTCTAGCTACATGGCCAGTTTCTCCCTCCTCGTTACACCAACAAACCCCATTGATGAGAATAGTCTTGTTCTTGTGTCAAAATTTGAAGGACTTTTTAATACTGGTTGCTGGTGAGATGTGCCAGAAATAATCGAGTTTGACTTTTGCATCCAAAGATATGTTTGCAAGGTTGACAGTTTTTATTTTTTAAAAAAAGTAAAACTCAAGTATGCAAATTTTTGTCTGAAATCAACAAGCGCAAAATTCTAATGTCATTGTTAGAGTCATGTTCAGAGTAAAGGCACACACAGTATTCTGTGCTCAATTCTTATCCTGACTGACTGGTGAATTGGGTTGGCTCTGGGAGTCTTGCACCCCTCGGTAAACCATTAGCTGTTTGATTGAGCTGTCTTTGCAGTGTTGCATAGCTTGTTTCTTTGTCACAAGATGCTCCCTTTTCTGTGGCTTATTAGGTTTGTTCTGTTGGTAACACAATATTAAATGTTTTCTGAACTGATTCATCGTCTGCCTTGTTTTAACCACAGTGCCCTGTGTTTTAGGGAGTCCCCTGACTGAACGTGAAGTGACAGCCCCCAGTAGCTATGTGTCGTTTGCAACTGCCGATGCAGATGCTCCAATAGCCACTGCAATAATAGAAAATACAGACTCGCCGGTTTGGGACTTTCAGCAGCAGACAAGGTATGTCAATGCAAAGGTTTTCATAGCAGTGGGCAGACATGAAATGAATTGAAGCACTTCGCAGAATGGCCCTCCAGTGATTTGATCTGCCCTCTTAGGATTCCTGCATGCTGTTTTATCAATACTCAAGAGTTTTATGAAAGTCCTCTTGTGGTCCAGAAGCAGCGGCTTTAACCAAGTAAATAAAGAGAGGCTTTCTCTGGTCAGCTCAGCAGGAGGCTTGCTAAACTTGCCACAGCTGAAAAGACATGCTTCCAGTAACTTTGTAATGTCTGGATTGAGTTATAGGAGGGTGATATGGTCTTGGTTTAAACTCAAAACCTGTATTATATCTCCAGTAGTACCTCAGGTGCCCCGTGTGATGTTGGGTGTGTTATTTAACTACTCTGTGCCTCAGTTTCCCCACCCGTAATATGAACCCGTTAACGCTTTTCTCTCTCATAGGGCTGTTGTGAGGATTAATTCATTAATGTTGGGAAAGTTCTTTGCACTCTCGTAGTGCTGTTATGTCTTTTATTGTGTTTGTCCAGTGCCTAGAACAGTGGGGTACTGTTTCATTACAGAGGCTCTTAGGCCACAATGCAAATAATAAATAATTCATCTAGTAGATCTGTGGTGGGGATGTCATGGTTTCTGCAAAGTGTTAAAATTGAATTAAACGTGAAAGTGTCACCATTCGGATTTTCTAGAAAAGACCAACCGGCATGAATCAATAATAAAATAGCTTCCGTGGTTGAGCAGTGTTATAACCCTGTCAGTCGCAAGGTATTAGTGAGGCAAGGGGGGGTGAAGAAATATCTTTTGTTATTGGACCAACTTGTGTTGGTGCGGGAAAAGCCTTCGAGCTTCCACAGAGCTCACTGTATAGGCCGTCTCTTTCACCAGCGAGAATTGGGCCAATAGGCTACATTGCCTCACCCACATTGTGTCTCAATAAATACAAGGTATTTAGCATAAGGGGCATTAACTTGTTGGTCGCAGACAGAATGAGTGTCCAGAGGCAGGCTGAGCTTCAAGAAAGTAGTTTCTGTAATGCAGAGGTCCCATTCAGACACAGATCACTGCAGTTACAAGTTTTATTCCCTAAGGTTGTTTCTGCTGAGAGCAATCTTTGAATACTAGACATATGCCAGATGATTTGAAAATGCTTTGTGAAGTAAAGGATTTTGTCTCTTTAGTGTTGAGGGTTTTTTTGCAGAAATTAGGTTACAATATTTCAGGTTTGCTATTACTGTATGACCTGATTCCCATGTCTTACACTCCCTTGCATTTATTTTCATCCTGGTCTGCAAGTTCCCCCCTCTTCAAAGAATCTGATGAAGTGGGATTTGTTCCCATGCAATAAATAAATCTGTTAGTCCTTAAGTGCCACAGGACTCCTTGAGTTTTTTTGGTTATTTTTTTGTTGAACTAGACTAACATGGCTGCCCCTTTGGAACTTGGCAATATTTCAAATGGACATCTTCATCTTTATTAAAAGGTTGCTCCCATAGTGCTTCATGCAGGATCTCTTTTTTTCCCTGATGTTTTCACTCTCCTAATTTAAAAATATTTTAGAATGAGAAAAGAAAACCCTACTGCTTCACTAAGCAGAAAGCAAGTTCATGTAGGGGTAATTATGTAAACTTCACCATCAAGGACATACACTGATTTGTTTCCCCCATTACTCAGTGAATATTTTTCAAAAGGTAGACCAAAATATTATTAAAATTCCAGAGACTCTTTGCTTTGATAGCTTCTGACATGTTTTCCTGTTCCGTGTAACAAATTCTGATGATTTTATTCTTAATAGACTATCCAAGGAACTTCTACTGGATCCACAACAAACCCTGGTCTTCAAAGTGTGGCATAAAGCAGGTAAACTATCATGGTGCAATACAAAGAAGAATGCTTATAATATATCCCTTGGTTCAGTGTACACAATGGGTAATTTGGCTCCTTCCAACTGATGTAAACAGGAATTTCAGAAACATTAGTGACCTCTCCCTAGGACAGTGGTTCCCAGCTGGTGTGCCCCAAGAATCTCCGAGAGCTGGGATTATTTTAAAGCTCCGTCCCTACTCAGCCCAGCCACATAGGCTGTGCAGGGCCGGGAAAAAAGCTTACAGTGGAGTTTGTTCCTTTTGGTTGCAGGAAAGTGTTCCCTGGGGAAAGGGGGTTAATAGGGTTGGGGGCGGGGGGGAGGAGAGCATTGGCATTTGGGAGACTGCTAGGGGCATGGGACAGTGGGGAGGGGTAGAGAGCCACCGATGACCCAATTCTGGCCCAGTCCTCCCCTGGCTGGGGATCCCTGGAATTGGCAGTGGCAGCAGCCAGGGCCCCATTCAGGCCCCGCTCCGGGGTGTCCCAGGCAGCGGCCCCATTCCAGGGTCCCTGGGGCCATTGGCCGTGGTTCTCTCCGGGAGTCCCTGGAGCCGGCGGGGGTGGCAGCCGAGGCCCCATTCCAGCCCCTCTCCAGGGTGTCTGTGGCGGTAGCAGCCCCATTCTGGGGCGTCCCCAGGGCCAGCAGCAGCCCCTTTCCAGGGTCCCTGGGGCCCTTGGCCCCAGCTCTGTCCGGGGTCCCCAGCGACAATGGCTGCCTGAGCCTGCCCCAGCCAGGGGTCTCCATAGCTGCCAGCTGCTCCATTCCGGAGATGCCAGGCAGTAGCCCTGATCTGGTCTGCCCCAGCGACACTGGTGGTGGCAGTACCCAACCCAGCAGCTTCCCCAGGACTTGAAATGGGGTGGGGAGGGTGTAAGGGGAGGTGTGTGGGGGTGTTGTGGTGCTCACTAAATTGTATGATACTGTTAGTAGTTGACAACTAGGGGTTGGGGAATCCCTGATCCAGCCCCAGCCAGGGACCCTGGGTCTCAGGTAGTGGTATCTGGCCCTAGCCCTGGTGGCTGGAGCTGGATTAGATGGGGCAGGGGTGGATTTTTGTAGCTGCCTCTCCCAGGGGCAATTTAAAAATCCACCCATGTGGAGGAGGCTGATGGGGACCCTGGCAGAGACAAGGGGTTAGGGCCCGATGAGTTGGGGGCCAGAGGGCTAGTTCTGGCCCCTGCGGTGATGGGAGGGTCCATCATGGGCAGCAGGGGGCTTGGGGGAAGGATCCACTGGGGTCGAAGGGAGCTGCAGTGGGATGCGGGTCTGCTGTGGGTGGCAGGGAGCCAATGGGGAGAAAGGGGGAGGTGGGTGCTGCACCATGCTCCCTTGCCGTATCCTCCCACTCCCCAGGTTCCCCTCTGCCACGTCACAAAGCCACTCCTGTTCCCCCTTCCTCTCTCCTGCCACCCTTGTGCTCTCCCACATGGCTGCCATTGTCCTCTTTTGCCACCCCTGCCCTGCGCTGCTCCCCACACTCTCTTCTGCCTCTGCACACAGCTCCTGACTTCCCCTCTCTTGCCACCTCTGCTCTGCCACCCCACCATCTCACATAGCAGGATTTCCCAACCAGTGTGCCATGGTTCATGAATATTCATATTATTTTGAGTTAATTTGAATATTCATGAGCTTTTTCTTAATGGTGGTGTGCCTCGAAAAATTTGATGGTATCAAGGTGTACCAAGGCAGAGAAAAGGTTGGGAACCACTGCCCTAGGAGAGGGCCATGTTAGATAAGCAGTCCCATTGATTTCCTTTCTTGCCAAAGTCGCTCTGGCTGTGAGAAGCTTTTAGCTAGTTTTAGTTAAGTTTGGGTTTCAGTCCTTGCTTCTGAATAATTTTAAATTGACAGGATTTTGAAAGTCAGATGTTCCTAGGGAATTATTTTTATTAATTATTTTTCTCTTCTTCTATTTGCTCCTTCCAGAGTTAGCTGAAGAGTGTCCAATAGCCTACAAACTCTGGTGTTTCCTACTGTCAGCAGAGGCAATTTTATGGCACTCAGTCCCATTTTCTCTTGAGAGCCTCATTTTAGGCTTTGTTGTAGACCTTCCCTTAATATTTAGGAAAGCCTGTAAGGCCAGGCTCTTACCAGCTTCTTTATGTGCCAGTCCCATCTCTAATCAGCCTGAGAGCCTTAACCCAGCAGTCCACAGTCATCACACACCCAAGCGGTTCTAGCAGAGATGTCTTTATGTGACTCCCCTGGTTTGCTCTTACATGCATTAATTGACATTGAATTTGATTTACAGATAAAAATTACAGCTCTGTCAGAAAGTATACTGTTTCAATCCTCTGCCATAGCTACACAAGACCAGGCTCCTTTGCTGGGTATTGCCAACAAGTAACCAAATACTTTTTTTATAGCTGCACTAACATAAATCAAAAAATGAAGGTATAGCCCATGTCAGTATTTATCTGGATACGAAGGCATCTGTGCATCCTGCTTGTTGTCAAAGGGGTAAAGGTACTCATTGTCCATATTACCATTTGCTCATGTCCTTGTTAGACTAGATCCTCCAGTGTTTAATAGCTACAAGACAGATGTAAGTTCAAGAAATATGCTGTGGTGCCAGGGAGATAGCTTATTTTTTTAATTTCTCTCTCCACTGCTGGCTCAAATTACTGAATTTTAAAAATGTATTAAAGTTTAGCTGGCCAGTTTTTGCCACAAAACCTCATATGCTGAGTCTCACAATAATACACTTACTGTAAAGACTTGTCCTAGTGTTAAAAAACCTCCATTAGCCATCAACACAGTTTCTCTGGAAGATTTTTCCAAAAAGAGTAACTAGAACTGCTAAAGTAATCCAACCAATATCCTCTTTGTGTTTTGCTGGTAGGGTTGTTTGTCCTTGTACCTCCTGACATATGTCCAGGAGAGAACAGCCAAGTTATAGCGGAGGGAATAAAAAGCAATGTAAAAATAATCTCTCATAGACATTTTAAAAGCTCTTTGAAAATGAAAATGGAATACAAGTTGATGAATAGGAACAATTGCAGCTTCACAGGAAGGTCATGGATCTCCACAAATTGTCTTAAAATTTTTTCTTTTTCAAATCTCCCAAATGGTTTCTGGTACATCTGTTTCAAAAACAATTTCAGTGATCTCAAGTCAATGAGTAGAGGTATCTGGTACAGTGGGGACCCATTAACACGCATGTGTGAGGGGACAAGCCGCTCCGACCGCGCATAGACCAGCCCATGCATAAACAGGACCAGGAGCGCTGCTACCTGGGGGAAGGAGCCGAGGCACCAGCCCAGGCACTGCTCCCTGGCTGCGGGCCACGTCTCCAGCCCCAATTCTCCACTAGGGCCCGATCCAGCCTCAGGCACCTGCTGCCACCAGCCTGGCCCTGGATCCCCAGCCAGGGACAGGGCAGAGAGCAGCAGCTGCAACCAAAGGCGACCCAGCCTAGGACAGGGCCGGAAGCAGCTGCTGCCACCAAAGGCAGCCGGGCTCCGAATCTCTGGCCGGAGACTGGGAGAGTCAGGGACTGTGCCAGGACTCAGGGCACTGGCGCTGGGATTCGGGGCACGAGCCCCATGTGCCAGGCCCCAGCGACGCCGCTGCCATGGTCCCATAGATGCCATGCGTTAACGAATCCCCTGCATTAACTTGGTGTCTCCGGGGGACATGACCAGAGCATGCATTAAACGGAACTGTGTGCGAACCGGTCACATGCTAATGGGTCCCCACTGTATTTAAAACCTATATCCACAACCTTCCTTGTTTCCTTGTCTTGGGGAGCCCCCTGATTCCTTGATGGTCTAGCAAAGTGTCCTACAACATCTTTCTGGCTGTCCTTAAGTACAATGAAATAGAAATGCACAAAACTACAACTCCCTTCTCAGTAAAGATCTATGTTACTTGCAGCCTCAATACGCTTCTTTATAAACAAATCATTTTGATGTGTTTGGAAATGCTGTGTGACACTCTGTTAAGCCTAGTATAAAGTAAGGCTGGATTTTCTTTTGGACTAAATCTAAAAGACCTTAGAGACAGGCATAGATTTTTCTGCTGGGAGGGGAAGGGGATTTGTGAGTGTAATAGAATTTTTTACAAGCTCCAAAGGAGTAGTCATGTTCGTATAGCCTGCTTTCTGACTTCCACGCCCCACTTAAATGCTCAGACTCTTGATTCTATCCAAAAGTCTACTTCTCTACCTGACTTTCCAGTCACATCATTGCTCCCTCACATGCCTTCCTTGTCTTTCTGTTTTTAAGAACATCATATTGAGTTTCCTTGTCCTCAACTTTAAAGCTTTATGTAATCTTGCTACCACATATATTTCTTACATTTTCCCCTCCATTCATCCCTCCATTATTGCCTTACAACTTCCTCCTTTTGCTCCTTCACCATCTTGGTTTCATGTCTACACTCCTGTTCCCTTCTTCATTTGAAACATTTTTCCTCTTCTTGTCCATCAGATAGCCTTTCTCCTCTTTCAAATGCTCTTCTTCCAAGTGTTCTACTTTGTTCTCTGACTCCATGATCCCCACTTCCTTTTTATCTGAACTCGCTCTTTGCCTTTTCTGTGTTCTCTGCTGACTGTATGCATTTTGAGGTTTGCCCTGTAAAGCTGTGCAATATTTCAGGGCTGTGAAACTGGTTGTTTGAAATTATGTGAATGTTACAGTTGCACACCGTTATTTTAACTGCCTGTTTTACACTCTTCTTTCCCACAGATGTTGAACGAATGATAGGATTTGCATCTGTCGATCTCTCACCTCTTCTTTCTGGCTTCCAGTTAGTCTGTGGTTGGTATAATATTACCGACTTCAGTGGACAATGCAGAGGGCAGATTAAAGTGGCTATTTCCCCTCTTGAAAGTATAATTCATCTCAAAGAAGTAAGGCAGGCCAGGATTCGAACCACAGCACCACGTTCTTCAGTATGTTCTCCTGTTCCTTTCCATTCATAAATCTGGTTTGGTTCCTAGTAATCAGCAATGAATATTCTGGAGTCACAAAGTGAAATGTTAATCATACATGCAGCAGATTAGCAGCATTGTGGAGTGAATTGAGCATGGAGTTACAAATGCCAAAAACTCCCGAATTAGGCTCATAGACACTAAGGTCAGAAGGGACCAATATGATCATTTAGCCTCTTGCACAGTGCAGGCCACAGGACCTCCCACCCAATCCTGTACTAAACATCTAACCTGTGACTAAGATATTAAAGTCCTCACGTAATTGAAAGACTTCAAGGTACAGAGGATCTGCCAACGATTGAGTCATGCCCCGTGCTACAGAGTTAGGAAAAAAAAACCCAGAGCCTCTGCCAATCTGCCCTGGGGGAAAATTCTTTACTGTTCCTAATATGGCAATCAGTTAAACCCTGAGCATATAGGTACAACACATCAGTCAGCCAACCCAGAAAGAATTCTCTGTAGTAACAGAACTCATCCCATCAGTCATCCCATCAGCATATCTACCACCAGGAGCCAGAGATCAGTCACTTGTCGAACTAGGCTATCCCATTATACCATCCCTTCCTTGAATTTATCAAGCTCAGTTTTGAAGCTAGCTAGATATTTTGCCCCACTACTTTGGAAGGCTATTCCAGAACTTCACTTTTCTGTTGGATAGAAATCTGTATCTAGTTTCAAGTCTTAACTTTCTGACTAGTTCTTATGTCCATATTGGCACAGAACTTAAATAATTCCTCTCCCTCTATGTTATTTATCCCCCTGAGATACCCTTCTTTTGGTTAGGCTAATTCTCAATTTTATATTCTTATTTATTTATATTACAATAAATTTACATAGAGGCCCGAGCCCCATTATTCTAGGTCAGTGGTGTCCAACAGTTTTTTCATATTCACCAAAATTATGGCAAATGTGTTAACATTTCCCCCACATAACAAAAAAAAATTGAACTGTGGTGTTATAGAATACAGAGGGGTAGAAAAAACACAATAATGTTTTGAATTATTTATTGATAGAATTAATGAGAAATCTGACATATCTTTTCATTAACTAGTGCGGGGAAATCAGGCATAAAATCAGTTAGACAACATCTCAACTCTGCATCCAAATTTTCGTCCAGTATCTGTGACCTATATTTTGATTTCACCATTTTTACCACAAAAAAAAAGTTTGATTTGCAGAGCCACATTGAACCAGAAATTGAAAACAGTTTTGGAATAATGGTATTTAGAACTGCGAACTCATTTCAGTGTAAAATACGTGTAACAATTTAATCGTCTTTCAAATGTTGAGTGCTTTTGAAGTAAAATCACATCCGTCTCAAAAAGGTGCATCTCCAAAGAAAGAAGAATTACGAGCTTTTGAGGGTGTTGAGAATTGTAGATGTCAAAGTGAAATGAAATGCAATAAAAATATAAGAATGGTACATTACTAAGTACATAAAAATTAGAAGTGATTATAATTATAAATAAGACAGACAAAAAGCTTACCGGTACAAATTTGTGTTTATGTGCATATACGACATTCAGTGTGTTAGCTTCATGGAAACTGTCAAGAATTTTGCATTACACTCAACACACGCTAAGGTTGTTCTGAATTATGCAGTGTGATGTTCAACAACAACGGCCATGTGTGGATCTCACCCACAGTGCAAGTGCATTTTGCAGCGTATGTGTATAACTATATGCCGTATAGGACCCGTGTACGAATCTGTGATTGTTAAGGGCGGAGAGATGCTAGATTAAGACAATGTCATTGTTTTGTATTGTGCAAAACTATTTATACAAATACACTGCAGACACAAAAAGGTACATGTGTAAATGAATTTTATTAAAATTTTATTTTAAAAAAATAGGTGGTAGAAGTAAAGCACCAATTTGCTGCAGGTCAGTAGCTATTTAGCCACATGTGGAGAGTGGCGACCACGTTGGACACCGTGATTCTAGGTGCTGTACAAACATATACCAGAGGGAATTACTACATATAAGATGATTAATAAAGAAAAACATTATTTTGCTCTATTTTCAGTTCTTTACCAGTGTATTTGATAGCATTCTGCATGTATCCAGTTTCATTGTTTCCCGTCCTAGTGATTTTTAGTCAGTTTCTCTTCTTGTTTCTGTGGCTCTTCCACACACAGGGGGAGAGAGACTTTCTTTTAATTAGGAGGGTATGATTGCAAAACCATAAAAAATGGTGGGGGGACATGCGTGTGGTGTAGAACCTGCCTTACTTTTAACTAATGTTTGTAGAACAATCCAGATTTTAAGCTGGCTTTTTCCTCTAGTCAGTGTTTGTAAAGGGCTTCAAAAATGTAAAGCAGCACATACAGTAAAGCTTACAAGTTTTTACTGTTGGTTAGTTTAGTGATGGCTCACATTTATTTATCCTTAATCTTGCTGTTTCAGATTCCTGCACACAATCCATTTTCGTTCCAGGCAAAGGCCTTGTGTTCTGCACTCCCCAGCTATGTTACAAAAGGTTCTGGACAACTTTTTAGTACTTCATCAAAGGATATTGGTTTTACTCCTCAGGAGCGGTAAGAAGACTGATAAAAGAATGTCTCTGGAATAAAATAAGAAGAAGAGTAAATATTTATTGTTTTCAGATCTTGAAAATTTTATCTGATGCTTACCAGCCTAAATTCAAAGTCTACTGAGCAGAGTGAACCAAACCCCTGCACCCCCTGCAATTTAAAGGACTAAAATAGTTATGTATGGTTCATGCATTTAACTGTATGACCATCAGTCAGTTTTCTACTGGATACATTTTATCTACAATACTGTCTGGAATCAACCAGTCAAGGTTGGATTAGCTTTGTCTGTTGAAGTTTGCAAAGAGTACCAAGGCCAACATGTAGTGCTCCATGTCATGTGAACAGCTGGCTGTTCAGACCAGATTGGCCATTGCCTGCTGGCACCTCTGTTCTCTACCAGCTGTTAAAAAGGAAGATGTCTGTTATATACTCTATTGTAAAGCAGATTAGGTGTAGTTCACAGGCTCTTTGTAAATCAGTGTCATTCTTGCCAAATTTTGAATGTTCTTGCTTAGTCCATTAATAAGTCTTCAGTGATTCTGAGGGAGTTTTTTTTAATGGGCTTTGATAAATTTAGTTAACAGATCTTTCATAGGAAGAAATTTCATCCTGGTATGTGCGTATAAATATATACCCATTTTTTTTAGCAGAGTTGGTCCCACTGAGACATGGACACCTCGTCACGAAGAGCACATGCAAAATGTTCGCAGATTTCATGAATCCCTGCAGCAGGCGGAAGGGAATGCGCAAAGGACTGGAAGATTAGATTCCCTGTCAGATTCATCACGTACTTCACTTCTAACTGCTCTCAGGTAAAGCAAAGCCATGACTAACAGATTAGCAGGTGGTTTAGGTTCACAGAGTAAATCCTGAAATTTTGTAATTCTTGCATCCATTTTAACAGTAAACTAAAATTACTATATTCAAGTTCCAGTGGGGCAGCCGTGTTAGTCTAGTTCAGTAAAACAGAGTCCTGTGGCATGTAAAGACTAACAAACTTATTTATTTGTGGGAGAAAATCCCACTTCAAAGTGTCTGATGAAGTAGGATTTTCTCCCACAAAAGCTCATGCGATAAATAAACGTGTTAGTCTTTAATTGCCTGTTTTACTAAAATTACTATAGTTACCTTATGGACATTGGTGTTAGTGGCTTAATAATATAACTTAATAGCAACATTAAAAGAAGACTGGGATAGTTAGGGTTCCTAGAGGTTTGATTTGAGGTGATTTGGCAGAACTGTGAGAAGCTCCAGAAATGAAACAGCACCAGTGTTTGTGAATAAAAACTGAACGCTTATCACTATCCATCTCTGTTGTCCTGTAAGTTAACATTCTCTATGTTACCAAAAATCCTCTCTGAGCTTCCAAACCTATGAATTTGGATCACACACAAAACTCAAAACATTAACTCCTTTACATGAATTTCCCTATATTTTGTCCTGTTTGGCTCAGTAAGAATCATTTCTAAGCTGGGACCTGACAGATTAGTTCTGGGTTGAAAATACTCTTTTTAGCCCAGTTCTGAACCTTAGGAAAACAAAGTTAATTATTCAGATATTATACATTATTACTCTTCCTGTTCTTTTCCATGGCTTACAGAAGAAACTTGACAGAGCTAGATGAGATTCAGAGGTACTTCAGTCAGAAGTTAACCAGCTCTTTCCCTGATGTTGGATATGCCAGCATGTCAAAGAGAAATGAAGAACAGCAGCCAGGGGTTTGTCAGGATTTTGAGACCAGAGTGGTGGATCCTGATGGACACCATCTATTGGAAAAATCCAGTCAGCTGGTCTCTCAAGTCAGCACTCTAATCAATGGTAAGAAATTACTTTGTTTGGAAGACTTTACCACAAGCCACAGGCACTTGACAGTCCCCTGTTTTAAGTCCCCACTCTAAAGTAGCCACAAAATTCCTGAACAGTCTTTCCCAGCCTTTAGTTTAAGAAGACCAATCTCTGACATGCCACTAATTTGTACTGGTGCCGATGGACTCTTAGCTGACAAACCCATTAAGTAAAAGATATGTAAATACGATGTTAGGAAGGTAGAATTTAGTAGTAGCTAGAGTTTGATTTCTGTCCTGTTAATTATATTCAAATCTAACCTACCAAAATTCCCCTATATAACTTCACCTGTATTTATTCCTTCCTAATAGTGCTGTTAAATCTTGTGATACATAAGCTTTAGAAGTAGATATGTAGCAGTAGTGAGTCAAGTGAAATATCCTGGCTTCATGCAGTGCTTTTAAAACCTCCATTTTCTCACTCCACCCTACCTCTGCCTATCTGTTTGCTGCCATTCCTTTGCACTGTAGCAAGCTGGCTGGGCATCCCAAGTGTCTGTTATCCCTTTTTATGGTAAAGTAGTGTGTAGAAGAGAGACGGTCATCAGTAGGATACAGACTCTGCAGTATCTCTCTCTTTCTATCATCTAGATTAAGTGCAGTGCCACCATCTTGAGTGTTAAAGTGCCACTCCTTCTGGTATATCACCATTGTGATCCAGCAACATTCATTGCTGTTCTCCTGGCTGTGCCGGCTTTGCCCTACTCATTTCAATGTACTGTTTCTTTGCTTCTTTTACTCCCTTCCCTCTACACATCAATCTCAAGCTCTCTCATCCTTTGTCCCAAAACACTCCCTCCCCTATCCCATCCTCTTTAACTATTATTTTAAGCCTATTGTTTGTCTCCAAGAACCCTAATCTTACATTCACCCATATAGTGTGTTCAGTTGAATGCCAGTGGCCTAATTCCTGAAAGATTTTGCTGAAATGTAGTACGTGTGATCTTTAACTAGACACTTCAAATAGATTTCCTTATTATTAAAACAAATTGCAAATGGCTACAGCACAGCTGTATCATGGGAGGATATTTACATTTGGACTCATAGGCCAATCAACCTTTCCCCTGCTTCCTGCATTATATAGATGATGCACACAACTCTTCATTTTTAATATTGAAATACATTTCTCTTTTGCACTATAACAAATCAGTGTTGTTTTGTGCCTTTCAGTTGGAATAAATATATAATTTGTAATCATCTAAGCAGGCTCTCTTTTGAGTTTTAATACAGAAAAAAAATGGAAGCATTCAGATCACCGTTGGACATGCAAAACCATTGAGTTTCAGAGATAGCCAGGTTCTCTAGCTCTGTTCTGTAGAATTGTTGAAGCTGGTGATAAAGAAAGTTACTAGGTCATCTAGCTCCCATCTCCCATGAGGAGCCAGTGTAGGATGGTTCCCTGGTTACTAGTGTCTTTTTTTTCATGACATTTAAAACCAGTTTGAAGCAACAGAGGCTCTTCAGTTTCCCTTGTGGGACTGTTCCACTACAAGGTATGTCAGTGACTAGAAAAGTGAGGAAACTTCCTCAGAAACCATTTTTATCTTCCTCAGTTTCATCGCAATGCTTCTAATTATTCTGCCTTGTACCACCCTAAACCAATTCTTTCCCCTCCTCAGCTTGTGCACCCTTCTGACCTTGGTGAACAGTTACTAGTCTCCCCATGGTTCCAGTTTTTATTTGTAGAGCCCTGCAAATCCACAGGTATTAGTAGACAATTTCTTGTGGATGCAGATCAACATTTCTGTATCCATACAGGGCTCTGCAGATGTGGAGAGCCCTGCATATCCATGGATATCTGTGTTACATCTGTATCCAT
The DNA here is from genome assembly GCA_007922195.1 of Podocnemis expansa. Classification (NCBI taxonomy): domain Eukaryota; kingdom Metazoa; phylum Chordata; order Testudines; family Podocnemididae; genus Podocnemis; species Podocnemis expansa. The sequence continues at coordinate 3,736,763 of ML682063.1, forward strand.
GGATGCAATGCAGATATCCACAGACCATTTCTTGCAGACACAGATCAGATGTGGATCCATGTATTTTTATTTGCACAGGGCTCTATTTATTTTCCCAAACTGTACATAGGTAGCTCTTTTAATCATTCACTGAATATGGGAATACTCATAAGTAGTGCAACTGTTGCTGCACTATAGAGTAAAGATGAGACTTGGAGCCTTCATCTCTTGAATGTTCTGATGCTCTTTATCATCAATCAGATTTGCAGGCTTTAACGAAAAATTCAAAAGAATCTTCAAATGTGTTTCAAGACAACAGCAGAAATTCAGACTCTAAACATACCCTTGATGTTGTAACGGACCAAAATGCTACAGCAATGAGAGTTGAGGTGCATCAAGACCAACAAAGAATGGAACCCCCAAGCACCCACATAGATACACCATCTTTATTGTCTCTTGAAAGGTCTGCTTTTGGGAGAGGTATGCTGTATGAATTCCTAGAGCAAGCTGTCACTGAAAATGAGTGCCCTTTATCGCTGGACTTCATCCAGGCAGAGGATACATGTGCCATCCAGTGTCACAGTGATGAAGAATATGAAGAGGATGTCATAGAACCAAGAACTCTGAATGAAATAACTACTGTAACTGACAAAACCAGTCCCTGGTCCAGCGTTGTGTCCGAAGGGGAGCAGGACCCTGACGCACATCCAACAGACTTGAGAAGTGAGGCCCAGTATTCTGTGGCTACTGAGCCTTTACAAAAAGGAGAGAGTATAAGAAGTAGTTCTTTGTCCAGTGTACTGGAGGACCATCATCCAGGCATGTCCAGAGCAGCAAAATCTTGTGCTAATCCCTATATTGGAGAGAATGATGCATATGTAGTGAGAAAAGGCCTGGAAGGTCCAAATACTGGTACTGAAGTAGCTGATTCAGAGCATTTTCAGCCTGCTGATTTATCCAAAATGCATCAAGCAGTCATTGGGTCATTAGAAGAAGAGAACATCAATCAGAATGGAGAACATGAAGCCCAGCAGGCAGAACACGACAAAGAGTTTCAGGCAACATTTGGTGAACCATTGGATTTACCAGGCAGTGGGGACTTTACAGTGACCACAGCCATTGCTGTAGAAAGAGAGGAGAGAGGTGGTGAGGATTTAGATGCAGACTATCCAGGTCAGGAAGGAAGCGACTTTGATGAAGGGATGCGTATTCAGAGTTTATCGGCGCAGTCAGAATCTGCAGGAAACAGCAGCAGCTGCTCTGATGAGAGCCATGAAGAACTGCCTGAAGTGTCAGAAAAGTCTGTGACATCTAAGGTCGTGTTGTATCCTTTTCTGTATTCTTCATCAAGTGAGGCTTGCAGACTAAGAAATAGTGAGTGATTCTGTTAATACATAACTGGTGATCACCACTGTAATTAGATTACATTTTTGTTTCAAACTCCTTGGGAGTGAGAGGGATTAAATTACTTACTAGTATAAAACTTAACATGCAGGTGTTCAAACTAATTGCGGCTATGTGTTTGACCAATTTTTGTGTGTGCACTTTCAAGCTCTTATTTCATCCATTGTCTGGCAAAATACTTCTTGTTTAAACTTTCTTTTTTTTTCTGATTATTTTAAACTGTTAAAACTGGATGGACACCCCACCCCACCCGCCCCGACACTAGAGTCCCATGTCGATCTGTTACTTGTAAGCAGCTTAGTGTTGGTTAACCAAAGGCTTAGTTCATTTTAGTCAAAAAAAAAAAATTAATTTTCAGTTACAGTTGCCATTTGATACATAATTGAGCAGCTTTCTTTAGAAGAAAATTGTGTCTTGAACAAACTTAGTTATGCACAAATTTAACAATAGTCCCCTAACTGAAAATCATCTTACACACTGCATGTGTTGTAATATTGGGGCACAATTGTTTTAGTCATAACCTGCGTTACTTCAGGAAATGTTATAAATTTGACATCACACAAATTTAATTTTATTGCAGCCAAGGTCACCTTGTGTTGTGATCCTAAGAGACTTCCCAGATTGCACCTGGCTGTTATATGAATGAGAGACCTCCAAGAAATGCCAAGGGGCTGGAGAGGATCGTATGAAGGGATGGCCTAGTATGGCAATTCACCGATTTTGACTACTGGTGGTGGATATACCAGTGACCTGAGCAGGGGTGTTAGATGGGGTGGGTTCTAAATTATTCAAAGAATTCTTTCTTGGTTGTCTGGCTGGTGAGCCTAGCCCAAATGCTCAGGATTTAACTGATCACCACATTTGGGGTCGGTAAGGAATTTACCTGCAGTGTAGGCTGGCAAGGGCTCTGGGGGTTTTTCGCCTTCCTCTTGTAGCATGAGGCATGGCTCACTTGCTTGTGGGTTCTCTGTACTTTAAAATCTTTAAATCATGATTTGAGGACTTTAATAACTCAGTCATAGGCTAAAGGTTTATTACAGGAATGGGTGGGTGCAGTTCTGTGGCCTGCATTGTGCAGGAGGTCAGACTAGAGATCATATGGTCCATTCTGACCATAGAGTCTATCAGTCTGTTGCGGGAGTGGGGATTCAATAGGAGTATTCTTCCCTCTTAAACCAGAAGAATCTGTGTCCCAGCAGCATAGTGAGAAGTTTTGTCCTGTCGTCAGGCAGGGATGGCCGCTAATTCCCATAATACTTTTATGCAAGGGTTAGGCATGTTAATCGCAGTGCCTCGGCCATATTTCAGGCTGTCCCATTACATCCTGCCTACTTGCGTTTTCCCAAACAGTTTGAACTGAAAGCTGTTTTTCACTTCTTGCCAACAAAACAGTTGTGTAAAGTTGATGTGCACTATCTCAGCGGCCATGTTTCTTTTATTTTAATAGAGAATTAGATCTTTTTAATTAAAAGGAGTTGCCACATTTCAATAATGGTCAAAGTAATACCTGTATGTTGCATGTCCTTCTTTGTAAAGCTTGCTGGATTTTTCAGGATGAGGCTGTACAGGAGTGTCCATATTACTTCATGTTCTGTACCCTGTGGAGGTCTGCAGCAGAGCTGAGCGAGCTGAATTGATACAATTATTCAGAGCTTAAAAAGGAATATGGTATTTAGAAAATTCTGAATCCATTAAGAACAGTCTTCATGAAAATGCTGAATCCAAATACATAATTAGAATTTTTAGTTTTTTCTATAGCTCTACACACTGTAAGATATTATTGCTTAACAACCACGTTCAGGCCAGATCCTATTGTTGTTCCCAACTTCTTTCTTCCACCCCAACAGCTGGAAGTCTCCATGAGAATGCTCAATATTTCTTCTTGCCTATCTGCTTCAACTAATAAAGTAAGTACTTTAAATCTCTCAAAGTGCTATTGAAATGATAGCCTCCTCTCAGTTGAGATGTTAAATGGACATTCCTTCTGTCCTCCTTTGCCTATCATGAATCACATCAGCAATCCCAAAACAATTTTCAAAAAGGGTAGGCGCAAAGCTTGTTGCTCCTGATGAACACTTCTCCTCTTAATGAAGCTAGTTTTCAGTGTTCAAGGCTGTGTTAGCGATGGTATTCCAGCACATACAATAGCATTTTCCTGTGTTGTCATTGGATCTGATTCTCCTGGCACACTGAGGCAAATCAGAAATAACTCCATTGACGTATAGGAGATCTGGAGATGTTCAGCACCTTTGAAAATATGGTCATTCCTATTTGTTTGCATTGGTATGAATGTAGGTACTTAACATTAAACAGCCAGCTCTGAAAATTTTGCCTATACATCCTACTAACATAACTATAACTCTCAGATCAAGGGGCTCCAGTCTGTACAAGTGGGTTTACGACAGAGCTGCTCTGATTTGTAAGTGTCACAAGGTCATTATTCAGTGGACATAAAGAGAGCAGTAAAATCTTGAAAGTATTTATAGATCATACAAGAAGATTGTTGGAGTCTTTTACTATGTCTTAAAAATCCTTTGTGCAAAAACGTATTTGCTTGCAGTGCACTGCTTTGTATGGGAGTGGGGCAGTACTGCTTTCAGAAAGTTTTAGGGAGTCTGTTTTTATGGGGACTGAATACTGTTTGCATTGCATCTAGTGATAAATAATGGAAAATCAGTGCTAGTTTTACTGGGGTAGATCTTGGCACTGCAACAGCTGGGCTATTTGTTATCACTTCCATCAGAAGTAATCTGCTGGTTCCCCTCCCTGTGGAAACAAATGCTGAGCAGAGCATTTATGTAACAAGGAACATCTTGTTTGGCTAGGCAAAATGAAAACAGGCAGAATTTAATGGCCCTGAAATAATAAATTACCTGAAAATAGCAGACATGTTTACAATGTTGTCACTACACCTGCAGTTTCTGATCTGGCCTTTTTTCCCCTGAATTTTGCTCTGTGTATATTAACCAAATTGTGGGGGTCATTTTTAGGAATAAAATTCTCTTTATCAGTGTTATAAACATTGTTTCCCCTGAAGTAATTAAAACTCTTTTGATGCTTTCAGAATTTTTTAGTGGCCGGGTATTCCTTGGTTTGACTTTCCATTTCTGTCATTAATGAGTGACTTGAATTCCAGCTGTTATATTCAGCTAAGTACCCTTCTTTTTACTCTCCAGAGTAACCAATTCCTGGTCTGTAACATAAGTAAATATCAAGGAGCCTTGTAATAACAGGATGCTTCAAGGGCTCAAATGCAAAGCTTGATCATAAAATGCTGGCATGAATTCCCCGTACTGTTTGTCTTCACATTGTGTATACATTCTGAGTGAAACATGGAAGAATCTTAACAATATTCTGCTCAAATCCATCCTCAAAACACTTTCACTTAACTTTCCATTGCTAATCCTCGATCCAGTCTCATGAACAACCGCTGTTTAACAGTCCGTCTTCATTGCAGAGTAAACTCAGGCTATTGTTGAGGTGTTCTGTCTAACCCCTCCTGTCCATGTATGCAATCTGTCACCCCCATTTAGTGTTGCTTTAAACTCAGACTGGTTGGCCCAGCTGGGGAAGCAGTTTTCACACCTGCTGGTAACCCACCATTTTGTAATGAGAAGACAGGCTAAGTCACTTGAGTGCTATTGGCTCCCACAAATCCCCCTGTGTGTCCGGAGGGACAAACAAGTTCTCCCTCAATTCACTGGCTCACACTGAACCCCCAGTAGGAGGTGATGAGTGCCTACAATTACAGTTCCACAGGGGCAGCCGTGTTAGTCTAGTTCTGCAAAACAGTCTTTAAATGCCACAGGACTCCTTACTTGTTTGACAATTCCAGTGCAAGTCAGTGAGAGCCAAGGGGTTCCTCTCTTCACAGGATCAGACCCTTAGACAGTAAATTCCTCAGGAAAATGCTCTTGGTGATTTACAAAGACATAGAAGGATATTCACACCTGAGACTTAAATAATAAAATAACCTTGTTTGACTCTCAAGCAGTCACTAGATGAGTGGTTAAAGTTTGGACATAGAAATTCAAGCCCAAATTGAGTCCTTCCAGCCGCTTCCATTATAGAAATGATTAATAATAGTTAGAAAGGATGTAAACCAAATAGTTGTGGATTAGTAATTTTTCTCACTTTAAACAAGGTTTATCATTAACAGTAATCTTTCTAGATTACAGCGGAGCATGCAGGCCTCAACCAATTGTGCTGTGTGCTTTACAAGGACTTACTAACAGAGGGTCCTTGTCCCAAAGAGCTTGCAGTTTAAATACATGAGCCAGCAATAGGGCTGCAGAAAGGAAGCATTATACCCATTTTACAGGGAGAGAATGGAGACAAAGAGAAGGTGACTTGCATAGGTCACAACGAAGTCTTTGGCAGAACTGGAAATTGAATCCAATTACACTGACCCCAGTATCTTAACCACAAGACCATCCTTATCCTTCTTCCACTGGAATTCGGCACCTGTGAAAAAGTCCATTTATAAAATGTTACTAGATATATATACCAGTAAGAAAATTAAATTCTGTAACAAGAGACGTTGTGTGTTTTACAGCACAGAATATTGATGGCAATTGCTAAATAAAGAAAAAGCTTTTTTTAGAGAATTAATTTACTTTGTTTAGAGTTTTTTTGTCAGGTTTCCAAAGTTCAAATCCAGTACTCTGGCCCTTAAAGTTTACAAAAGCTTTGCTGTTTTACTACTGTGGGAGCAAATTTGGGTCCTTAAACATTCAGGTCCTTGTGGTTAACAATAGAGGAATTACAGTGCAAGCTCTGAACATGTGAAAAGCCTTGGTAAAAACAATAACAATGTGAAGGAGACTCTCTAGGAATGTGGAGTCAGAGTAATTAATTCAGTAAGTGATACTTGGTGAAAACAGATGGACTTTTACAGTATGTGGCATTTTTTACAGATTGAATTTATACTTTTTCTTCTAAGTATAGGTTGAATTCATGTAAATGTGAACTAAAAAACTTAATGTGCTTTCTGCATTGTTGTGTGTTCTTGATCAGTACCATGATATGAGGAATGTCAGGTTTGAAACCTAGGCTTCTTTCAAATTTTTTTTCAGAATTCAGTGGCTGAAATCTGATCAGTAGCTCTTTATTGAAGATCCACATCCCCCTCACATGGCAACTGCAAACCAGCCCCACAACCCATTAAGTGCCATTGTGTCCTTCTGTTGCCTCCTCCCCACCTCCCCTGAAGCTCTGATGCCCTGCTTTCTAGGTTCCTGTCTGAAATTAGGGTAATGCAGGAGGGTAGAGTAGATGAGCAATTGGGGGACTTGAGCGTCAACACAGAAGGAAACAAGGACGCTTTAGGACAGAGTCTGTCCAAGGACAGGCTGATGATCTTTACTTATTGAAGGCTGCAGCTCAAGTTTCAGCCTGGAGACTGTGACATCACAGGCCAGGTGTCTCAGTTTTGCTGAGCCACACAAAAAAAAAACAAAAAAAAAACCACACCTAAAACTTAAATTTTCACCACATCAGTCTTGAGTGTCCAGTCCTCAAGGCTGTTCTCAACTCTACATCTCCATCATTTCTTACCAGTTCACTCTCTGCCCCCTGATCCACCAACAAAGCCACCTCTGACCCCTCCCATTCGTGAACTTGTACATCGTCATGCCTTCCACTCTGACTCAACATCATTTGCTCTTCTTCAGGTCCTTTCTCAGAACGGTTTCTGATACGACCCACAGGAACCAGCCTACTAATGATGACTAAGCTTAGCAGCGCAGTGTTGCCTGGTATTTATTTACTGTAAATCAGGGTTGTCAAACTCATTTACTGTGGTGGGCCAGATTTGAATTAAATGTACTTCAAGTGGGCCATACATATAAATCAAAATCCTGTGTTGCTCTTGCAGCATCATGGAGTGCTGTGAATGTGAAACTGCAGTCTGCGCAACCTTTCTTTCTCTCTGTTAGGGAGAGAGTGTGGTCCTGCCAAGTGTGGTCAACCAAGGGCGTCGCTGGCACCTGGCACAGGGGGCACATGTCCCAAGTCCCGGCACCAATGCCCTAGATGGCTGGCATGCCCCCTGCCTTTCCCGGTCCTGTCTCTGCTTGGGTATCCAGGGCTGGCCCAGCTGTGGCGGAACCTGCCTTTCCCGGCCCAGAATCTGGACCAGGTCGCCCGTGGCAGCCACAGCTTCGCCGGGCCCTGGCCAGGGATTGGGGGCTGGGCTGGCAGCATCAGGGGCCCAGGGCCCCGACTCCGCAGCGGGGCCCCGGGGGGGCCTGGGCCCAGGGTCTTTTCCCAGGCCAACGGCACTCCTGCAGTCAGGCTGGATGGAAGAGGTTAGTGGGCCACATTCAGCCTGCTGGCTGCATATTTGACAATTCAGCTTTAAATATTTAACTACTTTTTAAACTATTCTTGACTTCCCTCTGCCTTTTCTTTCTTGCATTCACTTATTCCATAGTCTCATAAGTTAGACCAGTGGTTTTGCAACAGGTATGCTGCAGCACACTGAGAACTGTCCAAGTGTGCTGCGAAATTTTGGACAAAGGTGATGAAAATTATTAACAATGTTCTGTGCAACCAAAATTACAATTCATAAAACTCATGAAAATTAATCATCAAATTATAAGCGAGAGATCAGTCTTTTGGTTCTAAAATGTGAATGTTCTAAACACAGGTGCCCAAAAGGCAAATTTGAGATGAAGTGTATTTTTTTCTAGTGGGTCTGAAACATTAATGCATTTGATCCTTCTTTAGCTTGTATGTGCTATGTTGCAAACCTCTTTATTAAGACTGTAACCATGGTAAATGTAATGTTTTATGAGCAATAAGTTCAGCTAAAAAAAGTGGGTGTGCCATGGAATTTTTTGTCTTATTGAAGCATGCTGTGTTGCCCAAAAGGTGGGGTACCACTGAATTAGACCATAACCTCCTCCAGATAGGAATGATGCATTCCTATATGTTGTACAGCACCTAGCTCACTGGGGCCTTTTTGACATTATCAAGATAGAATACAGTAATAAAAAGTAAGGTGAGTCTAGAATAGGATCTGAACTTTGAAATCCAAGTTGAAGTTCTCTGCCTTTCATAGTTAATAGATAACCCCATCAGTAGGAGGCCTCATTGAAAACACACTTTAAAAAACAAAGTTAAATAAGCTTTTGTTACTTTTAAACTGTCAAGATTTGTTGTCCTGTCCCCCAGTAATGTCTCAACAGCATAGGTAATTTATACTGAAAGCAGCCTTCTACTCAGAATGTATCTTTTCCGTTGACACTCTAAGCCAATTTACCATCAAGGAAATTGGAAGTAGCTCCATTATATCATGAGACAGCCTCTTGTCAGACCCTCAGATATTGGATTCTTATCCATTACAAGGATGAAGCTCCTTAGCTATAATCCAGTCAGCCTTTCTTGCCTCTTATGGTTGTCTAGTTTATTGTCTTCTTTTCAGTTATCACTTCGTGCCCCCACTTCTGTACATGGTTTCCTATTCTCAAGATATTTAGACAGCCAGAGGTAGGGAACTTACAGCCATCAAAGTTGTCATTGTAGCCTATTGGAGAGAGATGCTGAAATTCTTCATGTTGTCATTAAGGAAAAGATCTAGACAGGAAGAGAACAACAGGTTGCTCTCCAGCTCCTGCGGATGATTTTAATCAATCAGAATGTAGAAGGAATAACACACACCAAGCCTCATAGCTTTACACAAACCATACTGCACGGGCATCAAAGTAGATGCAGTATTGCTTTTCTGAACAGGTAATCATGCAGTCTAGAACTGTGTTCATGGTTTTATTAATGCAAGAATAAAATCACCTGCCAGACAAACCCACTGTACCCAAGTATGCAATGTTCTCTCTTTATGCAGAATTCTTTGACACTGAAACAGCCTGAATCTCAAGATCTGAAGAAAATAGTCATAAAACTAAAAGAGACAAGGAGTTCTGTGGCACTTTTAAAAACTAACAAATTTATTTATCACATGAGCTTTTGTGGGAGAGATCCTACCTCGTCAGTTGCTTCAAAATGGAAAAAATACAGTGATAAATAAATTTGTTAGTTTTTAAAAGTGCCACAAAACTCCTTGTTTGTTTTGCTGAACGAGACTAACCCAGCTACCCCTTTGGAATTCATAAAAGAGTTCACTCTATTTGTATCGGCGGCACACAGTCATTACCTAATCCTGAGTTGATTGCAGTATCCCAGAAAATCATTGCATTTCTGTAAGAGAAAAATCAAAACATGATCCTTTTATATGTGAACCCCCTTCCTCTTACTGTCTTGCAAATTAAAGATGCAATAAGGCTGCGTGTGAGGTAGTCACAGATCATGTGCAATTGCATTGGCTCAGAGGCATAGAAAGGGGAAACCAGAGCAGGTGTCAGCCAATATTTAGGCCACGAACTGAACTGGGACTGACAGTTTCTCTGGCCAGGAATGGAGTAAACATAATGTGGTTCCAAGTGTGTGTTCTGGAAACTATGCAGGAGGTTAAAGTTATTTTTAAAGAGGTGTCACAGTTTTTGATGTCAAAGGTGCATCATAAAAAAGCCGCAGCAGTACAGTATGTTTCTCTAAGCATGGAATTCATTGCAGGGCACCAGCACACTTAAAACAGTGAATGTTTTTATGCAATGGTACCTGTAAAAGTACATACCTTATCTGTATGCTTATCATCTCTGACAGTTCATTGACGCTAAACCACTCTGCTTAACCTAGCATTCAAGCTTCCAGTATGTTATGTGAGTTGAGAACATCTTTAATGAGCCCTTCCTTTCTTAGGGCCCAAGTCAGATTTGCACATTTAGCAACAAAAATGGAACTTCTTCTTTTGATAGCAGCTGCAGCTTCTGCACCAAAGCTATGCCTGGAGCAGGATACATGACCTTTCAAGTACACATCAGTATGGATACATGTATCTGACACATCTCAAAAGGGGCATAGCATGACCAAAATGGCAAGTTGTTTGCACTACCCAGCAGTAGTTTACATATTGCTCTGAAATTCACAGATCTGTGGCATGTTTCACAAGTACAATATAGTCTGAGGACACATCTTCAGTGACAACAGCAAATTTGTCATCAGATCAATTTATCTGGATTGATTGAGTAGTCAGTAAAGAGATGTTCAAGCAATCCAGAAGTCAGTCTAATAAAACCAACCCCTCAGATGGCATAGCACTGTGTCAATGGGCACGCATTTCCTGTTGCCACAGCACAAGTGAAGATGACATGTAAAAGAGATGTTATGGAGTCAACAGGAATGACCTGGCCTCGGAAACACATAAGTTGATCACCACTGATACATAGCCCAGTAGGCAGTGGTCAGCTTACGTGTGGTTTCTTTCATTCTTCAGCTCTAGTTGTGTACTCTCTTGGGTCATTTTAGTCCATCAGTGACTTGTCATAAATGTGACCAAGGATAGCAGTCCTTTGTGACCTGGAACAGCAGACCTGGGGCATCCAACACTGTATTTTTCTGCTGAGGAAGCTGCCTCTCCCAGATAATGGCATGTCAGTTGAAAGGCCTGTATGTGACATGCAAAAGCTAACAGTCACCTATTGGATTCATGTTAGATACACGTGTCAGGCTCTGTTTTGAGTGGCTCATGAGTACCAACCTCAGCACACTGTTGCATATCCCAGACTGATTGTGTGTCACCAAACAAGGATGAACTGTGAGTTCCTCAAGCACTGTAGCCACCTTAACATGGTGTCACAGATAGTCCTCTGGGGCATGATAGTGTATCTTGGCACCCAGGTGAGCTTGCCTTTGTGTCAGACGGTCCAGTCCCTTACACCAAAAATTACTGCAACATTCAGGTTACTTCCAGTCTCAGAGGAATAGGTTGGTGTGCCTCAAAGCTAAAACCAAAGTCAACACTATAGTAAAATAACTAGAGTTTTGTTAAAACAAATAAGGGGGCACTTTTAAAGACTAACAAAAAAAATATTTATTAACTAGGAAAAGAAATGCTCTGACATGTTTACAGCCTCTGTTTGCCAGAGGCTGTATGCCAACTGGGGATGGATCACTTAATGATGACCTGTTCTGTTAAGCACTGGACATAGCTACTGTCGGAAGATGGGGCGCTGGGCTAGATGGACCCTTGGTCTGAGCCAGCATGGCTGTTCTTATATTTTAAATGATTTATTTACAAGGCTAAAGCAGGTGAACAGACAGACACAAATGAGTTTTGTGTCTCATGTTTCAAAAAATAATAGATGCTGCTGTACTATGCAAGCTGTATGTGTCCGTCAGGGCTGATCCAGGCTCAACAGTGAGGGATCTCTTGCTTATGTCTAGAAATCTTGTCATCTCCTTAACGTCCAGGAAACATAGAACAATTTCTTCTTGACAAGGAGTTTTGTTGCCTTTCCCCCAGAGTTCAAAGTGATGGGACAGATTGCTTATGCACAACATCTCCTCTTCACGGCTGTGAACAAAGTCTTTTTGTTCACTCGTATCACAGATTGGGTCATCTTTTGTGGGAACAGAGATGACACCCTTTGTGGAAAACTATGTACCTGATAATACCTCTTTCCAGACTGAATTTATGGGCTCAGCGCAAATACCTTTGTGCTTACCAAGAAAACACATAAATATTACCTTCTAATATGGTGGGCAGACTGTATAAGTGAGATGATTACATGACGTATCCTGTGAACATTTCATAAGGTCTGATCACTAAACACATTTTATAAACTTAATGTCCATTTTAACACACAGGAGAACCAGGCTGGTTGCCAGTGGGGCATTTGTCAGTGTTCGATGATGAGCTGACATCTTGTCTGACAGCATCACAGCATGTATAATACTGAGTGAATGCTATGCTGAGTGCCTAGTCTGATGGCAATGGAAATAGTCCCTCCTCACTGTTAGTCAAGAATTTGAGTTAGATATTGACCACTGATGAAGTTAATCCTGCACTAGTATTTATTCTGTTATTCTGCTAATTCCCCAACTCTGCACAGTGTCTTCCAGAAAAAACAAGGTAGAGCACACCTGAATTTTTAATGTAAAGGAATAAAACCAGAGAAAAAATTATTTAGCACCCAATTTCAAAGTTTCTCTACAACATAGACAAGGAAAAAGAACACAGCATTTTCCCGCATATAGGTCACTTTTAAGGTCTTCCCATTCTGTAAGTTCCCCATCTTCAAAGCATCTGATGAAGTGGGATTTTCTTCTACAGAAGCTCATGCAATAAATAAATTTGTTAGTCTTTAAAAGTGCCACAGGATCCTTGGCTTGTTTTTAAGGTCTATTGACATATAGAGTAAGGCTTTTACAGTAGTCTTTGGGTTACTTATAAGCAAAATTAAAAAAAGAAATCTGTACCATCTTTAATAATTTAACAAAGAATTTAAAAACTCACTTCACTTTCCAAAAAAAAAAAAAAAAACTATCAGCATTGAAATCTAACATGGGAAACTTCATCCTCAGAGGGCAGTTTTTTAGACTGTTTAGAGGATGTGAAAACAAGGTTGTAATGGATGTCCAAATGTAATTGTGACACCTGCCACCATGATAAAACTAATGAAATGACTTTAGAACTTTGGGTATAATTTGTCATTTCTGAGTCAGAGCCAGTGCCCAGGTCACACTGTCCCTTAATAAGTGTAAAGTCCATTGCATAATAGTACTGAGGCATTCCTGATAACTTATTTCAAGATAATCATATCCTCTGATGCCTTTGTAGCATTATCCGAGGTGTACTGTCCACTGTCTGAAGTTGAGGGTGAAAGTCCTGCTCCCACTAAAGTTAATGGGAAAACTCCTTTTGGCTTCAGTGGGAACAGACTGTGTTTGCTGACTAAATACAAGATCTGAGCATGTATGTTTGAGAGTACTAAACTGACCAGCCTCACCTGGTGCTTGTTCCAGGTGTAATGTGCTCACACAAAGGGCAAATACAGCAGAAAGCTAAAAATCCTTTCACTGTAAGCAGCTGGATTTCTGTATCTAGTCCCAATATTTTTAAACAGATGTTTTCCTCTTACCAGTTTTGAAGCTGAGTTGCATTTCTGAAGGCAGTTCCACTTAGATCAGCTGTGGCTATGGACAAGAGTTAAGGCAGGCATACCATGAAAGCCTTTGTTTTCACACAAGTTCCAAAGGGGCAGCCGTGTTAGTCTAGTAAAGCAAAAAAAAGCAAGGAGTCTTGTGGCACTTAAAGACTAACAGATTTATTTATCACATGCAATAAATAAATCTGTTGGTCTTTAAGTGCCACGAGACTCCTTGCTTTTTTTGTTTTCACATAGTAAGGCTGTGACACTGGAACTTGACATGGGGTGGGTTTGCTGGCCCACTGGGAAAGTTGTAGAGGCCTTGAGACAGGCTCAGCTCTGGGAATGGGAGTTAGGCTTATGTGGTCCTGCATTCATCCATTTCTTGATAAAGAGGTGCTTTCACTGAGTTTTGTCAAGTGCTCGGCCAGTTCCTTGCACTCAGCTGCAAGAAAGTGAGACCTTTGTGCAGGGAGGTGAAATGTGGCATGAAGAGGGAAAGCAGGGGCTTCTCAAACAGGCAGATTTACACATCACTTTACTGAGCAGACCCCAGGTTGCATGAAGGGGAAGGTAAGATTTTCTGCCTTTCTCTGCAACCTGGGGCACAAGTCACATGCTGACATCTGGCTAGATCTCATTTAATCCACTCCCTGCCACTGCAGGACCTTGGGTATTGGAGCCCTTTGTCCTCCTGTTCTCTGCCTGAGTCACACAATAGTTTAATCTCTTGAGGGCTGCGATACTTGCATCTAATTCTGATTGTCAGGTTTGGTGTGTAGAAGCTGGGTGGTGTTTGTAGCCTGTGATATCCAGATCATCTACTTCTGTCACTGATTTGTTGTACTGGATCAGACCCATGGTTCAGCTAATCCAGTGTCTTGTCTCCAACAGTGGCTAATACCAGATGTTTGAAAAGACGACTCCAGAAGCCCTATGGCAGGCACATGCGGAGTAACGTGCTCCCCATGAAGATTTCATCCAGTTCCCTAATAATTAGATTGACATAAGTGCAGAAATGTGACGTTTTATATCCCTTCCAAAATGTTTGTTACCATTAACTCTTACAACTTTGGATATTCTTGTTATCCATATAAATGTCCAGGCCTCCTTTAATTCTTGCTACATGTTTTGGCCTCCACATCCTGTGACAGTGAGTTCTATGGTCTAATTACACATGGTCTGAAAGATCAGCCATCTTACTGTTTCATCAAATGCGATTTTCTTATTTATCTTTTATTGTGAGACGGAGTAGAAAATGAATGAGAATCCTATGGTGCCTTAAAGACTAACAGATTTCTTCAGGCATAAGCTTTCATGGGCTGTAACCCATTTCATCAGATGCAGCCCAGGAAAGCTTATGCCCGAAGAAATTTGTTAGTCTTTAAGGTACCAGAGGACTTTTATTGTTTTTCTGTATACAGACTGACACAGCTACCCCCTCTGGAACTTCTCTATATACTACTCATTATGTTGTTAGCTCTGATCATATCCCCTCTTACTCTGATTGAGTTATTACCAGCCTTTTTGCAGCTTTGGAGTTATAATAGGGAATCCATTGAGCAGCAGGAGTACTGCCTGAGGAGTTGCAGCACCTAAAGAGAAGGGAGGTACCAAAGGAGAAAGGTAGACACGATAGAAATAAAAATTCTGTACAGACCATGGTGAAAGAGAGAGCGCAGCAAATCCAGTAAGTCGAATGGCTGAGTATTAAATGGGCCTAGTGTTATTCTGACACATCTTAAATAAACATAAATTATAGGAGAGAGAAGGAACAAATGAGTAAGATTTGAGAAGACTTCAAGAGAAGTGTTCTCATGTAACTTCTATTCAAATCATTCTCATTTGTTACCTTTATCTCCTATAGTACAATATATCCAGTCATGTGGATTCATAGCCTTAGCCTCACTTGAGAGTTCACCGTTGCCATTATTACAGTAAAAATCCACTTCTTACATTTAACTTCTTTCATTCTGAAGGCTCCAGATGTACTTCCCAGTGTAAAGTGATCTACAGACCACATATGAACATGATTATTCCCACCCCAGAAAAGCCATTTCTAAAGCAGGAACAGGCAGTTGTCTAACAGCTCACAGTCATGACACAGTTTAGAACAAGAGGTGAACAATACTGTGTCCACCTGAAACTGCCAGAAACAATTTAGGGATGCACAACATAGTTACCCAAGTTGGGATCTGACCAGGGCAATAGAGTTAATTCCTCAGATTGCCATGGGTTCTTTAAAAATAGCTGAATATAACACCTGTAATATAGGACCATGGGTTCTTCAATAACAGCTGAATATAGGATCTATAATATACCATGGGTTCTTCAATAAGAGCATTAATTTACATGTGGTGGGTGGGAGAGAGTGAGCTATTATCCTGCTGAGCTATTTTTGAGAACTATACCTGACTCTCTTCAAACATGTAATGTTTGTGGTAAGAAATGAGTCTGGTGTCGGAGCAATTTATGCCATATCAACACCACTTGTGCTTCCTGTTTGACGCTGTCAGGAGGACTCGCCTACTAATTGGGTACATAGGTCAGAAGAGTTAGCGCAGAGCCGGTTCAAGCTGGTTACTGTTTTTTCAGCCAGTATTAATGTTTCAGCTGTTTCACAGACACTTGGTGGGCGGAGGAGAGCGAGGAGAATAAACTGCTGATCTGGTCTGTGAAAGACCTTGAGAGGGACACGGGAGTTCAGGAAGCTGGGTACGGGTAGGAAGTAGATTGCTTGGTTGTTTTCTACATGTCTATTGGTGCCATCCCTCCAATCAGTTTTTTCCAACTTGTGATTAGATTTGGGAAGTCCTCTTGGATGTTATTACCTGACCTGATCTGGTCCCTATCATAGTAAACCTTCTGACTTGTTGGGAAGCTGCTGTGTTATCTCAGACACTGTATAAATCACAGTTTTCTTTTAGAAGATTAATGACCAGGTAAATGGCAAAGTCTGTTTCATAAAATTTGCTTTACAAGTAACAGTCAAAGCTGATGAAATTTACCAGTAACACTCATTCTGTCCTTGAAATTAAGTACGTATTTTGTATTAAAGACTTTGTAAACATTTTCTTTTAAAAATATACTAAAAATACCACAGATCAGGAGCACTTTCACAAGTTCTGTGCCCTCTATAACTCAGGTTCCAAAGGGGTAGCCGTATTAGTCTAGTTCAGTAAAACAAACAAGGGGTCCTGTGGCACTTAAAGACTAACAAATTTATTTATTGCATGAGCTTTCGTGGGAGAAAATCCCACTTCGTCAGACACTTTGAAGATGGGGGAATCTTACAGAATGGGAGGAAATAAATGCAGGCAAGTGTAAGTCATGAGATCAGGTCACACACGATTTACACTTTTCAGCATTTATTTGGTCTCGTTCTGTAAGTTCCCTCATCTTCAAAGCATCTCACAAAGTGAAATTTTCTCCTGTGAAAGCTCATGCAATAAATAAATTTGTCTTTAATTGCCACAGGACTCCTTGTTTGTTTCTGTCTAACTCAGTGACTGATACAGGGCTCTAACTATAACCTGGTAAACTTCTAATCTCTGAGTGCAATCATGTTATAGCTTAGTCTGACATTTTCTCGTAACACAAGGACCAGAGGTCAGCCACTGAAATGAGTAGGCGCAGGTTCAAAACAAACAGCAGGAAGTACTTCTTCACACAACTCATAGCCAGCCCTTGGAATTTGTTGCCAGGGAATGTTGTGAAAGGCAAAATTAAAACTGGGTTAAAAAAATAATTAGGTAAGCTTTTGGAGGTGGGGTCAATCAGTGGCTATTAACCAAAATGATCAAGGATGTAACCTGATGCTCCAGATGGTCCTAAACTGTCAGCTTCCCTAGAAGCTGGAACTGGATGAGGGGATGGCTCACTAAATAATTGTCCTGTTCTGTTCCTTCCCTCTGAAGCACCCGGCAGTAGCCACTGTCAGAAGACAGGGTACAGGCGTAGATGGACAATTGGCCCGACCCAGTATGGCCGTTCTTACGTTCACTTGTTGCAAGAAAAGCAGTCACATTGCGTTCACTTTACCACTTTTTTTAACCATACAGCTACATGTGCATGAAATGTGTGAGTTCACACTGCCCAGCAGTCTAGATAGACATCCCACAACTGAATCAGTGGAAGCTTCTGGGTGCTTGGCCTTTCTGTGAATCAAGTCAGTTCTTTAGAAACCTATTTTTTTTAAATCTTGACCCTACTCTTTTAACTGGGTTGTTGCGTATCTTGGTCTCATCTCTGCGTGAAATACAGAACTAACCTTAATAACAGTAAAACAAACAAGGAATCCTATGACACTTTTAAAAACTAACAAATCTATTTACCGCATGAGCTTTTGTGGAAAAAAAATCCTACTACATCAGATGCATGAAATGGAAACTTGTATGTTAGGGTATATATGCATACAGAGAAGGGTGGAGCCGAGGTCAATTTGAACAGTTCCAGAGGGAGAATCTGTTAGTCTATCTCTGCAAAGTAAACACATTGTTTTGATTCAAACAGTGTGAAAGAGCCCGCAGATAGTGAGCAGATAAAGCCCCTGATACTGTCTGCCTTTGGGGAGATCCAAGCACCTTAGGACACCTGGACGTTTCAAAAGATATCTGCTGTGACCAAGTCTGCAAAACACAGTTCAGGAGAGAGTAAGCCCAGGTATGTGGGTGTAAGATTAGACAGGCTGGTCTGTGCTTAGAATACGAGAAGTCTGTCTTCAACCAGAATTTATAGAAGTGCAGTTTATGCCAGCCTATGTACTCCTAAAACACTGTCTTGCTTCTGATTCTTAATATTCAGTAGTGGACAAACCCTGGTCTCCTAACATCTCTGTGATTGCCAGAATTAGCCTAGTGCTGAACTGACAGGAAAGAGAATGTGTTTTTCTAAGTCCCTCTGCTAGTGTTCAGCTTTCTTCTCTGTGTGTGGTGGAGCTGAGAGAAGAAAGGGCCCGGAGCAGTCAGTATTAACCGTGCGTTTTAATGAATGCTGCTTTAAGCCAAGTTTCTTCAGACGTTGAGGGTCTCTTTTACCAGTCTGATATCTGTGTGGTAGGGTCTGACTTGCAGAAAGGAAGTATAGTAGGGTATGTCTAGGGGTAATAATGTTAGTTCTTAGAGATTGGGCCAACCTGGCATCACTCCATTGACTTCAGTAGCAGGGGGTTTTGCATAGAGATCTGAACCTACATGTCTACCATCCACAAACATCTGAGAATTAAAATATGTATCTGAATTTTGTAGCTCAGCCTAGTATCTAGTTTTAAGTTTGTGAAATATCGGGGGGGGGGGGCAGTCTGAATACTCCAGAATCAAAATTGTTTTGGGTGGGGAGGAATAGACTATTTCCTTGCAAAGTAATTTTTGAAAATTGGGTTCAGAAACAAACGTGCCTTTGCAGAGGAGTCTTCCCGTACCCCACAGCAGGTGGTTGCCATATACAGTAACCCCATGCTGACGTAAGTGAACAGTTGCTGGTGCAAAGAGAAGCAGAAGTTTGGCAGGTAGAGATGCAGAAGATGTTAACAGAACTATTTCTTTTAACTCTGGTCCAAACATGGGGAAATCATTGTTTCCCAAATGAGAAAAGAATCAGATGGATGCAAGTTTTATTTAAGTGCCTTACTGCTAACAGAGAGAGCAAATACAGCACTTGGAGCTCTACTTTTGTTAAATGCAGCATTTGAGGTGTAAATATTGTGAGAAGGGGCCTCCAGAGATGACACTTGTTCTTAGGATCCTCTCTAGATAGCTCGAATGCCATTAGTTCCAGAGGAGAACAAGCAGATTTTTGAGAGCCCTAGAAATTAGAGCAGGCAGGTGCTAATAAGGCCTATCTAGGAGATCCTCCACCCGTTTGCAAGGTTGTTGTCCATGGTAGAATCTTTAGTGCTTTGTTTTATGAGTCTTCCATCCCTACCTGAGTGTGCTGCTAACATGCACTAGAGCTGAGTCATCTTACTAAAGCGATGGTTTTCAAACGTAACGTTGGAACCCAGGACTTTGTCTCAGACTCTCAAGCACTGGGTCATGTCACCCCTTGCTGTCCCTGTGACAAGACTAGGGTGCATTGCTCAAAGAAGTAACTGTTGGGTCGCAGGCATAAATGATTTTTTTCAACTGGGTCCTGAGGAAAAAAGTTTGAAAACCACTGTTCTAAAAAATCTAATAACTCAAGCCCTTAAAGGGGAGCACTGACAGCTCACATTTGGACTCCCAGTTGAGAAGCTGTAAATATTTTCTATTTCTTTTTAATCCAAATGTCTGTAGCATTTATAAAAGAAATACTTTCCCTTACCCACTCCCCCAATTGTGTTTGCACCCTAGATGCTGCAGAACCATGTTCATACATGAGGACCATAAAGTGAAATTGACTACGCTGTGCAACCTCTAGAAAACAGCCAGCAGCAATAGAGAAAATGTAGCTAGAATTTTAAAACTCAGATTTAATCATCTAAGATGTTAGTAACAAAGGGGGAGAAGCTTTTCTAAAATGTATATTTGACTTGTCAGTGTCTCTTTAAAGTGAACCATTTTTTTTGGGAGTAGGGAAAAGAAAGGTGTTAAATATTTCTTTAAAAGATAGAGAAGGGTAAATAGCTAAGGGCTCCTGTGAGCCATACTGAACTATTCTGCCTGTCAGTGTATAGAATGTGAAGAAAAATCACTTGGGCGAGGTCTACACTGGCAGCAAAATTCAGCAGCAGTTGACAGGAGTTACGCAAGCTATGTGGCATAGCTCCTGTAACTCCCATTGATGTCTTCACTCCCCTTCAACATGGCATCTTCTCTGCATGCACTGATGGGAAATGCATTCCTGTCAACGCAGCACTATGCCCCTTGAGGGGGTAATTTTATTGTGTCGATCTCCAGATTGACTTAGTGGTTCTTAACTGATTGCTAAGTCAATCTGGGAAGACTGGCCTGATTGTGACAAATTTGCTGCCATCAATATAACCCTGGCCCTAAAGGCGAGTCAGAGATCAATGGAAAATACAGCATGTCCAATAGATTATATCCTTCATGGAAGCAAGAAGAGCAGAAAAGGTAATGTCTTTGTGTTTCCAAGTATTAGCCATGCACAATACAGTCAGAAGTATTCCTGTTTCCTGATGATCAGTAAAGCATTGCTGTGTAAGTTCTAAGTGATGGCTAATATGATGTCCCTGTCTCTTCCTTAGACAGAAAATGGTGCCGCTGTGGGGGGAATTCCATATCGAAGGCAGAACCGTAACAAACCAAACCTGGCATCGATCAACCTACCAGAAGAAGAAACAAAAAGAATTGCCAGGATATTTTCTGCACAGTTGTCCAAAAATGAATAAACACAGAGTGGCTGCATATGGAAGAACCAGGAACCGCTTTCCTCACTAGTGCTTATGCTTTATTTTTGGGGAGTCTCTGACGCTTTCAGGAGCAGGGGAGGTGGAATGACTTTGACTCTCTTAACTTCAGAAGAATATGTCCTTCCACTCTCCCCTGCTGTGCCCATGCAGAACCACTCTCCTAAAAAAGGAATAGATTCTACTCTCTCCTTGATTAGTGTGTGTAATTGCCCTTCATTTAAATGGGAGTTAACTACTCGCCTCACACAGGGAATTCTGGGTACAGAATACCCTCTGTTTTCATGGATCTCTCGGAACTTGACAGTGCTACGCTTCTTGCAAATCTACACTGGAGATCAACACTGTCTAACTTAAATAACCTAAACCATGTTATCTTATCTCTGGGAAGGTCTGAGGGAAGATGAAATGTCCAAAGACCCATCTGTGGGAAATTATTTCAATTACCCTTTTTTTGCAAGGTAGATAATGGAGTATCCAGATGTTTGGACAAACCACTTCTTCATGACACCCACGAGTAAAGCCAGAAGCTATTCATTTTAAGGAAAATTAAGTATCCATTTTTCTCCCTGAGAAAAAAGTGGATTTGAATCCTGCACAACAATATATGATTGCAGTCTCTATGCAAATCTTCACAAACAGCCAACAGATGGGAAGCTACATCCCTGTTTGTATGCTAAGGACCCTTTTTTAATTATTATTTGTAAGACAAGTCTGTTGCCTTGAAAGCTGAAGTAATGTTTATTTTTGTATGGGTTGGATAGATTGTAAGTAAAATGTACAGACACTGTAAAAAGAGCTATGAACGACTCTTTACTTAAATGTATGAAATTTTGTAGACAAATTTTTGTATTTTTATTAATTTATATAGTCATTTCTGATTTTTAAAAAATCATAAGTTTTAAGTGTCTCTGGATAACTAAATACAGACCATGCTAACTTATTTTTTAATGTTATCAAAAACCACTGTTGTTTCAATAAAATAAAACTTGTGTTTTTGTGTTTTCCTGCTGTTTAAGGTGCTATTTTAGAGTTGTTATTGTTTACATGTTGACAAAAATTTAGTGCCTGAACCTGTTCTCAATGGAGGCAGTAAAAAAAATGCCCACTGATTTCAGTGGTGTGTTTATTCTGCCTTTAAACCAGGGCTCGACAAAATTGGTTCCCAGTTAGTCTCCAGCAGTTTTGTTTTAAATCACCAGAGGGCGCTCCTCTGCTGCATAGCAAACCTCGGAACCAGGCTACAAACTCCGGTTGCCATACCCTGCTTTAAGCCAACACCTCAAAAGGCACCTAAATCCCATGGGCATTTAAATCAATGAGCATTAGATACTTAAATACCTGGGAGGGTCCAGCCCTTAGTAACTTTGCTGGGAAAGTCCTTTGTACAAGTCATCTGTCTGTGGGAGCCTTTCTCTGAAAATGTGTAGCCCCAGGGAACTGGGTAGCTTGGAAACTGGTAATGATGACTACTTTAAAATGTAATTTAGGTCCATAAGTTACTATACGATGCAGTTTGGGGCCATCGTAGAATGAGTCTGTGGCCCTCTGAGTTCCTAGTGGACAAATGTCCATGTCTCAGAACTGCCATTAAAGAGCCCCTTGTTGGCAATCCCGATAAAGAGACCAAGAACTGAGTGCATTAAAAGGACAGAAATCCCCTCTCCTCACCCCTGGTGCTTTGTCTATTCCAGGAAAAATCAGCTGCATGTTTCACCACTGTTTCAGCTCTCCCAGTTAGATAATGGAGGCTATATCTCCAGTAGGAATTAGTTACTATCTGCCACACCTGCTTGAAACAGGCAGCACCGTGCTACTGCAAACCTGCCATGTTTTGTGCTGGTGATGCTTATCCATGTTTCACACAGGGATGAGGTCCCCACAGTCATTGTGTTTTTTCTTGTCTCCAGCTGAGGTTTGCTCTGGTTTAGCCAAAGTGATCACAAGCCACTAGTGCCTGTTGCGTGTTGGCATTGCTCCTTCCCCTGGGAATGGTTATTGCAGGGGTAGACAAAATTGGCTCATAGCCAGGTGCCAGCTGTTTTACTTTTGGTCATCAGGGCGACCAGAAACGTACATTTGTTGAGGCCTGGATTACTGGCTTGACCCTGATTTTTGGCAGTGTGGAGGCAGTCGTATAGGACATGCTGTAGGCATGTTCTTGGAAGTGGGCATTGCTGCAGTCCACATAGTACCTGCTGTGGTGGAGAAACACTACGACGTTTAATCTTGACAACTGACACTTCTTGCTAGCACTGTGTTCAACCAACAAAAGAAGCAAAGAGGAAACGAGTGCTCGATTTGTGTCAGGGCTGAGCACTGGCACCTCAAAGCTCAGCCGTTCATCGCCCCAGCCCCTTTGGACTTGCCACATTTATTATGAACATAAAAATAGTTGCTTGAGTCCTGGCACCTTCTTCATTACAAATAAAGCACGGGAAGGAATTAAGTGCCCATTTTTGCTCTGCAGCAGGTTGGCTTTCAACTCTCAGCCGCACTTGCCCTAGTTCTTCATGAGCTGAGTCCAAGTGAACAGCAGGAAGACCTGCCACTAGAGTGTGCCGTGATCTGAGCCTATCAACTCACTCAGCCGGCTTTGTGCAGTCGAGTTTATGTGCCCTTGGTTCCATTGTGGACACAGATGAACAATCAAGGTGGAGCATTTTGGACTTATGTCAACAGGTGACGTTGCTTCCCTTAAATTCAATAGCCTGAACCTACAACTCCATAGCTGCTGGCTGGCAAAGTGTTGGAGGAGCCTCTCGCCATTGGCTCAGAGTGTCCTGCGAGGCTGCTGGATGCCATTTTGGAACAGAAAGCTCCATCACACAGCAAGGGACCAAAGGGAGGCCATGGTGCTGCAGCCACTGTTAACAAATGTTCCTCTATGCCGTCAGCTGTGGCCTGTAGAGCCAGCAGTTCCGGTACTGGCCTGAGCTAAATTCACAGAAATGCATGCACCAGAACAGGGAATGAGGCAGCGTGTAATTGTTTGAGAGGCCAAGAGCTGAAGCTTGTGGGGCATTTCTCAGGGAAAGTCTGTGCACACGTCTGTGACCAAGAGGAAACGGGCCAGGCCCAGACTGACCCCTATTAAATGTGAACTGCTGGTGAAATAAACAGGTTTCCCGGGGAGGGGGTATAAAGAGAGTCAGACGCACTATTTCCAACCCTACACACCTAAGTGGGAGGAGGGGTCCTGTTAGTATTTTTAGGGTGTGAAATCTTTATCAAAGGCATCGTTTCTCCCTCATGCCTGTCCCCATTTGAGTGGTGTTTGGCACAAGGCTGGGTGACTTCAGCAGGCTGAACAAAAATCACTCCTCTCCATCAGCTATCACCTGTGCGGCATCTTGCTGGTTACCTTGATGATTCTCCCATGATTGCCATTGTACTAAATCAGTAATATATGGTGCTGTGACAAAGCCTGCCTCTCCATCCACCTGAATTTAAGCCTGGGCCTGTGTCCAGGGGTGTGACCTACTGTCTCCCGCTCAGAGCTGGTCCTTCTTGGTCTAACCTCCACTATTTCAGTGGGCACAAGGAGAAGAGTAGATTTCCTCGGCCAGCCCTCCTTACAGGAAAGCGCCTTGGCAGATCAGAGACAGTGAGTGGACAGAGGGGACCTGCCACCCTTTTCCTAGCAGCAGAGAGGTCCTCCCTTTCAGCCCGGTCTCCCCTTTGGAGCAGTGAGCACCGGAGCCCGGCCCCCCATACTTTGTTCTTCCAACCAGCTGATGGACCTGAATGGACCATTTTCCACCCAACAGCACAGACGGCTTCTGGAGAATACAGTGTAGGAGCTGGAAATCAGCCGAGGAGTGCACCCTTGTAGCCTGACCCCCACATCCTTCCTGTCTGATTGGCCCTGCAGGGAGAACATTATATCTTGGTGGTTCTTCCCTCGGAGTGAACCCAGCAGCTGAAATTTCCTCTGCAAAGGTCTGCACAGGAAGTGGCTGCCCTATCTGCCTACCATAAATACGGCGCAGGGTTAGCCTAGAACTGGGGTGGGGGTAGACTCTCACATGGGCTGCAGGCTGAATTTGTCTCACAATGCCCACGAGGCTGCTTGTGCCTCTCGTGGAAGCTTTTGCTGCTCTGACCCATTGACAGTGGCTTTGTCATCCATTTTTTCTCCTCCCCCCCCCCGTCCTTCCCCATAGCTGGGGGCAAGTGGTACATCATTTCTGCTTTGTCCAGGATTTGGTTCTTAGCTTCATCCCTCCTCTGCCACCGCCACCAATGAAAGGTGCAAACAGGTGCATGACGGCTTGGTCAGCTGTTAGCAAACCTGCAAACAAATCAGGTGTTGCCTTAGAGCCCTGTCGGTGTCATTAAGCCACATGCTGTGGCCAACTCAAGTGCCCCAGCAACAGCAGGGTGGACCTCGGGTCCTCTTAAAGCACAGGCCCTACCCTTCAAGTAAACAGGAATCGTCGTTAGCAGTATATGGGCACTGACTCACGATTACACAATTCTGATTCTCTCCAATAACTATAGGGGATGAATTCATCAACTACCATTGCAGGAAAGAGGGGGAAATTAAACTTTGCGTTATCCCCACCTTTGGATTTCCCAGTAAATCTTCTCTTCCACTAGTGTCATTGAGCACGCCAGGAGCAGGGGGGAGCTGTTGTACAAATATAAAGCTGTCCCTGCCCCAGTACATAGCATCAGTGGTTAAAGTGTAATTTGATGGGCCCTGGAACCCTCCTAATCTCCGGGCCCCCTTCCCGTATTGTTCAGGCCCCCTTCATGCATGTGCAGGCCCCAGCCCAGGTAGGGATTAGCAGAGGAGCGTCACAGGGATGGGGTGGCAAAGGAGGAATGGCTGGAGGGCTTGGGAGGACAGGGCAGAGGTGGGACCCAGAGCCGATCCCCCACACCTGCAGGAGACTAGCCTGCTCAGTGGTGTCTGCGCCTGGAGGGGCGAGTCCTGAGTGCCTGTGGTGGGATGTCGCGGCTGCCCACAACCGAGCAGGGCAGCCACGACGCCCCTGGTGAGCCACAGATGGGAGCTCGTGGACCGGGGGGACTGTGGTGTGTTCTGCCTGATTCTTCTCGATGCTAGAATCTGGGCCCCAGAACTCCAGCCTGGCAGATTTGTGTGGCCCCGGGCTATCGGTCCTAGATGTTCCCACATCACATCCTAAATAGAAAAAGAGCCTCTGTGGGTATGGCCGCATACAGGTTTTAAATTGCAATAATGCTATTTATTTCTATTTTTAAAAATTTAGGTCCACATGATGTTTTCATATTTTGAAATAAGATGTTCCCTTATTTCAAAATAAGGCAAATAATTTTGATATAATAAAACCTCGTATTATATTGAAATGAGGGTTGTATTGAACTTGTCATTTTGATACAGCCCTGTGTGGACCTGTTCCATCGATATAACCATATATCAATACAAGGGGTCTGATCTTCTTCCTCCCAGGATGCATGGCACCCTGGAAGGAAGCCCCCTGTTAACACCCTGGCCGGGGAGGTGACCAGGACCCTGGCGAGGGAGGGAGGGGGTGATGCTGGCTGGCCAGGTGGTGGGGGGAAGGACCCCAGCACGGCTGCCAACACCCTCAAGGGGCAGTGGAGGGGGGAACACCCCACACTCGGCTCCCAGCACTGGCTGGGCGGCTGGGGCAGGGATCCCCGCACACCCGGCTTCCCCCCATGCTAGCTGGGCAGTGGGAGCAGGAAGCCCTGCGCACCCAGCTAGCATGGTGGGATGCCAGGAGCAGGGATGCTTTCCTCTGCCGCCAGACTAGTGTGCCTGCAGCCGGGGTGTGGGGTTCCCGTCCCCTGCCGCCTGGGATGTGGGGTGTGCATGATCCCGTCTCCTCACCGCCCAGCTAGGTCAGCGGGAAGCTGGGCGCAGAGTCCCATCTCCCACATGCCTGGCTGAGCCGCAAGGCTGCAACCCGTCTGGGAGAGTGTCTTTTCCCCTGCTGGTCTCTGGGAGCCGGGAGCCAGGAGCCAGTGGGGGATTTCTTTCCCCTGCCACTGGCTCTCCTGGGGAGAGCCAGGCAGGGGATTATGTGGCAACATAGCCCTGCCAGGTGGCCATCTTGCCACACCTCCCAGGGTGCCCATCTTCTAAATCGAACTAGCAAGTCCTGTCCTTGGACATGCTAGTTCGATTTGGGTTTTTTGGTGTGGACCTGTTAAATCAACTTAAGTTAAATCATTTTAATGATTGTTATATTGATAAAACTTGAATCAATTTAACTGATTGTGTGTGGACATAGCCTGTGTGTCTGTCTTCTAGATGCCAAGTTCTTGGGGCACTGCCTGGCTTTCCTTTAGGATGCTGTAGTGATGAGCAATCTGTAACACATCCCTTAGAGGGCAGCGGACGGGCCAGATGTATATTATCCCATTCGCCTAGTGCAGGGGTGTGCAACCAGCACTTCCGGCTTCCAGGTGCCCTACCACCATGCCAGGAGGACCTTGGAGGGGGCGGTTCCCGGCTCCCCTCCTGCCGCCAGGGACCCTGCAGCAGGCCCAGCTCCCCCCACCTCCCTACCAGGAGGCTACACCCATTGAGGCTCTCAAAACATTTGGCTACTGAAGGAATGTTTTTAAAATGGCTCGTCTTATCTTTTGGGTTGCTGACCCCCTGCCCTAGTGCAGTTGCCCTCAAAGTACCTTGCAAACAGCAGTGAATTTAGCCTCGCTCTGTGAGGAAACGGCAACACAGCGATGGCATCCTGACTCCCCTCCATCAGCATCACATAGTGAGTCAAGCCAGGGGTGGGACTCGGCTCCCCCCAATTCTCTTGTCTGTGATTTAGGCATAAGACCAGCTTTCTCCTGTGCGGTGCGGTCACACGCCACATCAGGGGCCATGGGTACTTCAATTACTTCCACAGCAAGCACTGGGTAATAAACACCTGGCTCCAACAGAGCACTTTTCAGCAGCTGAGCTCAATGCACATTTGAAAGGAGGGCGGCATTATTGTCCCCATTTTACAGATGGGGAAACCGAGGCAGAGGCAGCCAGGCTGCATTAGCAGCACATGGAGAGCTGGGTGGGCACCCCAGGATGCAGTTTGAGTTTGTGGACATCAAACCACTATTTATGCTCCTTTAAGTAACCTGCTGTGGCAGCTAGACGCTAACATGTCCCCAGCTGTCCTCCCTGATTCCAGGCCAGGAGACCAAGTGACTCTTCACACATGGCTTTGCTGACACTGCTGACCCTTTTGCTGTTTCACACCCTCCCTTGTGAGTTAGGGATCACTCGATCCATTGCGAACAGGATGTCACACACCCCCCCCAGGCTTCTTAGTTCACTTCACAGAAACAGCGTCTGCAAATATCTGAAACAGGTGCTGGGGTGAGTCCTTGCTGAATTTCAGGCCCTCTTGCTATGAAAGGATCTGGTTTCATACTATTCAAGGCTCCCACCAGCCAAGTCAAGCTCTGCAATGTAGAAGTTCAAACTCAGGCTCCAAGCCAGATGCAGAGATTCACGTGGGTTCATGGAAACCTGAACCGCCAAGGTTTGCAGAGTCAAAACAGCCACATTGTACGTCATTTCTACCAGAGCCTATGTACCAGCTGGCTTTACATAACTATGTGGGGTCAGTGAGTCCAGTCTCGGCTGTCACAGGCAACCCCGTCAGGTCCGCCTTTCATTAACTGATCAAGTTCCAGCTTATGGCTAGTTAGGTTGTTTGAATCCACACCGCTTTTATTGAAGGAGGAGGTGCTGGTTCACAGCCGCATGCCACATGGGCAGAAACATTAACTTCCGACCAAAATTTATTCATGACTAGGTTAATCCCCATTTATTCTTGTGACAATATCCTTTAGCATCAATAACTCTTCTCCCTGTTGTTAAACCTCCCTCCCACAATGTATGTACAGAGATCAGTTCACTCCCTGCTGAGGTCAGGTGTTGTCTTTGGTTATTAGTTTCCCTTCCTGAGTTTCATGCACTAGCAACAGGCTGCAATGTTTGTGTTGCACCGATAGCAAAGGCAAGTATAAACCAAACTGGTTTGGTACCAGCATCAGCTATCTAGTAATATAGGTTTGGTTAAACGCCTCACTTTTTGAGCAGCAAGATTTGCTGGGGGCTGGGGGGGGGGGGGTTTAGTGTACATAAAACCTGGATTTGTAGCCTAAAGAGTGTGGCTAACTCATAATTTTATCATGAATTGGTATTTGGTGTTTTCCTCAAAGCCCCGTCTCCTGGAATCATGTGATTATATGAAAACCTCAGCCAGCCTTTAAAAAGCGCAGGCAAGGTTCTAGCCTTGATGTGTGCAAAGAAAACTTGGAAATGTGACGCAAATGCAGTCAAAAGGCTTGAAAATCCAGGGGGGAGGGGAAGTAAATATAAACCAGACCAAATCTTTATTTAAAAATTTTAAAAAATCATTTTTTTTTAAACCAAGCTCATGATTTCTGAGGCCTGATGTGTGATATTTGAATGTTACAAGTTAGCATGGCTGTTAGAGGTTTCTGACTGCGGACCCTTGCAATTCACTTGGGCCTCAAATCCAGAGGTCCAAAAACTAAAGCTGTAAAAATCTTCTCCTAACATTTTTAAGTGACAGTGACATGTATTCTGCTTAGCACTGCTAGCACATGAGGGCTTTCCAGCCAGGACAAGCTAAGGGCCAACTTCAGTAGTGTGCATAAAGGTGTATAAATGAGTTATGGCCACCCTGCCTAGCCCGCTAAATCAGTTTCCCAGTGGTGCTAACTACACTGGGGGGGCTCGGCTGTGTGTTTGTGTAGCCCACGCCTGTGTGGTGCATGAGTCCTGCTCAGCCAGTAACGAGCATGTTCTCACCACCCCCTGCAGAGTGCAAGTACTGATGGTCACCGGTTCTCAAGCTGTTTACCAGGGTGTGAGCTGCATCCACACGCTATGGTTAATACTTGTACGGCCTGAGGATGTCACATGAACCAGAGCTGTGTGCTGAGTGGGCCGCAGGTTGAGAACCACTGCATTAGATAGACAACGGCAAGGAAGCTGTGGTTTCACCAGGTCAAGAGCAGAGTGAGTGTTGCTGTTTCATCCTGAAAGAGGCGGGGAAGCCATGCTTCGCTGCAAGGAAAGGGCCATTAGTTTGCCCATTCTACAGATGGGGGAGCTGAGGCACAGAGAGGCTAATGCCAAGATCCATAAAGCTAGTTAGTCTCTCCAGTTACACGGTCAATGGAGAAGTGTCCAAACACCTCTATGGACTTAGACTTACTTGACCTGCCCAAAAATCTCACACACTGTCTATGATGAAGTTCCAGACCAGGGTTTTAACCCCAGAATCATCCCTGATACAGACAGTCTACACAAGGCAATTCACCCTAACTCAGCACAAGACAGCTGGGCAGCAAGTGAGGACAGGAGCTTTAAAAATCTACCAGATATCAACATTGTGTGGCTTTCTTTGCTTGCTTCCAGCCCTTCCAGCCCAGTGTCCCCATCACCTCGCTCACGTTAGCCTTGCCCAGACTAACATCGCACTAGGTCTGGGCTGCAATGGTGCCTCAGCCAGCTTGGGGCAGGGTTAGAGCCATTCTGCCACCCAGCAGACGAGCTGCCCGGTCCAGAACTAGTGGGCCAGTGTGAGGTTTCCTGAAAAATAACAGGGTCTCATGACTTTTCCAGTCTGCTCTATTTTAAACCTCCGGAGGGTGGGAGGGAGGCTGCCACTGGTGAACTGCTTGATGTTAAATGATCCCTCCTCACCCTTTGCCATTCAGCAAAAAGTGCAGCCTGCGGGGAGCTATAGATCTGTATAAATAAGGAGCCAGGACACTCAGCTCACAGAGAATGGCCAGGAGAAAGTGAGCTCACCCTCTGCTGCCCTAAGGTAAGACTGCGCTGTCAGTGTTGCCATGGGTTAAACTGTAAACTGCCCAGGAGATGGGGCCTTGTCTTTTCAGAGAGGTACTTATAAAAATTGGGGTGGGTGTCCTGAGTGGACCTAGCCTTGCAATCCTTCTCCCCCTTGTCATTCGTCACCCATTGCCTGCAGGATCTAGCTGCTGAGGTGCTTGCGCTGGTCTCGTGGTGGCAGCTAAGTGAAAGTTTTGCCTGCATGAAGGCTGACTCCTTTTAGCTCCCAGCTCCTCCCAGTGCAGACGGGGCCTGATCCAAAGCTCAGTGAAGACAGGGACGTTAGATCAGGCTCATTGATCTTTTGATCAGAGCCTAAGAGTGACCGTGCGTGGCTTTGTGCTTGGGCCGCATCCCTCACAGCAGGCAGGGGCGAGGCGCCTCATGTTCATGGTCTGGTTCTTTTGGTGAGAGTGCACCACTAGCATTGGCCACACTCACATTTCACTGCTCTGGCTGGCCACCAAAAGTCATCGACACTGCGTCTGCTGCCACCAGGGGGGGAATGTGGACCAGGATGTGTCTGGCTCTCCCGGGATCTAAGAGCAAGAGTAGTTTCAGTAACTTGGTCAGATGAGGATGGCAGTCCGTGAGTGGTTGTAAAAAACAAGCTGGCTCTGCTAGTGTGGATGGGGATCTAGCCCCACAAGCCCTCTCATTGGCTTCATGAGAACAGCCACACTGGGTCCGATCAATGGGCCATCTAGCCCAGTAGCCTGTGTTCCCACAGTGGCCGATGACAGGTGCTATAGAGAGAACAAACAGAAGAGATCAGTTCTGAAGTGAGCCATCCTGTGCTGGCCAGTCCCAGCGTCTTGCAATCAGAGGCTTAGGGATGCCCACAAGTGCATCCCTGCCCACCCTGGCTAACATCCCTGCCCAGCCTGATTCAGCCTCCAAGACCTTATTTCACTTCGATCTGAACCCACTTATGCTTTTGGCCTGTACAACATCCCCTGGCAATGAGTTCCACAGGTTGGCTGTGCTTTGTGTAAAGAAATGCTTCCCTATGTTTGCTTTAAACTTGCTGCCCATTAATTTCACTTGGGGGCCACCCCCCAAGTTCTAGTGTTATGTGAAGGAGTAACTAACATTTTCTGAGTCACGTCCCCACACCATTCTTCAGGGAGCACCCAGGAAGGGAATTGGCTAGGCCAGCGGCTAAGACACTAGCTGTAGTTTGGGGAGATGTGGGTTCAGTCCCTGCCTCTGCCACCGACTACTTGCATGACCTTGGTTACATCATCCAGCCAAGGGGACTGCAATTTGCAGCTCCAGAGCCACATGTGGCTCTTTGGCTGCCTCTTTGTGTCTCCTGGGTCCAGGACAAGCCTCTGGGGGACCCTATGGGCAGCTCACGCCTGCGTCCAGGCTCTCCCCAGTACCACTAGGGGACCTTGCAGGTGGGCCACTCCTGGGTCTGCCCCCACCAGGAGCCCCTACATGTGGCCCATGCCAGGCTCCTGCCCCCCCCATGAGCCCACTCCTGGTTCTGGGACCCCCACCCCATCAGGGGACCCTGCAGCAGGTGCTCTGGCCCAGCTTCTTCCACTGCCTACCAGGCGGTTACACCCACTGAAGGTCTCAAAGCTCGTGGTTATTGCAGAAATTTTTTTAAATGGCTCTTCTTATCTTTTGGGTAGCCAACCCCTGATCTAGCCCCTCGGTGCCATCATTTTCCCACCAGCACAATGGTGTTAATAGCCCTGTCCTGCCTCCTGGGGCTGTGGGGATAAATACACTCCAGACTGGGAGGCGTTCAGATACCAGGGGCACAGGGGCCACGGATGTCCCAAAGATCAAGAGTAGCTGGGACATGAGAACCTGTCTAAGACCATCCAGTGTGAAGGCAGATGGGATGGAAAACTCAAAAGCTTGTCAATTTCCCATCTTCGAAGCATCTGAGGAAGTGGGATCTTCTCCCACGAAAGCTCATGCAAAAAATAAATCTGTTAGTCTTAAAGTCCCACACAACTGCTTGTTGTTTTTTCAAATGCTTGTGCCTTCAAACGCCACCCCCGGCAAGGCTAAGTTAGTGTTGTTAAATATACAAATGGGTGTGAAATATTCTCTCTCCTTATCACTCTATTCTTAGCCAGTTGTCTGAGATTCAGAAAGGTGTTATATGCATTTAC
Organism: Podocnemis expansa; assembly: GCA_007922195.1. NCBI lineage: Eukaryota > Metazoa > Chordata > Testudines > Podocnemididae > Podocnemis > Podocnemis expansa. The sequence goes on from ML682063.1 coordinate 3,769,469, forward strand.
AGCCTCCTTTACCTTGACTGAAGAGAAACCACTTCTGGGTCATTGCTTGCTGAGTGAACACGGTGTCCAGAGGCCAGTCACAATTCCTGCTAACTCAGCGTGGCAATGGTCGGACTGAAGCCCACAGACATCCCTCCGACTGCCACTGTTAAGTTTCTGGGTGCTGGGGCAGCAGCATGCATCGCAGACATCTGCACCTTCCCTCTGGACACTGCGAAAGTCAGGCTGCAGGTACGCGGCCTTGTTGGCACCACTGTAGTGTGAGGCTATCAGGCCTCAGCTGTGTCAGGCGCAATGTACAGACACATAGTGGGAAACAGTCCCTGCCCCAAAGAAAAAAGAGTCCAAGTAGCCAGGATGGACAAAGAGATTTGTTCAGCGTCACAACAGGGTGAGGAACAGAATCCAGTGTTCCCCAGTCCCAGTCTGAGTCCCAGTTGTCTCAAGCTGAGTGAAAATTAGGTTAAATTAATGGACAAATCCAGCGCTTGCAGAGAAACAGGGTAGGCAATCTGAAAGCATCTTCCTCCCAGCTGTTAACTTGAAGGGTCAAGCCAATCCATGTTAGTGTAAAGATATCTGTGGGAGTTGGCCAGGCAGCTTGTCTGATTTTATGTGATGTTTGTTGCGTGCCCGGTAGGTCTGCAGGTGCTCAACAATGACTCAGTATTATTCTTCTCAGCAGCTCCAGTGGGGTCTTTGCTGTCATGCAATTAAAGGAAACCAGGCACCTCTCCTTTCCAGATCACACTTTGGAGTGAAAGCCAGCCCTATGCAGAGAGCCCAGTACAATGGCTAGGGTTCATTTCAGAGGGTAGCTGGAATCAACTATCATGTGAAATCAATGGCTGTGTTCACACAGCACTCTTATTTCGAAACAACAGAGGTTGTTTCGAAATAAGAAATACCCTGTGCACACGATGCACGGTTATTTCGAAACAACGGCGTTATTTCGAAACAACGGCGTTGTTTCGAAACAAGTTAAACCTCATGCTGAGGAGAAACAACGCCGTGCAAACATGTTATTTCGAAACAACGGTGACTTGTTTTGAAATAACTGTTGCCTGAACCTGCTATTTTGCTTTGAGCTTTTTTCCTTAATTTGAATTAACAAACTGTTAATTTGAATTAAGTTATTTCACAATAAGGTGTTATTTTGATACAAGTTGTTTCGAAACAACCATATCGAAATAACCCCCTGTGTGTGAACACAGCCAATGAGTCTGTGGCAGTTTATTGCAGTTGAGGCACTGTCCCAATCCCTCAAAGTGGTTCTTAAATGCTGCCAAGACCTTGTGCTGATCCCCTGAACCAGGAGAATTTCAACTTCTTTGCATTTATACAGCAGAACGTTTGCCATTTGATCCCAAACATGAATGAATTTAGCTTCCCATCATCACTCTGGTGTCCTGACCAAATGCCTTCAGTGATAGTTATATCTAGGCTACTTCCGTGTGTCACCAGTTTCAGTGGGATACAGCAGTCGTCTTCAGTGCCTGACTTGAGTTGGCCTGTAATGTTAGTGTAGACTGATAAATGGCTGCTGCACTCCACCCCAGAGGTAGCTGCATTTCAGTGGGGAGCACAGTGGTGAACACTGTCTTTTGTGAAGCTCTTTGGCATGCAGATGGATGGAAGGTGATGTGGAAATGTAGGGAGGTTGTAGCCTTGCAACTAGTTCCCTGCTCAGACACAACAGTAGGCTGAATGCATATATAAGTGACATTTTGATGCCTGCCTAGCCGGTACATTCACCAAACTACCATAGACTGAGGTTATAGCTCATGCATTCACTTTGCTAAGGGCCCAGCTCTGCAAACCCTAACTCACGCATGACTTTATTCAAACTCCTCACATGAATGAAGGTTTCAGGATCAGGCACTAGTTGGCTGCACTAGAGGCGAATTGCCATTTGCTAATGATGTCCATCCGTCTGTCTCTCTTGAAGATCCAGGGAGAGGCCACACCCACCAAGAGCGTGAAGACCATCCAATACAAAGGCGTCTTTGGCACAATCACCACCATGGTGAAGACCGAAGGTCCCAAGAGCCTTTACAATGGCCTGGTGGCTGGACTCCAGCGCCAGATGAGCTTTGCTTCCATTCGCATCGGGCTGTACGACTCTGTAAAACAATTCTACACCTCCCCAGGGTCAGAGAGTGAGTGCTGGCTCCACACACTTCCAGAGACCACATCATCAAACCCTATTTCAGAACGCCGGGCCATGTCCTCAGCTTGTGTGAATCCTAGAATCATAGAAGAGGAGGGTTGGAAGGGCCCTCAGGAGGTATCTAGTCCAAGCCGCTGCTCAGAGCAGGACCAACCACAACTAAATCATCCCAGCCAGGGTTTGTCAAGTCAGGCCTTAAAGACCTCTAAGGATGACATCAGGTCATTGGCAACCAGTGGAACGTCACCACGCTGATTCACACCAGTTGAGGATCTGGCCTATTGTCTCTGGATGTTTCACTTAAAAAAAAAATACAGTCAACCAGTCCTGAGGGTGAGCTGAAGAACCTGAGATCTCAAATGACAAATGGGGTAAATGTGCTACACATAGGATCCCAGCTACACCCAGTTCCTGCAATTTTTTGAGCTCAGACAAACAAGATGTGTGCATGCTTGATCTGGGGACTGATCCCTTGACGTTTTGTTGGCGTCCACTGGCCCGCAAATGATGGTGGGCCCAAAAAACCGAGCCAGGTTGAAAGAGCTTGGTCCTTCCAATTTTAAAGATACATTTTAGAACTAAACGTGACCACCTGGTCCCTCCCTTTAAAACCAGACCCTGCTGCTGGATCCATAGCGGTGGACGTAGGTCAGTGCAGGCAGAGTGGAAAGGGAGGGGGCAGCAGGACAAGGTGAACTCTACTCACAACCTCCTGATAGTTGATTTTCCTAGTGCTGTCACCACTCACCCCATCTAAAACCCAGTCCCCAAGGGTGTAAAGCTGGACATCCAGCAAATTGAGGTCCCCTCCCAAATTAGGCCACCTGAAAAGTTCAGCTAAGCTACTTCCCAGGAGAGAAGTCAGAATTTGCCTATGACCTCAGGGCTGGATGGAGGGAACGTACTCAAGTCATACCCATATCGATCAAGGCAGAAGACCAGTGCTCTGATTTAGTGGCAAGGCTGAGAAAAAACTCAGCTCTGGGTGTATCTACTACCTGGCAATCTGGAACCAAGCCAGAGATTGTTAGCCAGTGTATTCGCTCCCCTTCAGATGCCGGCGTTCTCACCCGGTTACTGGCTGGATGCACCACGGGAGCCATGGCAGTAACATTCGCCCAGCCAACAGATGTGGTAAAGGTGCGATTCCAAGCACACGTGAGGTTGACGGATGGAACCAAGAGATACAACGGGACTGTGGATGCCTACAAAACCATCGCCAAAGAGGAAGGGGTTAGAGGCCTCTGGAAAGGTACAGTGTTCATCCGGGTGGAATGAGACAGCCTTCCAGCTTGATCCCCAGCTGGTGTAAATTGGCATAGCTCCACTGAGATAAGGCTGTGGAAGTCACTGGAGCCATGCCGAATTACACCAATGAAGAGTCCGAGCCCATATCTTCAAAAGCATTTAGGTCTCTAAATCCCCTGGCCTTAGTGTTCAAAGGTATTGACGCTGCTAGGTGAATAAACCAAGTCCAGCGAACCAGGATTCAGCTCTGGCCCATCAGGTTCTGCAGATACCCTTGGAGAACAGGACCAGCTGTTTTTAAAGAGCCATGCTCCAGCTCTGGCAGCAGGTCCATGCCCAAACTTTGCCAGATGTAGACATAGACTTAGACCGCAGAAGGTGGATCACAATCAATCACAGACCAGAGCAAACCCAAACACTATCCACTACCCAAACTGGGGGCCTGGCTGGACAGACAAAGGAAATCAGGGAGCTCTGTTCCAGCCCTGCCACAACCAGAGGCTCCACCCTGACCTCTGACTAGTGAGATGGTTCTGCCCAATCGATCAGAGATCAAATAATTGACAGTACTTCCATCAGTGAATGGTGTTTTTCCTCTTAGATCCCAACAATGACATTCCTGGCAGGCCCACACTCTTGCAATAAACCAATATACCGCCTCACTGATTCTCTCCCCATTTTCTTGTGCCAAGAGCAGCCGGGAAAGAACTGCGATCTAACGACCCAAGGCCAGGACAGAAACTCAACACACCCAAGTTCCACTGCTTGCTTTGCCACTGAATTCCTGGGTACCTATAACTCTGGGCTTTACACTTCACTTTTCCCTGTTGTTTAATGAGGATAATGCACCTTGCCCAATTTTGTGAAGTGCTTTGACCACTTGGATGAATAACACCAGGTAAATGCCATTTACTGTTCTTGTCCTGGTGCCACCAACCTGCTGGGACCTCACTTGGTAGAGCTCCTTTCAGCACAACTTTAATAAACACGATTAATAATAATCCAAACATGGTCATAACCTGCCCTAGTCTTGCTTTCAGAACAGGGGTGTGCTCATGTGGTCCAGTTCATTCTCTAAACCATTCATCCTTTGCGTCCTCTGCCACAGGGACATTACCCAACATCACCCGCAACGCCATCGTGAACTGCGGAGAGATGGTAACCTATGATCTCCTCAAAGAGATGCTGCTGAACTATCGTCTAATGGCAGGTGAGGAGGTGACTGGGGCCCTCAGTGAGTCCTTTCCATGTGGGGAATCTGTTTGAGAGCTCTGTTTCTTCTGAGTCCTTGCCATTGCTTCTGCTCCCCTTGCAGCCTTCCACCTCTGTCAAAGAGGTCAAACAATTAGGGCTGGAAGGAACCTCAGGAGGTCACCTAGTCCAACACCCTGCTCAAAGCACGCCCAACCCCAACTAAACCACCCCAGTCAAGACTTTGTTAAGCCAGATCTTAAAAACCTCAAAAGATGGAGATTTCACCACGACCCTAGGTGACCAATTCCAGTGCTTCACCGTCCTCCTGGGGAAAGTGTTTTTCCTGATATCCAACCTAGACGTCCCTACTGCAACTTGAGACCACTGCTCCTTGTTCTACCATCTGCCCCCATTGAGAACAGCCTAGCACCATTCTCCCTGGAGTCCCCTTCAGATAGTTAAAGTCTGCTCCCAAATACCCCCTCACTTTTCTCTTCCACAGTCTAAATAATTTCAGCCCCCCCAGCCTCTCCTCATAAGTCATGTGCTCCAGCCCCTTCATCATTTCCATTGCCCGCCTCTGGTCGCTCTCCAGTTTGTCCACATCCTTCCTGTGATGGGGGCCCAAAACTGGACACAGAACTCTAAATGTGGCCTCACTAGTGCTGAATAGAGGAAAATAATCATATCCCTCCATCAGCTGGCAACACCCCTACTGATGCAGCCCAATATGCCATTAGCTGTCTTGGTGACATGGGCACACCGCTGGAAGTGTCTATTGCATGGAGGCCAGGATGCCCTAGTCCAGAGCACTAGTCCTGTGAAGAGTGATGATCTAGTCACACCTTTGCCACAGACTCCCTGTAGAAGCTCAGGGAAGTCACCTAGGACCAGATTCCCAAAGGGGTTTGAGGTACCTAGTTGGATTCCCAAAGCCCCGCAGTGGGAGTTAGGCCTCTGCGCATTTGGAAGAGTCCCACTAGGTGCCTACATCCCTTTGGGAACCTGGTACTTAGGCCTGTATTGTCTGAAGTGTTTGATGATTTTCAGTATTTCAATTTCGTGGCATCCAGTTGTGGGTATCTTGGGCCTGATTTTCGTGGGCACTGATACATCTTGGCTCCCACAGACTTCAGCCGACATGACCAGTGGCACTAGAGCTTTGAAAATCAGGCACAAAGAGTTTCAAGGCGTGCATCCCAAAGTGAGCGTCAGCCATCCTGTGCCTCAGTAAACCCTATACTTGCCAATCTTTCAGGCTGAGTGGTAGTTTCAGACTGCCTGTAAATCGAACGGAGATCCTTGGGTGGAGTGCGCTCTCGCTGTTCTTGGCATTGATGGCTAATCGCAAGTGCCTCTTACAGGCAAAAACACTCCATTGGCAGGGGAAATTTCCATTGCTCTAAGGCTTATTTACCCATTTCCCACCCCCAGACAATTTGCTTTGCCATTTTGTCGCTGCTCTCGGAGCCGGATTCTGCGCCACTGTGGTGGCTTCTCCTGTCGACGTTGTGAAGACGAGATACATGAATTCCACCCCTGGCCAGTACAAAAATGCTTTGAACTGCATGCTCACCATGGTGATCCTGGAGGGACCCACAGCATTTTACAAGGGGTAAGGGGAACTTAGGGTCTGAGACCACTACACAACAGTGTCCAGGCCTGTCTTGTGCTCATGTCCCATTCCAGCAGCAACTTGTGTGTTCATGTAACAAGGCTACAGATGAGATGGTCAGTGGGAGGAGAGTGAAGCAGTCTGGGTTCTGGTCCTCACTCTGCCATCAGCTCATGACCACGAGCCAGATTTTTCCCGGTTGGCTCTCAGCCTGATTTTCAGAGGTGACAGTCAGTACAGTGTTAGGGCCCCTCTCTGGCTTCCCTGGCCACCCCCTCTCTTGGGTGGAGACACACATCTCTCCCCCATCCGACTGGAGCATCTCCAGGCTGAGCATTTCCCTGTCTTCCCGTGTTCTTCCCAGCCATGCCGATCCGCCCAAGCAGAGCTGTTTAATTTCTTTTCAGAGAGGGTTCACCATGACCTGCCCCAGTTATCGATAGCCCCCAGCTCTCTCTGTGTGTCTCTGTTGTATTCTTAAGGTAAAAGCACTATAGCGAAAATGTCACAAACAGTAAAAGAAGCAGTGCACAGGTGAAGAAAGTCACCGGAGATGCCCCAGCTCTCACATAGTGTCCAGCCGGAATAGGCTTTCAACCCCCTGCCCATGGATGGGATTTCCTTGTGGGTCAAGTTCCTCACAGCTATCGCGCAGACCAAGAACCCAATAGGCCCAAATCATCCAACCGTCCCTAAGGACTGGGGACTGGCCAGTTGCTGGATAAGGAAGAAGGCCCTGAGCCTGTTCAAAACAAAGCTGTTTAGCTCAGTCCCTTTCCGTGTCTCTTGGGCCTGGGGACCCCCAGCTGAACCCCACTTCCCCAGGAGGGGGCTCTGAGCACATGGCCGGGGAATACCATGAGCACCCCCCCCCACCTTCCTATAAGGCTGTGTTCACACACAAGGGGTTATTTCGATACGGTTGTTTCGAAACAACCTGTATCGAAATAACACCTTATTTCAAAATAAGTTAATTCGAATTAAGGAAAAAGCTCAAAGCGAAATAGCAGGTTCAGGCAACGGTTATTTCGAAACAAGTCACCGTTGTTTCGAAACAACATGTTCACACGGCGTTGTTTCGCCCCTACATGGGGTTTAACTTGTTTCGAAACAACACCGTTGTTTCGAAACAACCGTGTGTCGTGTGAACAGGGCATTTCTTCTTTTGAAACAACCTCTGTTGTTTCGAAATAAGAGTGCTGTGTGAACCCAGCCTAAGGGTGCCAGAGAGTGTCACAGTAAAAGACACACACACACACACACACACACACACACACACACACACATGCTGTTTTAATGAACTGGCCCTCCCAGGTTTTTGCCCCGCTCCTCCACCCCAGTCACGTATAAGGTAATTCCATGCAGCTTGTCTTCATGCCAGACCATTTGTCCACAGTGTTGTCTGTCTGTCTGTCCCAATAAGCACCTGTTGGCTTCAACAGGGATTGTGGGTGTTGAATAACTCTGCAGAGCTGGGTCTTCAGCCGGGGCACCCACACCATAAGACAACCAGGAGCCTTTTTAAACGTGAGCCTGGCATTCTCTGTGCCCCCTTGTCCTTGGCTATAAAAATGAGGAGAATTATATCTACCGTCCTCATCTCTGTAGAGCCTTTGAGCTCTACAGCTGAAGAGCGCTGGGCCCATAGCAGTGCCTGGCTTCCACTGAAATCAGTGAGTTTGCGATGCTTTTGACAGTGTGGACCTAAACCCATGCCAAGCATGAGAGATTAGGCTGAATTCATATGCTGTTGTGGTTGCAAAACATGGGAAAGAGGCAGACCTGCCTAATATTGTTTCATTATCTAAGTACAGCAGCAAGGGTGTGGAGCAATACCGTGTCTCTAGTCAGGCGTGGGGGGGATGCAGGACAAGGGAGGAGGAACCAAGGCTACTGGTTAAGACTAGCGAGGGCCGAGGGAGCTGCGTGAGGGTGCCTGATGCTGTTCTGTAGACTCTTGTATTTATGAGATTATGGTCTAAACATGCTTGGAGCCTGTTTTATTAAACAGATCTAGAACCAGACTAACAGGTTTCCTAACAAGCAAGGAGTCCTGTGGAACTTTAAGACTAACAATTTTTTTTTATCACATGAGCTTTCGTGGGAGAAAAAAGCATTAGACAAAGTGGGATTTTCTCCCATGGAAGCTCATGCGATCAACAAATTTGTTAGTCTTTAAATGCCACAGGATTCCTAGCTTCCCCTTTGGAACTAGGTTTCCTAACTAGGTTTTCTTCTCCCCCACCTATTACTATGATAACCCCACACACACTAATGTAACCCAAAACACCACAGATGCCAGGCAGGATGGAAACAGACGGGGATCCACAAATAGCAGGGATCATACGGGAGCTGGGCAATGGAGAAGCCACCGCATGAAGGCGGAAGAGATACAGCGTGCTGTTGGCTGTCAGGCACATGGAGGATTCTGGTTGGGGATGGAAGGGGAATTCTGTCTCTGCCCTGTTGGCTCTCTTAAATATCTGTCATTCCCACCCTCAGGTTCATGCCCTCATTCCTGCGGCTGGGCTCCTGGAACGTGGTGATGTTTGTGACCTATGAACAGCTGAAACGTGCCATGATGCTGGCCCAGGAGGCATGGGTATCTCCATCCTAAAGGCCAGTCTGGGGGCTCTTCTGGAGGCTCCTTCCTGAGGCAAAACTTTCACAGCTGGCTCTCACTGTTGAACTGTGTCTGGGCCCTGGGCCCCCCGGTGCTGGGTCTGAAGACAGCCGGCTTTTCAGAAGCCACTTGTCGCTGGTGACAATGAGAGGCCGGAGCAAATGGCTTGACTTGGTTCAACATGACCAAGGGACAAAGCAACGAAAAAGGACCTGGAAAAGCAAAGCCATTCACAAAGCCAAACTCTAGGAAAGCTTTCGATATGAACGCTGAGCGTTCTGAAGCATCTACACTCCAAGGGCTGCCATGTGGATAAGAAACTGGAGTATAATCCATGGGTAAGGAAGAAAGGGCCAGGTACCCCTCTGGGGGTGGGAGAGCAGTCCAAAGGGGAGGTGCAGGGCTCAGCGTTAGGGTTAGCGTTATTGAATATCTTCAGAGGGAATAAAGGGCCTTTGTGGGTGACAGGGAGGAAACTGCCACGGTAGCGTTTTACAGATTGGTGGGTCCCTGACCCACTTGTGCCCTGTGGGTTTTTCTGCTTAACTTCAGGGTGCCTTTTTCTCCCCACCTTTTATTTTTGTGGGTCCTGTGGCATGTTTCCTGCTCCACGCCCAGCCCTGCATGATGACATAAACTCTGCCCCTACACAGTTCGCTAACCCCACCCTTCACGAGTTGCGTTGCTTAGACCATTTTTATACTTGCATCTTTTAAGTTTTCTGGCAAACAGCTAAGACAGAGAAATAGCTCAAAGGACCTTAGAAAGATTAGGGAGCTGGGACGAAATACATAGTTCTGGTCAAAAAAATTCCATCTACACTTTAGAAAAAAATTGGAAGTTTTTGCACCCAACAACATCTGTTTCAACAAATTTTGTGGGTTTTTGTCCACAAGAAAAACAAACCGAACCGCCACCCTAAAAAATGTCTAGTGGGGAAAAAATCATTTCCTGACAGAAGGAAATAACCAAATGAGATTCACTGGAAGATTCAGTTCCTTGTTCTGCTTGAGTCATGGGAAGACTTCTTCCTTCACCTCGCCGTAGTTTGGTGAAATGCTTAGTTAGGTTCTTCTGGTGATGGAGGCCATGAGCTGGGCAATACGTGACTTGGTAATGGTGGTCTGCATGGCGAATGGAGCTGGGCGTGAGGGGATGAAATGAAACAAAGGAGGAAAATCAGGAAAGATTTCCTAGCACTGTGGTTCAAGACTGGCTCCCAAGTGCTGGAAGCTATTCCATCAAAAGTGCTGTTTTGCTTTCATGAATGTGTCCGGTGGTCTCAGTTGGCATAGTTGTGTAGTCACAAATCCAACTTATTCACACCTCTGCCTCACCTAGCTCTGCCAGCAAAAGTCAGTTGCCTAGAACTGGCCTATGAGTGATCACCCCCTCAGGTGTCTAGCTATGCCGGCAAACATCGGTTGTGTGGAGCTAGCCTACAAGTGATCACCGCCTAATGTGTCTAGCTATGCCAGCAAATGTTGGTTGCGTAGAGCTGGCCTACAAGTGAGCAGTCCCTAACGTGCCTAGCAATGCCAGCAAACATTGGTTGTGTAGAGCCGGCCTACAGGTGATCACCCCCTAACATGTCTAGCTATGCCAGCCGAAGTCCCAGTAAAGACACAGCTGACCAGCAAAAAAGCCAGCAGAGTTGATTTCATTTGGAGACCTGGTAGCAGAGAAAGCCTCTCTTGCTGATCCAAGCTGCATCTCCACTAACAGGGTTTACCAATAAAGTTCTACCAGTCTAGCAATACTGACAAACCCTTCCTAGTGTCATCAGACCCTTAGATTGCATTGCACTGATGAATGGACTTTAGGAAACAAGCCATATGTAAGGACCAACCTGCTGAGTATTTTCCCATCTCTGGTCTCTGTCTGCTTTACCCAGCACAGCTGATCTACAGGGAAGCAGCAGTGGAATCAGTAACACCAGAGGAATTCCTGCCAAGGCCAGAGCATTGTGAAACTCTCAGCCTCCTGGCCACCTTGGTGGGAACTTATCCAGAACATGAGTAATTTCAGTTCCTCTCTCCCTTTCACAGAGCTGGCTGCCCACAGAGGGATCTGCAGCGGGGCACTGGTGAGCTGTTGCAGCGCATAATAATCGTTGGCATGGAGCTGCCCCAGAAGGAAATCCTGGGGAGGTGCCACCCACCCCAAGTGCATTGCTCATGTCATGGAGGAACAGAGGCCAGAAGCTGTGTCATTGTCAACCACATGCAGCCATTGCTAATAAAAGGACTCTAACTTCCCCATGGGGTCTCTGCAGCCCTCCTGTCTTGTCCTTCGCAGATGTAGTTCTCTCTCTTTCGCTATCCACGCTGGTCCATGCTGAAGGGCCAGTGGTGCAAATCTAGAGGGGATGGCTGAGGGAGCTAAGCATCGAGTTAAAAATACCTAGAATTATCCTGGTGCATGAATCCTAGTGGGTCAGCTCAGGCCTGCTTCCTTCTGAGATAGATGAATAAACCCCCTTGAAATCACTAAACCAAAACCAAAGCAACAGAACTGCTCCACTGGAGAAAAGCCAATGACAGATGCCGGAGGCAGGTACCCACCCAGGGAGCGGTGTGGAATTCACCACGAGGAAGAAGCTGAATTTCCCCTTCGGCACTGGGGTCACAAGTCAGGAGTGATTTGGTGGTGGCTGCTCCAGCAGCAACAGCCCCTTTCAGGCCTCCTTGGTTCACATCATAAAGGACCAAGAAGAGGCACCTGGTCAATCTTCCAGAAGCACCCTTTGCTGGTGTCATGATGGATGGGACTGTCACTGGTGTCCCAAGCGATACAAGACTTTGAGACTCAGAGTCACTGGTTGGAGAGACACCTAACAGCAAAACAAACAAGGAGTCCTGTGGCACTTTTAAACACTAACCAATTTATTTATTGCATGAGCTAGCAGCAAAACTGCCTTAGGGTTTACAGCCAAAGCACAGCACAGCATGAAATTCCCCTGTGCAGTCAGTCCATTGCTCATACCACACTGGGCTGGGATGGCTGCTCTCTCCAGGCCAAAGCCAGCTATGTGCTGCCTGCTTTGCAGTGATTCACTGCACAGGGATGAATTTCCCTTTTCACGCACAGCCCCAGGCACTTAGGAAGCACTGGAATTCATAGCATGTAAAGATTAGCCAGCACAGACCCTGGTCCAGACTCAGCCTACACCAACAGACAGAGTTTTTCTGTCGGTGAGGAACCCCACCTGCTGGGGCAACATCAGCTGTGCCAACAGAAAAATTCTGCCATCAACATAGCCACAGCCACACTGGGGTTAGAGCGGCATGATTGGATCAATCAGGGTGTTTTCTTCATACCCTGACCAAGGCAGCTGCTCTGATAAAACTTGCAAGTGTGGAGCATACCGTAGACCAGGCGTGGCCAAACTGCAGCTCGGGAGCCGCGTGTGGCTCTTGGATGAAAAAGTGTGGCTCACGGAAGAACGTCAGCAAATCAATTTAGTAGGTAAAAGTATATGGCTGTATGCCTCAGTGCGGCTCTTGAAGGTTTAATAATCAACTTGTGCGGCTCTTGAGTTCCATAAGTTTGGCCACCCCTGCTAGACACTAGAGCGACACACACACTAGAAAACATGCACCGCCGTTTCATTCTGCTTCTAACTGGACTAGGATTATGACATTAAAAATCAAGCCACACGAGAGGGTGTCTTTTATTGGTGCCCTCCGCTGCTGTGTTAGGACACAGTTCAATAGAGAGTATCAAAGACGCACAGAGGAATTAACAGAGGAGATGGGGTTGGCTCGCTTTTCTTTGTGTAATAAAGTGATGCTTTTTAGACAGTTTTTCAAAATGTACTGGGGGGATATTTTGGCTGAAGCTAAGCAAACCATTAGTACCTCCCAGTTCATTTATGTCCCTTTTCAGAGATCAGTCCCCAGGTGAATGTTTCTGGGCTTTAACGCTCAGTGGTGACCTCACTAACAAGCAGCCAATCAGAAATCCAGTTCTGAGGTAGGGCTTGGGTCAGAATCTGGAAAACAGGAAAGCTGGGTTCCAGTTGCTACTCCCCATCTACACTGGGGAACTCTTGATCAGCAATGGGTAACATCCCTAGTGTGTGACTTCAGCCAAATCACCTGATCTGTGCCTCAGTTTCTCCATTCATAGAAGTCGAGTGGAGCCAGATTCCCTTTTTCTGAAGGTGTAGCCTGGTTTTTGAAGTCCCTCATGCTGCTGCACTTTGCTAGGTGTCTAATTTGTCCATTTAAAAACCCAAAGTTTGTTTGCGTAATTCATCCCAGATCTGCTTGAGCCCAGCCATCATAGAATCAGAGAAACGCAGGGCTGGAATGGATGCCAAGAGGTCAGCTATCCATTGTCTGTTCAGAGGCACAATTAAATCACCTTCCGATATGACGTTCCTCAGCGAATCCCAGCAGAGAGGCTACCTAAAGTCCTGAATTCAAAGGAAGAGTGAAAAGAAGCCAGAACCCTCAAGGAGACGTGGTTCCGATCTGGTTTCTACGGCTTCAAACCTTATCTGTTGCCCTCTGGACAGTGAACCTTCAAATGTAGCCACTAGAGCCCCTGTCTTTCTGTGACTCAGTCAGACAATGAAATAGTGCAAAGAAACGAGAGCATGCCTTATACATTGTTTTATCCAGCTCATCATGTCCTGAAGCTGCAGTCCTCTGAGAGCATATTTCATAGGATGAAGGCTGCTATTTCAGAACATGCCCATGATTGAATGTTCTTTTCGTGATTCAATTAAAACAATTGCTATTGTTCTTAACTACTGGCTGTGGAAAGACCAATTGTTCAGATTTGGGGGTTCAGCTAAGGTGCTCAGACTGATTAAAGACTGTCCACACATGCATGGATTTAAGTCAGAGAATTTAGAAAACCATTCTTAGTTACATTGGTGCACTTTCTGTATCTGTAGAGCGGGCCTAAACGTCTAAAGTCAGGCACTCAAATCCATACTTAAGCATCTAAAAAAGCAACCAGGTGTTGCACACGTGCACTTACACCACTTATGTCAGGGCTCGTTTTGGTTCAAGATCAAAAAAAAATTCATAGATTTTTCAGAATCATTTTATTTTTCTGAGACTCTTTAGCAGGGGCTGTTTCTGGTGATTAGAAAGCTGCAGTTACTTAAACATAAGCTTCCACGTCTTGCCTGTGTCTCATGTAGCATGAGACAAATCATTTTAAGTGGTTAATAGAATCTTACTTTTATTTTTCAGGCAATTCTGTAAATGCAATCAAATCTTTTGCAGAACTCTGGAAAAACTGAAGTGAAACTGTGTAAGCAAATAAATCATCTCTATTTGGATGACATCAGATTATGACTGTTTTGATCAAGGGTTAGTTGAGCCACAGAACCTCACCCAAAAGCACAGCCTCGAAAGAACAGTGTAGGTGCATTGTATAACTGAGAGATCAACAGAAAACAGAGATCTTATCCCATAAGAACAGACTGCGTAGAAAGAGGATACGTTAGGGAAGTCTCCATAGCACAGACAATTAGTCATTTTTAGTCTTTTTGCTGTGCCCAGCCTCCTCTGCTTCAGAACAGAACAAGGAAAACAACCGTAGCAGTTAGTTTGTAGCAACAGCACCCCGAGCCCCCTAGCTGACTTTGAAAAGATAATTTCTAGGGTTAAATGGAGCGTGTTTTCCCCACGTTAGATCAGTCCTCTCCTTAGTGTCAGCATTTTGCTGGGGCCTCCAGGTCCCTGCCATTGTTGGTTTCTAAGAAAAGGTGAGTCAAACGTGTGGGGGATGCACTAGGACAGGCTGACTCCGTTTTGTCTCCGTGCTGGGGGCTGGCCTCCTTGATCCCGCAATGTCCCTATGATTCCCTGACGGTGGGCTTGGTGAGGTGGGTGTTTGTTTGCTCCAGAGGCCACTGGGTAGCGGTCAGATGGCAACAGCCCTTGGTCTCTAGCAAGCTACATCCAGCCGGCCAGTGGAGGTAAAAGACCTTCTGTCCCCCAGTGCTGGGGCGAAATGTTCCTGACTGTCATTTTGTTGGTCCCGGCAGGATGTTTTTCACTTTGGCTTGGTCGGTTTATATGAGGAATCGAGAGAGTGACCCAGGAAAACCCCCCCAATCCTCATCAGGGTCAGGCGGCTTCTGAGCTCGGCTGCAGTGGGGAGAGGACGCCAGAGCAGCTGAACGGTGCCTTTTCCACGTCCCACCAGCGAGCTTCCATCTGTATCTCCCGGGTGACCTCATGGGACCCTTCGGCCTCGAGAACTTTCCTCTCCAACTCAGCCGGCCTCGCTGTGAGCTGATGCTCACCCCACCCCTGCGCTAGTGAGGGCCATAAACCCTCTTTCGTCAGCTTTGTACCTTGACCAGGGCACCCGCCCCCAGCAAGGGAAACATCCGTTCCTAGCACTGCTCTGCCAGTGGCTACTGCGGTGAGGATGCTGCCCCGTCTCCCAGTCAGCACAGACAGGGGCTGTGGCACGACCCTTGGATCATGCCAGCCTGGCCACCTGGTCGCACGATGTCTGGGACGGGGGGAGGAGGGAGGAAGCCACTTCTGCCCCGACCTTAAAGGGGAAGGGAAAGAGAAATGCAGCGTGTTATTGGGGTAGCTGAGCAGCCCCTGGTGACCGGGGAACAGCAGGCAGGGAATGGGGGTGATCAGTGGGTGGCCGTGCCATGGGGCAGGAATGGGGCAACTGCCGGTGCTCAGGGGTGACTATCAGGGCCCAGGGTTTAATTAGTGCCAGGGCTGCGGGGGCAGTTCACAGCCCCAGCACCTCTGGACTTGCTGCATCTGTTACGAGTGTAAGAAAAAATTGTTTGAGCCCCACGGCATCCCTCAGGGAAAGGGAGGCTGGAGGAGAATCAGTTCTGCTCTGGGGGAACATGGGGGCAGCTGTACCCCTGGCCTGGGGGCAGACCCAGCGCACATCACACCCCACACACCCTGCTCAGAAGTGAGGGGGTCTCCGCTCCCTTCACATCCTGTGGTTTTTTGGGGGGTGGGGGTGAGAGTCCCTGCAGCTCTCCCCATGTGGGACCCAAGGCTGGGGCTGTCTGTGAAGGGACCGTCCACACTGTGATGCAGTTCTCCTGGCTGATCTCTGACAGGTGGGGGGTCACACCACATCCACTGCTCCCCCAACTCATGGGGGTCACACCCGCCCCCCCAGCTCAGGGGTCACCCTGTCCTGTGCCCCCAGCTCATGGGTCACCCCACCCTGTGCCCCACAGCTCATGGAGCACCCCCATACTGTGCTCTCTGCTCATGGGTTCACCCCCAGGTCTAGGCCCCCCAGCCCATGGAGTCACTGCATCCCGTGCCCTCAGCTCAAGGGTCACCCCCCATCCTGTGCCCCCCAGCCCATGGGGTCACCCTGTCCCGTGCCCTGAGCTCATGGCCCCCAGCTCTTGCGTCATGCTCTCATCCAGTGCCCCCAAGATCATGGGTCACCCCTGTCCCATGGAGTCACCCCCTCCCATGCTCCTCAGCTCATGGGGTCCCACTCACCCAGTGCCTCCAAGATCATGGTTCACCCACCTATGCTGTGCCCCCCAGCCAATGGGGTCACCCCCTCCTGTACCCCCAGCTCATGGGTCACCATGTCCCAGCTCACGCGTCAGCCCCATCCTGTGATCCTTCTGCTTATGGGTCACCTTGTCCCAGTGCCCCCCAGCTCATGGTCTGTGCCCACAGCTCCTGGGTCACCCCCAGAACATGCCCCTCAGCTCATCAGTCACCCCAAGTCCAGCCCATGGGGTCACCCCATCCCTTGCCCCCAGCTCTTGGGGTCCCACTCACCCAGTGCCTCAAGATCCTGGCTCAGCATCACCCCCCATCCTGTGTCCCCCCAACCCATGGGTCACCCTGTCCTGTGTCCCCCCA
>ML682063.1:3786178-3809776 GCA_007922195.1 Podocnemis expansa
CCCATGGGCTCACCCCATCCCGCGCCCCCAGCTCCCATGCCGCGGGCGGGCAGCGCGGGGCGGAGACCTGCGGGGCGTGGCCTGCCGGAGGGGGCGTGGCCGGGCAGGAGGGGGCGTGGCCGGGCGCTATAAAGGCTCCCGCCCGGGCGCGGCATCGCTCTTCTCCGCTCGCCGCCGCATCAGCATCCCCGCAGCCTGCAGGTGGGTCCCTCCCGGGGCTGGGAAGCGGGGGTCAGAGGCACAATCCCCCCAGCACCGGCCTGGGGGGTCCCTGCCCCTGGGCTCAGGCCGTGGGGAGGGGGAGACTCTGCCCCCTAAACCCCAATTTCGGCCCCTTCCCCTGGGGCTGAGCTGGGCCCCCAAATGTGCCCCTGGGGCTCCCCCAGTCTGGCTGCCCCTGGTTGGGGGCTGGGGCTGGCAGGGAGGGGGGCCCAGGTGCTGTGCTTGGGGGAAACTTTGCAAAGCACCTAGGGGATTTAGGAGCGCAAATGGCCCTTCACTCCCAAATCTCCCCCTTGCACTTCCAAAGCATCCCGCAGCTCGGAGGCAGGGCAATGATGGGCCACTTGGAGGCTGCCCAGGGGGTGCAGTTTGGGGCACCTGAAAGCCCTGCATGGTACAGAGGATGAGCTGCATGTTGGTCTGCAATCATTGATCCACAGTGGGCACCGGCTGCTTCTTTCCTTGCACCTGTCCTGGCTTTTTCATGTGTCTGAGAGGAGTTTTTTTCTTATTTCCTGGTGTCTGATTTCCTGTGTGCTGCGGTAGGAGGCTGGTCCTAGCTGGTTCTCACCCTGGGAGCTGCCTGAATCTAGATGAGGGTTGGAAGGGACCTTAGGAGGCATCTGGTCCAACCCCTAGTCAGGCATCTCAGCCTCTCCCAGCTGATCAATGCGTAGATGGAGATGCCAAATTATGTTTTGCTTTCATGTTTGCTGGTGTACACACAGACACCATTTTGGCATCACAGGGCTATTTGCATCCTGGCAAAATTAAATTAAAATGTGCTTTGTCCTCACATGTGCTGTCCTCTCCCTCCACAGGATTAGTATGAATATTAGGTGTCCTGCTTCTGAACACCTTTCTATGGAAAATCAAGAGACTCGGATGCTACTCACCTTAAGCACATCTGACAAATGGGGCACCTTTAGAGAAGCCTGATTGAATGACCAGTGGCCTGAATTACTTGAATAAGGTACATGAGCAACAGTACGTCTTCTCCAAGGCTTTTTAGGTGTGTGTGTCAGATCTGGTAGCACCACTGTTGCCTCTGGGGCTGAACTTTGGGCATTAGTTTCATAAACCAAATGGGGCTAAGACCCAGTTCTGACTCAGTAGATTGGTGGTGCTCAGTTAAAGGTGTCGTCTTACAGGGGCTTGTCAAGCCAGGTTTGAGGGTGGTGGTCAGGGGCTGCTGATCACAAAAAGGCTGCTGTTACTGATCTGCAATTTGTTATGCTTAAAGTGTCTGATCCTGGAGTCCATGAATGCAAAGGCTAACTGTTGTGTAGCTCTGACATGGTCCTTTTGTGAGATTTCAGACCATATGGTCTATCCTGTTTCTAGAGAGGGTCTAAAATGATGCCCTTTTAGCAGGTTAAATACTCTGATGAGGAGAGAGCTCAGCAGTAAAATCCCTCCTGTTGTGGGGAGTGACTCAGTGAGGGTTATTGGTTCCTCAAGCCATGACATGGCTAGAACAGGGGCTGCTGTACAGGAAAATACCAGCAAAGATCCTGCCCACGCTGGGACCACAAATGTCCTCCTACCTGAGCTATGACTGCTCAAACATAGTGACTCAAGCTGATTGCTACTGCAGCTTTCTCCTCTGATCTGGACCAGCTACCGGCTTGCCTGAGAAACTCCTTCAAAATAGTGTTAAATTTCCAGATGGGGGAGTGATGTGTGTTTTTTATTTTCTCTCTAAAAAGCATTCACCAGTGGCCTTGCTCTGCTTCTGTCAGTCCTGAGAGACTTGCTGCAGGAGCAAAGCTAAGCATGGGCTGAGGGCTTCTGAAAATGTCAACCATGCTAGGACAGTCACCTGGTGGCTAGAGTTTGTGGGACCAAGCTGTTCACAACACAGCTCTGCCAGGGTCTGTTTGGATGCCCTGTTGAAATTGTGTATTGTGTGCAATTTTTATCCATGGTGAGGGATTTCTAGACTGACAGCCCTCCTGACCAGATAGCTGATTCTCCCGTCTACATCAACTTGTCTGGTTCTTGGCCAGGAAATGCATTAATCTGGGAAACCTGGCTGGCAGAAACAGTCCTCTGAAACAGCTGCATTACCCTGATGCTGCTGTGCACTCGACTACAGCACTGGAAATGCCTGTCTGTGTGTCTGAAGCATTGGTGTGTTTCTTCTTTTTAAGGATGTATGAATTGCCATGACAGGGCAGGCCAGCACTGGGTCAAGTGTCCAGTCTCAAAGTTTGATATCAGGTGCTTCAGAGAAAGATACAGAAAACTTGATTATGGACAATGTCACTGACATTCCAGTGAGGCATTAATAACCCTTATCTATTTCTAGCTAAGGATTGCAAAGCACTTTACACACACATTCAAATTTGTATCTTTAGATGATGGGGTTGCTCCATCTTGAACTAGAGGGACCAGATCCCTGGGACAAGCAGTTGTGCCAGGACCATAGTGAAGCCAGTCTGCTGTCTCTGAATAGAGCAGGTGCTTGTGGGCTTTATGGAAGCTCATTTTGTGGGATTAGGCTTTTTTGTAGGAGTGCACACTGCACCTGCTCTGAAGTTCAGTCTCATTCTGTGTCTGTGTGGCTTAAAATGACTTAGATCTGTGCAGAGAGGGATTGAATTTCCTCTAACTTGCCATTCCAGCAGGGAGGGGCTGCATGCTTGAAGCATTCAACTTTTATTGTCAACCACATCCTGGACAACAGAGGCTTGGTTTCTCTGCTGGTCACCCAGATGAGCTCCAGGCTCATTGATGTTTGTTACCTATCAGTCAGTCACTAGGACACTGACTTTAGAGTCTAGCTGCAGGTGGTGATCGGGTGGCTAGTGATGCTATCACATGAGGAAATGTGAACCACAACTGCAAATCTCTCCCATCTCCAGCTTTCACAGCACCTAGACTCACACCAGACCCTGAATTCAGCTCTAAGAGCACATCTACCTCCAACACTTGGTGATCACTTAGTGATGACATCCCTGTTTTTAAACCTCAGGCTCACAAAAGCAGAGACATGGATTGCTCAGGGGCCTAGGTTTTTGCCTGCCCTGTATAACACAAACTTACCAGGCCCACTTTGTCACAGTGTGGCCCCCTAAACTTGAACAGTTTGCATTGGACTAGCATTGAGGGGGGTGTTTTTGTAAAATCCTGAGGCAGTAAATGCACTCAGCACAGGCTAAACTGAGCTAGTAGCCAATTTAAGCAGCCATCCATTAACTCTTCTCCTTGCCAGCTGATTATTTAAATGTGTTTAATCTCACAAATTCAAATGGAAGCCAAACCAATAAGGCAGTGTGGTCTGGTGGCTGAATGGGGGAATGTGAAGTCAGGTTTCCTCTATGGTCTGGTCTGCCATTGATTCTGACTCCATTAGCCCATCTCAGAAATGGGTATAATGAATGGCACGAGTCCCCTGTCTGCCTCTGCTATGGGAGAATATTATCTCTTGGAGTTGGTGGGAGTCCATATCTTGGGATGGGACAACCAGATGTCAGGGTTGTAGTGATTGGCTGTGGTGGTGCTTGGCTGATGCAATAGTGATCGAGTGTGACCTGAATGTCAGACTTCCATTTACCACTCTTGTTTCTGTCACATCTAGGCTGGGGCGGAGTCCCTTTGTCTTGCCTTTACTACATCGGAGCACAACTTGCTGCTTTTCTGTTGCTTGCCAGTCACTTGGCTTCTCCAGAATCAATCAAAATTTGCAAAATGGTCGGATTCAAGCCCACCGATGTCCCCCCGACCGCCACAGTGAAGTTCCTAGGGGCTGGGACAGCTGCATGTATTGCAGATCTGATCACCTTCCCTCTGGACACTGCAAAAGTCAGACTGCAGGTGAGAGCTTCTGCAGGCTGCCACCCTTCTTCTGGGATCAAAGATTTCTTGTCACTGGTGCTGACATGCCTTAGTATCAAATCTTTAATCATGTCCAGTTGAAGCCCACCAGCCTCTGGCCAGTCCAATGAGTCTGCTGTGTGGTCCCACCGCCAGTAGTGGCACATTTTAGTGGCAATCAAGTTTTGCCAGATATTTGGTGTTTCACTTCTCCCCACTGTTCCTCATCTACCCCTTTGTACTGCTCCTTGCTTGGCTTGTACTGCTTTAACTACAAGTAGATGGATGCTCCCCACTCTGCATCCACCCCTGAGCCATTCTCTGGCCAAGCTGGGCATATTTAGTCCTTCAGATGTGCCTCTTCAGCTGTGGACTGATTCTGCACTGGGTTGGGTGATGCTTGTTGAGCAAAAGGGAGTTGGGAGGGTTGTCCCTCCAGAAATTGAGGGAATAGCTCCACAGTCTTTGAGACATTAACTGGATAACAGTTAGTGCAAACCCAACTTGGCAGAGAAGGCTCAGCGGAGTTTGTCTTTTGCCCTCAGCCCAGATTTTGTGGTGATGAGGTTTCATTCATAGCTCAGTCCCAGCAGTGGGGGAGTCATTGGCTATGGGACCAGGAGGACAGTCATCCCTAGACATTTCAGGGGTCACCTTGCTCCATTGTGCATGCTCTTCCCTCACCCACAGCAATGCAGGATATCACACATGTTCTAGATGCTGACACAGCATTGTCTTCCCCTGGGATTCTCTGAACCTTTGCCCATGCCCAGAAAGGTCCATTAGATCATCTCATCCAGGGGGGTTCTCAATTTTTTTTGCTGGGACCCCCTTTGAAAACATGTCAGGCTGACAACCCTCCTGCCCCCAAACACAAAGATGAAGACTCCCTTCCCAGCCATGCCACCTTCACCAGCATGTCTTGTGACCCCCTAAGGGTCACAACTCCCTGTTTGAGAGCCCCTGATCTGGTTTAAAACACAGGACATGTACATTTAACCCAGTTACCCTTCCCTGCACCCTTTGCCTGAGGCACCAGAAATCTGTTCTGAGGCCACACATCCCACACTTGCTGTAAGTCTGTACTATACTGTGTGATGAATAGCAGGCCACCCTGACTCACAGCTCTCTCTGCAATTTCTCTTTTAACCATAAAGGACCCGAAGGTGCAGTCACACCCCTGCTTGCCAAGATGGAAACCCAGATGACACTTCAACACCCACACGCTGGGTTTATGAGTTGGGCCAGGCCCCCCATCTCTGTAAAGCCTCTTCATCCCGTTCTCTCCTGTACAGATCCAGGGAGAGACCAAGTCAGCCGCTAACACAAAAGCTGCTCAGTACAAAGGCGTCTTCGGCACCATTGCCACCATGGTGAGGACAGAAGGTCCTAAGAGCCTGTACAATGGCCTGGTGGCTGGGTTGCAGAGGCAGATGAGCTTTGCATCCGTCCGTATCGGGCTGTATGACTCAGTGAAGCAGTTCTACACCAAGGGATCAGATCGTGAGTGGTCCTCAGCCTCCCATAACAAGGGTGGTCTTTTGTCACACTCTGGCAGTTGTGTGTAAAGGTTGGAAGGGGCTGTGGCCTCTGAGCTAAGCCTAGCTTAAGCCACAAAAGCTCAGTTAGGCTCTTAGATTTGAAGGTTCAGTCCTGCTAATGAGCCCCACTGGCTGTTGCATGCACCCACTGCTGTGGGCTTAGCTGGGCTGAGGTGTATTTCTGCTGGGCTCAGGTGAGGCTTCTGAGAACCCAGCCTGTTGGGAGCCGATGCTAAAGATCACCAGGGCAGCTGGGTACTGTGCTGGTCAGCCAAGAACAGACTCAAGTGGCAACGTGAGCAGCTGACTTGTGGCAGGGCTGCTAGTGTTTTGGTGCATGTCTGAGGAAGTTCAGGGGCCATTGTCTATATTAAACCCCTCCTCTGCCTCTGTTTCTGTTAATGGTGATTAAAATCACTCGTATTCATTCACGTGTGAGAGGCTCTACTGCTGTAGAGCAGAGCAGGCTAGAAAAGGGTGAAGAGGAAGGATGGCCCAGGGGTTATGAGCCTTGTCTGGGTCATGGAGACCAGCATTTGGTTCTCTCCTATCCAGTGGTTCTGGGTGGAGAAATGCAGTAAAGATCATGAGGGATTCAGCATCCAGAGTGCTGGGGGC
Source organism: Podocnemis expansa (assembly GCA_007922195.1). Lineage (NCBI taxonomy): Eukaryota > Metazoa > Chordata > Testudines > Podocnemididae > Podocnemis > Podocnemis expansa. The sequence goes on from ML682063.1 coordinate 3,792,379, forward strand.
TCTACGAGGGCCTGAGAGAAACAGCTAAAAGTCAGCAGTGTCAAGGCTCCCTAGGTTAACTTGATCTTCCCCTTACTGGCCTCACTCACTCTGTTCCCTCCCTCTTCGCTAGACGTTGGGATCGGTAGCAGGCTCCTCGCTGGGTGCACCACAGGAGCAATGGCTGTAGCTGTTGCCCAGCCAACAGATGTGGTGAAAGTGAGGTTCCAGGCCCAGGCCCGACAGGGGAGTGGCAGGCACTACAACGGCACCATGGACGCCTATAAGACCATTGCCAAGGAAGAGGGGCTCAGAGGCCTGTGGAAAGGTTGGTATGGACGCTGGGCACCACACAGCAGGGCCAGGTCAATCGCCTCAGAATAGCAATGTAGACAGTTCTGCTCAGGCCCCAATTCCCATCCATCTCTGGGTTTCAGAGCCTGAGTGGGGAACGCCTACTCTATTTTTAGCTCCCAGGCCTGAGTCAGTTGACCTGGTCACTGAGTCTTGCTGCCTTCCATTTCTGCAGTGTAAGCATACCCAGAAGGCTAATTTTGCTGACCGCTTTTTGTCCTTGCTCTGCAGGAACGTCCCCCAATGTGGCCCGCAATGCCCTTGTGAATTGCACCGAACTGGTGACTTATGACGTGATAAAGGACACACTGCTCAAATACAACCTCATGACAGGTGTGTAGCCAGTTGGCTTCAGCAGCAGCCCTCAAAACTCAGACTTGCCAGTGCAGGAGGCTGGCCTCATGTCTGATCATGTGAGGTGCTGAGTGCTTTCAGGACAGTCATCACTGGGAAGTGAGGGGGATCAAGTGCAGGTGTAATTTGCACTGAAGGGGGCTCATATTCCTAAATAAGTGAGCTGCCTCTTGCAGGCAGCTGTCGTCATCTCTTGGGTGGGCATTGCAGTCCCTAGATCTGTCCATCTTGTAGGATGGCAGGCTGTGAGATCCTGCAGAGCTGGGCTTCCAGAAAGTCCTGCACTAGCAGGGAGGGGATTAAGTTTTGCCCCCAAAGCGCGCACACATAGCATGCTGCCATGACTGCCATGGCATGCTGTCCCCTCATGTGCTCCAGCAAGAGCCGTGCTGGATCCATATGTTGTGAACAGGTTCCTGAAAGGCACATGGCCTCATGCCCCCTTTTCTGTCGGGCAGATAACCTCCCATGTCACTTCACCTCAGCCTTTGGAGCCGGTTTCTGCACCACGATCATTGCTTCCCCTGTTGATGTAGTGAAGACCAGGTACATGAACTCTGTGCCTGGCCAGTATAGAAGTGCTATCAACTGCGCCCTCACCATGCTGAAAAAGGAAGGGCCCCAAGCTTTTTACAAGGGGTGAGTAGAGAATCACACAAGCACCCTCTCTAAAGCAGCCTTGAGTGTACCAGCATCCATGCACCTGTCACTGCAATGCTGCCACCTCCAGGGTGGGATCACAGCAGCTGATCAGGGTACAGCAAAGCTATGGAGAGCCAGCAAGGGGCAAACATCCCAGAGGAGTGAAGCTGCAAGGAATGGGGAGGACTTCTGCTAGGGGTGTCAGAAACCCCTGGGTTCAGGCATGAGTTGCTCCCTGGATCACACTAGACCATCTGTTCCATGCTGGCTGTTGCACAGGCACTGAGAGGGCGTAGGGGAGAGGATGCAGCTCCGCTCCCAGCAGTGACGAGCCCTTCAGAGGCAGATCTGGGTGCTGGTGACTGGGTTAACAGAGCAGTTGTGCTCTGTAAATGAGCCACATGCCAGAAGGGCGCCAATGGCAGATCTGCTTCTGTAGCATTGGTAGACTCCTGTCACAGCAGCCAACAGTGTGAGTCCAGCAAGGTCCTCACAAACCACTGGAGCTCAAGCTGAACTTTTTCTCTTTACGCCTCATCAACAGATCCCATAAGCTGGGTCATGAACCCCTGAAGGCAAAGGGCTGCCCCTGATTTGACAGAGGGACGGCTCTGTCCTGCAGAGGCTTTATTGCCAGGGAGATGCAAGGAGTCTAGCTGAACTCCTGATTTCAGGCCAGCATCCACACTGCCAGCTCCTAATGTCCCACTTAGAAACTGAACCTGTTTGGCCTGAAAATTAAGATGTGGTGCCCCTTCCTGCCAGGTCTGCTCTTTGTTTGGGGGTCACACTATGCTGATCCTGCTTCTGTATAGGTTAGACCAGAGGATTCTGGGCCTGCAAACCACTTGGGGCCCAATCAGCACCCAGTGGCAGGCCATGTGTCATCCTCAGGGCTGTACAGGTAGCATATTATGTGGATGAGGTCCATGGTGGTAAACAGAGCCACTGGGTTAGCCTAAGCCAGATGTGGTGGTCTTTGCTGAAGAAGCCCTTGAATTCACATCAGCTCCAGACTCTAGCTTCACACCCAGTGCCCACTGCAAATACACAGGGCGGCTGCTCTACATGCAAGGGAGTAAACCAAAGGCAAAATTGGGAAATCTTAACTGAAGGGTCCAACTATGATTCTTCTCTCACTGGCTCTAGGTTCATGCCCTCATTCCTGCGGCTGGGCTCCTGGAACGTGGTGATGTTTGTGACGTATGAACAGCTGAAACGTGCCATGATGGCTGCCTGCCATTCCTGAGGCGTCTTTTTGAGCTTGCCTGTTGTGAGACGTCTAAACTGCACCCAAGCGCTTGTTAGAACTGACAGTCCTGCCTGTGACTCTCTCTCTAAGATGGTCTCTGCTCTTTCAAACTGCCCTCAGCATCAGCGTTTGGTCTCTGATCTCTTAATTGCCAGTCATCTTTGGAGCATTTGAGTCAGTTTTGTTCCCAGTTAATCAATCAGGCAGGAAGGGGACCAAGCCTAGGTCTATGGGGAGTGGGAGCAGGGTCCTGTGCCATGCTAGTAAAGGTTTACATTGGGTTTTTAATGTTTTAAATGGGAAGTTTTGTGTCCTCCAAATCAAAGGGCAAATGCAACCTTCCACCTGGTGCCAAGTCCTGATGGGCTGATGTGACCCACTGAGCTGTAGGGTCCAAGATTGCTGGCTGCTGGCATAGTTCCTATTAGCTGGCAATAAAATCCCTCTGGTGGGGAGCAAGGTCCTTCCCTCGTGCCAGGAGGGGAAACAATGTTCAGTTTTATCCCCAGGCCTAATTGTTGGACCCAACAGCTTCTGGCCTATGGGCCTGGACCAAACACTAGTCCACCTTTAACCCTTCATTTCAGGTGCAGAGTGTCTCTGAACTCCCATCAGCTCAGGAGAAGGGGCCAGTTCTCAGTGCCTTGGAAGACCAAGCCACTTATGCCTCACTACATCACAGGACCTGACTTGGAGCCCCTGATGCTGGAAAATGCTGGCCCCAAGTGTTATGTAGCTGCTGTTCCCATCTTGAGCTTAGGAATAAGGAGTCAATAGCAGTATTGCTGGCTAATTGGGGTGGGTGGGGGAGGCTGGTGGGTTTTAAAGTGCTAGTAATTTTATTTTAACTTAAGTGGAGAGGATATAGTTGGCCCCTGAGTTTCCTACTACCCCCTTGTTCTGATGCAGCAGTCAGTGGGGGGTGGAACAATGACAATGTAGGGTGATGGGTGTCCATGTCTTAAAATAAAGCTGGAGTCAAACTTGCAGTTTGCTGCTTTTGTGGGAGATGAGGTGCTGCTTTTTGTTCCTAACAGTGCACTAAATTTAGCCCTTTGTGCAGGGGTGACTAAGTCTGGTAGGGAGAAGTGGTTTTGGATGGTGTGTTTTTTTTTTTTTTTTTTTTTTTTTTTTTTTTCCCCCCCCCAAAAGTGATCAGAGCGCTTCCAGAAATGGGGCCTGGCAAAGGTGAGGTATCACTTTAGGCACCCATACTGTCACTCTTGTAAATCATCTTCCATTTAGTTGTGCTTTATTGTTCCGTGGCTCTGGTCTCTGAGCCCCTGTTAGCCACTAAGGGTGTCTGTTCTCTCAACAGCCCACTAATGTAGAGACACATTACCCCCTTTTCAGGGCTGGGAAGTGACCTCAGCCCAGCTGCCCTAGTGGGTCATGCAGTGAGCCTGGCACCTAGCTAAAGGCTGAACACTCATCTCCTCTAAATCCAGCGCCTTGTAACTGTGACAGTGTTGAAGACAGAGTAACTTGCCCTTACATGAGCTCTGGCCACTTCTGGGCCTGCTCTGAAAGTTAAGGTCACATCTACAGATGCTTACATATTCAGTTGTGATCAAGTCTCTATCTGATGAGCTTATTTTGATATTAGTTGATGAATGGATGAAACCATCCTCTCCAAAAACCCTCCTGACAAAACAGCTGCTTGTTTGACCGATGACAGGGTTAGTACAGTGCTCTGGCTTTGAGGGGGTTCCAGCAGACACCCCCCCAGGAGTCCAGATTCAGGGCTCTGGGAGAATGGCTTTGTGCATCTGCCCTAGATCACAAGACTATTGTGCCTTCAGCTAAGATGTAGCAAAGGATATGTGATGAAATAAACAATGGATTTAAAGCTGATAGGACACAATATACCAGCTAAAAAATGTGGATAACTCTCACATGATGATAGGGTGGGTGAGAGTTAAAGGATCCAAAACAAGCTTAGACATTTAGAGGGGCAATGAACATCCAGTGTGTTCATGGAACTAAGGGATGAGAACAGGCCAATGCTTATCTACCCTGGCATAAATATTTTGGCTCCCTTGTCCTTAACTTCCTACAATAGTTGGAATTTATTAGCCAGCACCACCACCACCCCCTTTTGCATGAAATGGTTTAATTGCACCTTGTGTGTGGCTGTTTAGACTGCTGTCCCTGCAGAACAAATGATTAGGTGAATATTTTTCTCTTCCAGATGCCCATTCTAACTTCCTCCCATTCTATTAATTGAGGGTGGTGGTTTGGGTTTAATGCCTCTGATTCATTGGCATATTTCCCTTTTCCCTGCATGTTGGTGGGAGGATTTCCAGTGCTCAAGTGCCAGGCAATGGGCCTCCTGCCCCTTAGTTAAGAAGTCTCCCAACAAGGAGAATGAAAGAAGGTTCTTTACCTACAAGACCCTCTATTTTGCAGTGGATGGGCAACTAAAATTTCCCAGTAGCTTTTAGCCCCCCCCTGAAATGCAGTCATGGCTAAGGTGAAGCACAGCACAATATAATACCCACCCTGGGCTCCAGTTGCAAGCCAGGGAGCCATTTAATGGGGCCTGGACAGCAGGCTTTCATGTGGTTATAAAAATGCTACTGATCTTTAAACAGTACTGTACACAGCTCAGTCTTGTGTGTTCATTGCCCGTCAGTACAGTCAGGGAAGAGCCTGCTTCAGACACACCAGCGTGGGAGAGTTGTTTATAACCCAAACAGCCAGTCAGTGCCATGATGTGTGTACACATCTAGGATGCTTTATTCTGCTGGGTCAGGCAGAGGTTGCAGCTTCTTTAAGTCAAGAGTGCTTGTTTCAGGAGCTGCTTCTTTGCCGGTGTGAGCCTTTCAGGGAAGCGGATATCGAAATACATGATGAGGTCCCCCTTGCGTGTGGGGTCACTTGGCAGAGGCATCCCTTCCCCTGGCACAATTTTGAAGTACTTGGGGCTGAAAAGACAAAGGCCAGCATTATGCAGGGTGTGATCTTACAGCAAACACACACCTGGCAGTGCTGCAACTGGCACAGAGCAGAAATTGCTGCAATCAGGAGCAAATTGTGCTGCCCTATGCACTGGTACAGCTGCCACAGATGGCAAGATCCTGCTCTAACTGGTTTGATAGATGGGACACATGCAGCACCCCACCTGGGAAAACAGATGGATGGATTTCTCTGGTGTACTGTTCTCTGGGAAATGACTACAAATGGGTTGGCAGGCTCCCTCCTGAGTAGATTTTTCTCCTGGTGAAAGGGAGATTTCTCTTAACTGCTGCCGCTGGGATCTGAAAGGCCTCTGGAACATGTTCTGGCTCAGGCTGTGCCACTGGTTAGAGGTCTTCTGCAGAGCAAAACTTGGCCATGAGTGACAGCAGTGGAAAGAGTTTGCACTGGCAGGTCTGAATCAACAAAGGGGCTTTAGTGGCCTAGGCTACAGGGGCCCTCCACCACTCTCTGCCCTGAAAAAATAAACTGAGCACTGGCTGGCAATCTCAGCGCATCTCTGGTGGGTGGCCCAATGCTGCCAGCCTGTGTCATGTCACATCACTGGTCTGGCTCACCCCACATCTGCAGCTAGCCCCTCCACAGGACCCAGTCAGTCACCCCCAGTGCCAGCTGGGCCCCAGCACCGAGGGCTGGCCTGCAGGCCCCAGGTCCCACATGCCAGCCAGGCCCCAGCACCAAGCACTGTTCCCTCTAAGTTATGCACAGGTCATGGAACCTGTGCACACAACAAAATAAAGCACACACAAAAATTCAACAGTGCTAATATCAGTGCACACAAAGAAATTTTTTGTGCACACAGCCTCAAAAAATTAGAGTGAACATTGACACCAAGTGTTCGCCTGTGAATCTGTTGGGCCCCAGTGCTGGTGCACCTAACTCCTGCCCCCATGCTCAGGCTGGACACTGCTGTGGTAGAGGAGGGGGCACAAAAGTGGACAGCTCCAGGAGCCTCACTCCAGCCCTGAGTGTGGGTGTAGCCGTTTGTTTCCCAGGGAGAGCTGTGGATGCAAGTTAGGGCAGAATTCTGCTCTGCAATCAGAAGGGAGCCACTCCACAGGGCTGAGAAGAGTAAAACTCAGTAACTTGGCCTTGTTTGTGATGTAACGAGATCTTACTCTGCAGAGCCAGGAGCAGAGCTGATCCCTGCAGTGGAGAAGCCAATTTTACAGTCAAGCCAACTGTTTCAAAGTGACTAGTGTTTGTGGGAGCACAGTCTCAGACCCTGTAAAGGGCCTGATGTCCTGAGACTGCTCAGTACGAACCCTCTGCTCATCAGGACTGTTTCAAGTCAAGCGTCCCAAATCACTGCTAAAACTGCCCACTTCCCTGTTCTGAGCAGACTCACACTTTACCAAAAGCATCACAAAAAGGGAGCCCTCCCCAAGGAGCAGGGCAGTTTGTCTTGCTGATTCAGGGCAGGGGTCTGCAAGCTGTGGCTGCGAAGCCGCATGCGGCTGTGGGCTCCTGGCTCTAGGCCCTCACCACCATCAGTGGACTCTGTGGGCAGCCCAGTCTTGGCTCCAGCCCCCCCTCCTCCCCCACCACTGGGGGACCTTGTGGGCAGTCCACTCCTGGCTCTGCCCCCCACCCTGCCACTGGGGACTCTGCAAATGGCCCTTGCCAGGCTCCCCCCTAACACAGTGAGGGGACCCTGCAGAGGGCCCACTCCTGGTTCTGGGCTCCCCCACACCAAGAGACCCTGCAGCAGGAGCCCTGGCCCAGCTCCCCCATCCCCTACCAGGAGGTTACACCCAGTGCAGCTCTCAAAACGTTTGGTTATTGCAGGATTTTTTTAAAATGGCTCTTCTTATCTTTTGAGTTGCCAACCCCTGATTTAGGGTGACCAGATCACAAGTGCGCACAATGGCTTTGGGGGAAAATAGGTTTCAGGGGAGGAGTGGAATAGGGTCCCATATGAGACAAAGCCCCCCCTACTGGGAGGTCCTGATAACATCGGGATGTCTGGTCGCTGTCTGACAGCATAAGTAGCTATTTCCACCCCGCCACTTACTGCACAATGTCATTGATGGGAATATTAAGTAGTCGGTCATCGAGGGTTTGCACATCCACGGTACAGCCAATCAAAGCCTGCAAAAGACAGAGAGCGAGGCAACAAGCTACAGTGTTTATCGATCCTGTGATTCTGTCATTCCAAATAACTGGCATAGGCTGATTGTGCTACATGGGAGCCAGGTAAGGCTCATACAAATGGGCCTTTACAGCCTGCATACTTGTCCAGGAACATGGAAACCATCCCAACATAGGGGGTCTTCTGAGGGCTGAAGCATCTTTGACTCTGTTTACACTGGCAAGTTAATTCGGATAAAGGAGGCTTAGTCCAGACTATTTTAGCCCATGGCCACACTAGGCTTTCCCTAATTCAAACTAAGAAATTTCTTAGTTCGAACTTATTAGCACAGGTGGCTACTCTGGACTTAAGTGCTTAGTTTCAACTTCAGTTTGAATGAGGCATGATGTGGCCACAGACTAACACTTCATTCAAACTTAAGAAGTTCAAACTAAGCCGGTTAGTTCAAACTAATCGTGCGCTCTAGTTCGATCTAAGTGTTAGTTCGAACTTATAAGCATGAGGTTAGTTTGAACTAACAAATTCAAATTTCCTGTGGCTAGCATAGACATAGCCTTTGTGCCTCTGCCTCACACACAGAACTGCCAATTATGGGGTGTGGCCAGAGAAAGAGGGCATGGCTTCACTCTCTGGTGGCCTTCAGCTATCCGTGTGGCCCTCAAGGTGATCTGTTACATGGGGGATCAGATCTGCCCACAAGCCACTCAGAATTGAAGGACTGAAAGCTGCCTTAGCACACCCCATCCATTGAGCCGCACTGTGCACATCTCTCAGCCCCAGCAGTGGAGGCAGTGGAGAGGGCGGCAAAGAACCAACGAGTTTGTTCATGCGAGCAATGTGTAGAGAAGCTGAAGATACGTCTAAACCACTCACCTTCACTGGGAATGGAGCTGTGAGTAATGATAAGACAGTGAGTCCTTAAAAGGCCTGGTGAGCAAAGAGAAATGCAATCCACCAAGGGATCAGCGGGTGCAGAGAAAGTGGGGAACCCTTCAGAACAGAGCATTGTGACTTAATAATGATCCCTAGGTTTTCTGCTGTGCTTTCCATCTGTAGCACTATGGGGTTTGACAAAGGAGGTCATTCTCCCCATTTTACAGATAAAAACTGAGAACTAAAATGGTAAATAATAGGCTGCCACCCAGCAGTCTGCGTGGCCACCCCAGACTATTTGGTTCAGTTATAAACTTTCACCCCCAAATGAAAGTTTGCTGCCATCCTACCAAACCTTGCTGCCATATGGGATGATAACAAAAGATACCAGTCAACTGCCATTGAAATCAATGTGCATCTCTTCCTTTTCTTAGTGCTAGATAGAGCTCCAAGTGCCCTAATCAGTGATCTCACCTTTCCAAGAGGGATTGTGGCTACATACAGCAGGTTATCGTCCTCTCTTTTAAACCGTGGATGGAGTTTTTCTCGTACAATGAAGATAATATCAGCTGGGATAATGTTTGGGCCCTAAAATACAAGAAATAAAACAGGAAATGGGTCAGTATCTAGCACAAACAGGTGTTATTTAACAAGAAAAATAATCAGGTCTTTCCCTCTTTTTGCTTCTTTCTGATGTTTAAAAAAGGCCTGGAAAGTGTTTTCTTTCCATTTTGACAAAATATTTTTTCCCTGATTGCTTTTATACTGGATGCTCACATTCTTAGTGCAGTAAAACAAACAAGGAGTTTTGTGGCACTTAAAGACTAACAAGTTTATTTAGTGCATGAGCTTTCATGGAAGAAAATCCCTCTTCGTCAGATGCTTTGAAGATGAGAGAAATTCTTAGTGCACAGTTCTTCCCAGAAGACAGGAGAACTAGTAAAGTCACAATGTCACAAACATCTATCACACACTGGGGACAAAAGCTAGTTTTGTTAAAGATTTGGGTTGCTGGCTAGCTGGTTCTTGCTCACATGTTCAAGGTCCAATCACAATGTGTGTGACTGAGAAAGAATTTCCCCCCTAGGTCAGATTGGCAGTGTCCTTAGAGGTCTTTCACCTTACTCTGTAACTTGTCAACACAGGTCCTCTGCAAAGGTTATCTAGCAGATCTCATTTAACCATTTTGCTGCCATTGCAGGGCCTCAGGTGCTGATGCAGCTTGGCCCCTCCTATTCTCTCCATGTGACACATAACAGTTTAGTCTACTGTATGTAACACTTTGCACTCATTGTGGTGGCTTTGCTGCTGGCCTGTGATATACAGAAGGTCAGACTAGATGATCTATGCCGAGGGATCCTGTCAAGCCATAAACCCTACAATTAGAACTCCCTGCTTTGACTAAAGGCTGAGAGAGCCCACTCCGAGCCCTTCAGTGACTCCTCCTGCTAAATCCAATTGAACATTCCTGCTATTGCAGAAGTGAAATAAAAACCCCAATGCTCCATGACACATCACAAAGAAGCAATGCGAGACATAAGCCCTTTTGTTTTCCCTTACTGCAGGACTCTTTAAAATATTTCTAAATCTAGCAAAGTGAGCTGATCACTTCTGCTACACAACTGGCCACTTATCACGTACTACTTCAAAGAGAGATCACAAATATAGCAAAAAGCCAATTATTTCAGCCACTGAAGGAACATACTTCCAAAGGCCACCTTAATTCTGGGATGTAAACTCCCAGCGTTTAGCACAGGAATGGTCATGCAGGGGCAGACCAGTGATCCATCTGACCCAGTATCCTGTCTTCTGATACCGGACAACGCCAGAGGCATCAGAGGGAATGACCAAAACAGGACAGGACACCAAGTGATCCAACCTGTCATCCACTCCCAGCTTCTGGCACTCAGAGTGAGGGACACTCAGTGCATGGGCTGTCTCCCTGCCCACCCTGGCTAATAACTTGATTTTGCAGTCTTAAGACTGTTCTTTGAAACGTAGCTTTTTGTGTGAAATCTCTGCCCTGACCCCTGCTGCCCACTTTCCCCCATATGTGAAATCCGCCCCTGTGCAGAGGGCCAGCACAGCTAAATGCACATAAACCGTCAAAACAGGGTGTAAAGTGAAGCCTCAAACCCAGTACTCATCTTCAGCCCAGAGGTAAATTTCACCTGCTGACGATGTTAATGTCCTGCATATCTGGGCCCAAGTCTCAGTAACCACTCCCTGATCCTGAGAGCTGGTTGGCGCCAGCTCCAACCCCTGCAAGAATGACAACAGCCAAGAGACTGCTCTAATTTATCACTCTGGCATGGCTCCTCTTTCTCCTGACATCCTGCTGTGCTGGGCACAGGAAATGCAGGAGCCACCTTCCCCAGCTTTTTGCCAGACGCTTTAGTTCTATGAGCCCCCAGTGTGAGGGGAATGCCTCGCTGGCTACTTGTAACTGGATTGTAGGCCCTCAGCACTGCCTGAGCAGAGCCATGGGGCTGAATTTCAGTGGAGAACCAGAGCCCTCACCTTCAAAGCACTCTACAGATATTAATTAGCTAATCCCTGTGGTGTCCTGCTGAGGTGATAGAGTGTTATTAGATGGAGAAACTGAGGCAGAGAGGTCATGTGATTTGCTCAAGGCCATGGCAGAAGGCCCATCAGAGCAGAGACATGGGACTTGTGCTCCTAAAGCCCTTAGGTAGTGTAGAAAATCTCCCCCTTACCTTCTCATGCCTCCCCTTGAGGCACACCACCTCAGGCATGTGGTGTGGTTTGTTGATTAGTGTCTGTCAAGCATTAGAAATGTTCAGAGGGAAGGTGTGACAGAACCACAAAGGATCATTACAGGAAACAGTGAGTGATCTCAGTACTGGTGAAATCCTGCCTAGCCGCGACTGCCAGAGCATCTGAAAGTCTCCCCAGTTACCTGGTCGCCTTCTTTTTGAAATGTAATTCTGGTGCCCTGCTTCCACCCCGGCTGCACGTCAATAGTTAGGATCTTGTCTCTGATGGTGGACGTGTGACCATCTTCATTCATCACCTAGGGTTTGAAACAGCTGATTGGGGCAGTTGGGTCTGGTCAGTTTCTAGGAGAGCTGAGCATTTGATCAGCCAGAATGCCAGTGAAACAGCCCAGCTTTGTGGGCAACAGGATTCAGGAAACAAAATCAGTTACTAGCTTGAACAGCAGAGTTTCTGGGCATGGCAGCTCTGCAAATTATTTCTTTGAGAGCAGTATCTAGTGACAAGCCAAGATCGGGCCCCCTTGTCCTTGACACTGATCAGGTACAGTCCCAGGGCAGCCAAAGGGGCAAAATGCACAGAGGGGACAATATGATGGAAAATCAGGCCAGATGGTGACAAATGTGGTTTCCACTTACCCCTGCGCTTCTGCACTGGAGCTGGCCACGGAGGCTATTGTTTGCACTGAATTTCCTCTAACTGCAATGAGGTATGTTTGATGCAACATTTGGGGATTGGTTTTCATTAATGTCAGGGCAGCCTGATTATCAGCACAAAAGTCCCCACCCCTCTGAGTGCTTGCACCCAGCCCTACTGACAGCAGAGGCCATGCAGCTAAGATAGACCCAGACCTGTTCTGTTAATGATATGGAAACCCAAGCTTTTCCTGCTCAGTGCAGTGAAGGAGAGAATCAACAACTGGCAGGGACTCTTGTGCATCAGCAGCAGAACTGAGTCCTGAGGCACCACAGAGAGCACAGCAACATTTATTGTCTGGGTCCTGAGCAAATCTGTTGCTCTACACAGCACCTGTGAGTGGCTGCTGCAGCTGACCACTGCAGGAGCACAGGTAGAAGCATGCCAGTTGCTCTCTGCACCGCCACAGGAACCAGTCGCACTAGAGAGGGAGAGGGCTTGGGGTCATGCACTTTTCCACCCCAGCCTACACTTCTCAACTGCCCCACACCACTCCCGGAAAAGGCTACTCCACATCTATCCAGTCCCCTATTGCCTGGGGCTCAGAGGACACTGACAGATTATGGTGACCAGCCATGTCCACTGATTTCAGTGAAACTTCCAATGTCTTCTAGTGAAACACACAACCTAGCCAGTGGGGAAGAACAGCTCTTCCATTACAGGCTCCTCCTGGAAACCATCATGCTCTGTCCCATTGCCACCAATCCTGACTCGCTTCTCACCACTCTCAGTCCAGTCCCCGTCTTTCCTTACCCTGCGAGAAATCTTAATTTTCTTGGTGCATCCGTAGAACAGGTCCTCCAGTGACAGGTAGAGATCGCGTTCAATTGGGGGGTCCTGCTTCGCCACCCCTTTCCCTCGCAGGCCCCCAAATGCCATGTTCACCTCAGAGCCATCGGGGGCAAAGAACTCTGTACATATTTAGAAAACATAATCTCAATGGTGCTTACAACATGATGGGGTCTAAATCAGCCATTATTGCCCTAGAGAGTCATTGGGGACAGCTCTCTGAAAACATCTGCTCAGTGTGCCACAACAGCCAAAACATCTGTCAGGGTGTTAGGAACCATTAGGAAAGGGAGAAAGAATGACAGTATTATTATGCCATTATCTAAAAAAATCCCACAGTATGCCCCTATTGTATCCAGATCTGGTCATCCCATTTCAAAAAAGATAAATTAGAAATGGAAAAGGTACAGAGAAGGGCAACAAAACTGATTAAGGGTGTGGAACAGCTTCCATATGAGGAGAGATTAAAAAGACTGAGACTGTGCAGCTTGGAAAGAAGACTAAGGGGAGACATGATACAGATCTATAAAAACTTGAATGGTGTGGAGAAAATGAATAGGGAAGCGTGATTTATCCCTTTACATAACACAACAACCAGGGCTCATCCAATGAAGTTAATAGGCATTGGGTTTAAAACGAACAAAAGGAAGCACTTCTTCACACAACACACAGTCAACCTGTGGAACTTGTTGCCAGGGGACATTGTGATGGCCAAAAACTGTAACATGGTTAAAAAAAAGACTGGGGTACATTCCTGGAGGATACGTGCATCAGTGGCTATTAGCCAAGATGAGCAGGGATGCAGCCTCTTGCTCTGGGTGTCCCTAAACCTCTGACTGCCAGGTGCTGGGACTGGACAACAGGGGCTGGATCACTTGGTGGATCACCTGTTCTGTTTATTCCCTCAGAAGCATCTGGGATTGGTCACTGTCAGAAGACAAGAAACTGAGCTAGACGGACCATTGGTCTGACCCAATATGGTCATTTTTATGTTCAGTGACCTAGAAAAAGGTTAGATGCAACCACAACATGAGCATGAGCTTGTGGCCTGAGCATGGATGTGGAAGCCAGGCATTCCTGGTCCCTGCTCTGACACTGACTCCCCACTCCATCCTTACGTAAATTGAAGTATCTCAGTTCTGTGGTGCCCAGCCTGAGACATGCTGGGCTGAACACAGGCATTCGCTGTTCACAGACCTCCCGTCCCGCCCTGTTCTTGGATTTCAGCTGGAGCTGTAGATAATCAGGGCCTCTGAAAATCAGGTTCAAGGCAGTTCACATCAGCCACCCAAAAAGTGACAAGCCACTGATGGCTTTTGGCAGGCCTCAACAGATGCATGTTTCTTATCACCATGGTGACAAATTTTAGTAGCCTGTCACCTAGCTCCACTGCAGAAATGTAATGGAGGAGCACCCTCTGATGACCGAAAGCAAAATTGCTGGCACCTAGCTGTGAGCCAATTTTGTCTACCCCTGGCTTTTGGCAATTTCCAAAAAGGCCTCCCTGCACCTCAATTTCCCCTTTTGTAAAATGGGAGTGATCTCACCACTCTACCAGCTGGGATAACATTGCGCATGTTTGCAAAATGTTCCGAACATGACAAGCACAAATCCTGATTTATTTATTAAGCATTTATTATTACATTTCTTTGGGAGAATTTTCTAAACTGTTCCCCATTTTTGACCAAACATAAACATTGCCAGTTTCCATCCCCCCTGCAAACCTTTTCCCAGGTGTCTTCTACCCAAGGCCCAAAGACATTTGCGAAGGAAGCCTCACACCCCTGCTGTGAGGTGTGACAGTCTGAATCCTTAACTCCATTTGACAGGTAAAGACCAGATCTTAGGACAGTCTGGAGCTCAGCTCACAGCACAGTGTCCTTCCATGAAGAGGAGCTGGGTCTTTTACAGTAACCTGGGGCTGGGACTGCCTCAGTGCTGAGGGGCCCAGTCTGGAGAGATGGACAAATGTACCACTCTTCAGCTGAGCATGGCATGGCATTAAAATCTCAGTGAAGGAGGGCTGCTCTGGGTTACGGGGCAGTTCCCATTATTTGAGCCAGGGGATTTTTAACGGGTGAAAATGGTGGGTTCAGGAATGACACTACAAGCTGGAGTGACTTTTCTGTCCCATGTGTCTGGTTTAAAGTGCTGTCCAGGCACGTTCCCATGGAAACATGGGGTGGGTTGACAGGTCAGGTAAACCAACACCCGCTGTAGAAGACACAACCCTTGAATTGGGATTCAAAGACCTGATGATGGCAAATGTCAAAGGACAGAGTCTGGTTTCAGGACTCCTTGGTATTTTTCTTATAAAACACTGTAACCTACTTGCCACCAACCATGGGGTTGGTTCCACTGAGGAGACCGCATGCGGCAATGACCATAAAAAGACAACATGAAGTACAGCAGGAAGGGATTACACCTACCAGCAAAGGGATTGTCTCCTCCAAAGAACTCCTTGAAGACTTTTTCAGCATTGCCGTGAAACACATAGCCAACAGACCAGGGGTTTTCACTCCCAAATTCCAGGGGGATTCCTCCTTTGAGACCCTCTTCTCCGAATTTATCATAGATGCCCCTCTTCACAGCTAAGGAAGAAAGAGGCATCAGTGGATGGCCATATGCTTCGATCACTTGCATGTCACACATTCTAGATCCAGGTCTTTGCTTGATCCTGTACTCTGTCACCCCAAGCTATCATTAAGCATTCCCCTTGCCTCAAGAGGCTGAAGTAGCAGAAAAAAGGCTATCACACTAGTGTGGTGGATACATTCTACAGGAGTTTCATACTTGGAAGCAACCTCAGCTGTGGAAGATGATCCACTGAGTGATCCAGGGAGAGGTAGCTAGCTGAAACCTTCCTGTCCCTAGCCAGCTAGTCATCCAATACACGGAGTGGAAACCACAGAGAAAACTGGTCAGAATCATTTTCTTTATAAGCCCCCTAAGGTTTTCTATGACTCAGTTTCCACACAAGCATTCCTCTACTAGTCCCAAAAGCCACTGGGTGTTATTTACACCCAAAATACAAATACAAGCCTATATTCTATATCCCAGTGACTATACTGGCCAAATGCTCACAATGGCATCAAGCCTGGGAGATCCTTTGCCATCATGGCGTGATAGCTGAGGGTTAGTTCTCTTGGCCACAAAATTCCACTGAGTGGGTCCTGCTCCAGCAAACAGATCGGCAGAGGTGGGCCCTTACATCAGTGCCATTAAAATCAAGGAGGCCCCAAGTTCACGAGCCTGGATCAGTCTGCAGGAGCATGGATCAACGCCGCATGCAAGAGATGTACAACTGACATCAATACCCAGCCAGAGATTGCAGCAGCTAACCACCGTGGCAGCAAAGCAGATGATCGGATGTGCCCAGTGAAATCCCCCTGCAGAAAATGCACTCTGTACTTGAATATGACTTTCCAGTCCTTAGCCATGAACTGCATCATTTATCTCTGGGAAGGGAAACGTGTTCCTACTCACGATCGCTTAACACGTCGTAGGCTTCTGCGAGCTGCTTGAATTTATCCAGTGCCCACGGTTCTTTATTTTTTAAAGGATGGGTCTTCAAGGCTAGCTTCCGGTAGCTGCAAAACAGAAGCCAAGAGGGGTCAGCCTCATCATGGATGCAGTTAGATCCTGTTCCGATAGACAGATTGGTGTGTTTTTCACTGAGTGCATTTTTCAAATGTTTATGATCACAAATCCTCAGCAGAAGACTACGCAGGGTCAGAGTCTGGTCCTGCTCTCTTTGAAAGGAAAGTCTTTGGTGGGACCAGAATCCAGCCTTGACACCTTGCGCTAGTGTTTCCAAAATGAGCTCTTCTCTTGCTTATAGCAAGGTCTGGTTCCAAGGGGCTGAGTCCGCCCTGCTGCAGCAGAGGAAATCAATAGCACCTAAAATTAACTCCAGGCATTGCCTTGTGGTCTTTCTTACCCTCCAAGGTGCTGAACATTTATAGGGACTGAATCTTCTGCCAGAACCGTCTCTGGGGTCACTCAAGGCACAGATCCTAAAAGGTATTTAGGCACCTAACTCTCATTGACATCTAAGGGAATTAGACACCTGGATACCATTGAAAACCTGGGCCAAAATCCTTTCAAGACTGCACACACACGGATTCACACAGCCACCAACCCCCTTCCTAACAGTGCACAGCTGTACCGGCCACAATCCACCAGGTGCCAGCATCTCTGCATGTGCGCCCAAAGATCTGCTTGTGCAAGAACACAGTAAGTGTGGGTTTGTGCACCTAGAGGTGTGGTACAGATAGAGCCGTGCCCAGAGGAGAGAGGCACCAGACAGACGGACACGTGCATGTAAGGTGGATGTGCCCATTCACATGCACCATCGTACGCCCCTGACACAGATAGCACTTTGGCAGACGTACACACTCATGTGCCCCTTATGCTGGTAGGCACCATGGGAGATGAGCTCACTCGTGCTGCTGACATACATGGGCACCAGGACAGATGTGCACACTCGTGTGTCCCTGACACTGATGGGCACCAGGGCAGAAATGCACACTCCTGTGCCCCTTCTGCTGGTGGGCACCACAGCTGATGTGCTCGCTCGTGTGTCCCTGACTTTGACAGGCCCCATATTGCACGTGCACACTTGCGTGTCCCTGATACCAATGGGCACCAAG
>ML682063.1:3809786-3832791 GCA_007922195.1 Podocnemis expansa
ACAGGCACCAGGGCACTTGTGCACACGCATGTGCCCCTGACACGCCGACGGGCACCAGGGCACCTGTGCACAGTTGCATGCCCCTGACACGCTGACAGGCACCAGGGCAGCTGTGCACACTCGCGTGCCCCTGACACACACCCCGGCCGCTCACGCTTTTTTGATGTCGGCGTCCTTGGCGCCGCGGCGCAGCTCCAGCGCGGCGTAGTAATCCTGCCCCATGGCGCGCGCCGCCCGGCCCCGCCGTTGCTATGGACGCCGCGCCGCGGGGCACTGTGGGAGCTGTAGTTCTTTGCTCCGCCCCGCTTCCGGCGTCGGTGAGGTCACTTCCGCAGGGTAAGCCCCCCCCACCCGTCACTCTCCCGCTGTGCACAAGCCCCGCCCCTGTGGGCGGAGCCAAAGACGCTCCTCCCCCTCCCTCCTCAGCCAGGGGGACTGGAGGCCTGAGGCTGCCCAGCTGCTGGGGCCCTGCAGCCTCCGGGGCCCCAAGGCTGCAGTCCTCCCGCCCATGCGCCATCACCCCCAGGGACAGCGCTGGGGCGGGCCCCTATTTCATTTTCACAATCAGGGACAGTGGGGGACAAAATCTTACAAAGGGAACCAGCTTGGCTGGCACCTTGGTGCTGTCAGATAAACCAATCCTAATACCCGTCTAGGCTCACTGCAGCACTGGTTTCCAAGCCTTTTGTCTTAGGACCCAGTTGGGGAAAAGAAAAAAAAAATCATTGATGCTCAGCACCCAACAATCACAGCTCTCCGTAATCCATCCCGGGCTGCTGGCAGCAGCAGGGGGTGTCGCAACCCAGTACTGAGTCATTGAGAAGGAAACCGTTACCGTTTTCAGGCTCCTCTATACGTGTTAACTCAGCCCTGACAGATTCAACAGGGGCTGATGGGTTTTAGTGGCAGATCTGCAAGAGGAGTAAAATGTGGGAAAGTAGATTTTGTACATGGGCTAAGTTCTCATGCTAATTTTGACTGCCTAGAAGGTAGTTATAGATCACCCTCTGTTTACACATGGGGAAACCAAGACAGAGATTAAGTGACTATATCTCATGGTCCGCAGTAAGTCGGTAGCAAAGGTGAATTAGCTCTCTAGAGTTCCTGATTCTTAGCCCACTCTTCACTCTGATACCATGTGAATTTACAAATGTGCACATACACAAATTGCAGAGTTAGATCCATATCTACAGGACTGAGCATTGTGCCTTAGATTAATCATTTAGATGAAAATGGCAGTTTGCTCTGATTTGAAATGCTAGGGCAAAAATGTGCTATCTACCATATTCTAAGAGCTATGAAATTACTGATTCAACAAAAACTGGTAGAATTGTAATGTTGCCTTCCCTACAACGACTAAAACTTCAACTGAATATATTTTTAACTGCACAAGAACATTTTTAATCTGACATCAAATCATGGCTGCTGACTGCATTCACAAAATAAATCATATTTGCTGCCATAGGTAAGTCACAAGAAAAACTGAGGGGTTGGATGTGACATGGACATACCAGAGTTGTTTTGCTTTTTAATTAGCTGTCTGAAAATTCTTCAAACTTCTCCAGAGAGAGAGCTATCAAAAGTCAATCCCTTTATTTCAATCAATTCTGCAGGATGATCACCTTCAGATCTCTTGACTCTCCAGCCCCCAACATCAGAGTCTTCTCTTAGAAACACCCACATTGCACAATGAATGTTGAAAACAGTTCTGTAAATAGATTGCAGATACAAAGGGTCTTGTACTAATACTTTCTATGAGCTGCTTACTGGAAGAAAATGGCCTAAACTTTGGTTGTAAGAAGCAGCACAAAGAACACATCAAAAATTCTATGTACAGTCTTGTTCTTATAACAATGTTCTCAAAGCTTATATATACACGTTTCATATTATTGTACAGTTACAGAACAGTAGCACTGCTTTTCTCTGGAAGTGCTACATAGCCTAGCTGCCATCCTAGCTAGACTTTAGCCTAGGTGCTTAGTTCCTCTGTTTTCTACAACCTCTGAATGGTCACAGGTCAGAAAGCTGGTATCGTCTCACCACCCCATCTCTGCAGCATGTATAGATCTGTTTCTCCCATGTAGCTACCTAGAAGAGGAAAATGAAATTATTTTAAAATAAAACCTCTCACATGAACATTATCCTTCCACTTTCCCTGTAAGCTATTTTGTGCTTTCTCCTGTGCAACCCCATATATTTGGAGGGAAAGTCCCAGCCTCTTAAATCCCTCCTTCAAAATACAATTCTACCAAAGGCCAACAAATCACAATAACTGGCCACTTGCCATCCTCTGTAGTGTGGATCATGGCTCACCTGCTGGTGAATTCTGTGTGTCTAAGTTTTTAGATCATGAAATGACGACTTGAATAACTGTCAGAGGTTAGAGGTGTATCCAGGGCCGGTCCATCCACAGAGGCGACCTAGGTGGTCCCCTTGGGCACCAACTGGCAGGGGGTGCCAATGGCTGGGCTGGGCTGGAGTTGGGGCCAGCAAGCCTCCTGCTCTGCTCAGCAAGCATCAGGCTGCAGGTGGAAAGCCAGCCCTGGCCAGGGGAGTGGTGCCACTGCCATGATTCGGCCTGGCAGCCTGCGCAGCATCTGCCCTCCACTTGACCAAGCTTAGGGGGAAGGGTGCTAGGGGGAGAGGGGGTGCACCAACAATCATAGACAGTTAGGGTGCCAAAAACCTTGGGCTGGCCCTGGGCATATCTCAGGAATGGGTGGGTGAGGTTTTGTGGCCTGTATTGTGCAGGAGGCCAGACGAGATGATCACACTGGTTCTGTCAGATCTTAGAGTCTATGGGTATGTCTACACTGGAGCCTTAGGTTGACTTAAGGAAGATTAAGTTGACCTATAGTCTCAGGAAAGCCTTAAATTGACTTAATTGGCTCCAGCCAGTCCCACCCCCCAAACCAGCCTAGCACCTGCCAGTGTGGACACAGGCAGTCAACAGGAGTTTTCAGTGTGGACTCTAAGCTGACTTAAAGTAGACCTTGTTAGGTCAACATAACAGAGCCTCCAGTGTAGACATACTGTATGAGACCAGGTTGGACTGCCTGACAACTTAAAAATAGCAACAAATCCATATTAGACATGGACAACCCCCCACCCCCACCCCCAACATTCATTTAGACAGCATTTGGCACAGTGAGACATTTATCCCTGCCTGGAACCTCTATGAGCTACCCACTACCGCAATATAAACATACGGTGAATATACCAACATTTGGCCTTTAAGCTCTCCCTTGACTGTTAGGACCTCAAGGTCATGCTGGAGACTGCTGAATGTGTAATTGCTCCTAGATCTCCAAAAAGGATGGCAATGGCATGATCTTTTGGATATTCTAAGGAGGAGCTGGTTACACTGGTACTACCACATGTTGTTAATAATTAGAAATCCTACCGAGACCACCGTGGACAGGGCAGTTTGCTACTGACAGAAGCTCACATACCTCCCAAATGCTGAATTATAATTGATTCTGAACTCAGGAGAAGCCACAAGAGACATCAGAACATTCAAAATGTTTTTATTTTCTGAGATGGAAAAGAAAGAAATCAGCAGCCCTTGAGAAAAAAAAAGTTCCTACACTACTCATGGAGCAACTCTGGCTTAGCTGACAATGTAGCAGTTTCCACGAAGTTCAAAGTGGAGGAAAAGGACATACTGGTAAATGATGGGTGGTTCTATCAAGCAGCACTGTTGGGCATGTTTCCTGGTCCACCACACATGTCCATGTTTTCCTTCAGCTCTGTCATTATAAAGATAACTGTGTAACTGCACTTCAGGGTCTATAACATGACAGCTAAGTGCTTTCTAGTCATTCAGCAACAGGTTTTTTTTTTTAGAAACAAGGTCTTTTGAAATGGTTTCAAAGATGGCTGATCAAATGCACTCTGTTTACAAGATGGGCTTTTCTTTCAGATCTGAGAGAGAAGATGGATTTCTTTCACTCACACATCACCATCAGTAAAAAGCAGAGGTCACTCAGAAAATGGAGAGTGGGCAGTGCTGCTGAGTAAGAATGGTGGCTTTTTACTGTTACTTTTCCAAACAGAATTGCCCTTTAAAACACACAAGCCTGAATGCAGAGATAGGAGCTCCAAAGATTTAATCAGAGCTCTTACACAGACTCTCTGACAATGGACAAGCTACTTAAACTCTCTGCCTCAGCTTCCCCAACAGAGAGAGGAAAAATTACATTACTGTTCCTCAGACACACAATGCAGGAACTGGTTTTTGAGAAGTGGTAAAATAAAACAGTCCATTTAAAAATTCACTCTCCTTAGTTGCCAAATCACCAGCCCTCTTCCCACCTAGCCATATGCAAGCCAACAGTAAATAGACTTAGTCATTACCTTGTAGACAGGGTCACAATCTGCTTCTGTAAGATCAATTACGTGATCAAGATCTTGCTGAATAACAAAGCAGGTTCCATCGCCTGGAGAAACATCAGTACATTTCAGGAACACAGAATTATTTGCAAGGTAAGATCTCAACTACAAATAGACAGAAGCTGGCATATATAGGAACCGATTGGTATCAGAACCCAATTGTACCTGTAAATCATATGAGTGAAGAAGAACTGCACTTGTTAAAAAGGCAATAGAGCTCTTTGAAGGGCATTGCAGGCTCTGAGTTGGCCTGATAGACCCTCCAAAGGTTGGGGTACCTCATGGAGGGTCAGTTGTTTTGGGAAATATGGAGGAAAGATGACCGAAGAACATGAGAAGTGAGGAAGTTAATGAAACACTGACCAACAGTGCTCCTATCCTCTCACTTGTCATCCATTTGCTGTGGACGTGCATCTAAGGGTATGTCTCCTCTTGACGCTGAAGGTGTAATTTCCAGCTCAAGCAGACATACCCCATGCTGGCGCTGACTGAGCTAGTGAGCTAAAAACAGAAGCGTAGCCAGAGGTGTGCAAGTAGTGGCATGAGCATGCATGCACTCCCCCCTGCCACCCACCCTCTCCAAGGCTATTTCTAGGAAGTTAATGTGGGTGTATCTGCTGCAGCTGGAAATCACAACTCCAGGCCCCCTGTAGACATTCATCAAAATGTTACAGTCAGCAATCAGTTTGTCACATACACACCCCCCCACTCGCCCAGAAGTTCTCAGAGAAAGCAGAGCTGCCTGATCAAGTGACATATAGAGAGATGCGAACATAACCAAGAGGAGAGACAAAGCAACCCCAGCCGGCCCTCTGGAAACTCTTTTCCAGCACCAAATTGGAAACATGTTAAAAGGATTTTAAAAAGAGATACAAGCTAAAAACTCTAGTCTTCAGTCATAACATACTCATCAAATCCACTTATTCGCTGACGGCCTGACTCTGAACTGTCTGGTGTAGTCATTTATACCTCTGCAAAGTGGGTAAGAAACATCCCCAACTCCAAATAGCAGCATTTTACACCCATTTTGCAGAGCTGTAAGAGACTCCATGAGGAGCTAAGCAGTGGAGAATCAGGCCATTGTTTTATAAAATGCCTTTGCAGTCACCTGAAACAAAGACGATAAGCAGTGTTCACACGCTGCACAGAAATGCACAGAAGTGTCTTAGAATGATTCTGACTAAGGCAATCATAATGCAAAGTAAACACTGTTGCCTCAGCAACTCTTGTACTACCTTGGCTGGCAATAAATCCATCTCTATAAGGGAGCAGAGAAAGCACTGGTGCTCCAGATCTATGAATAATCTGAACAGGAGCCCTAAAGAAAACAGCAAAAACAAGGTCAAAAAATTATAATGAAGGATCACACTCTTGTATTAATTTAGGTGGAATCTCTGGACAAGGGTCAGCATACAGTGACTTCAGCCTTTTCACTACCATGGCAAAAACATCAAACATTCTTTTAACCTTTTATTAAAGATAAAAGAAGAGGCAGAAACAGTTAAAGCATTTGAAAGGTGAATTATTAAAACTTTGATTTTAACAGCATCTCTAGTTCCATCCGGTCTGCCACCTCAATATCTTATCTTTCAATGGTTGGATGAGGACAACAATTCCTCCGAAAGGTAATTCCAGAAGATATAAAGGGATGTCAATGCTAGCTGGCTTGCAGGCATGCACCAGGACTGTCAAAATCAAATCCAGACCAGCCCCTTGCCTTGCAGCTTTCTTCATCTTCTGAAATAAGATCACAGCACTGTGTGTATAATTTAACAAAGTGCATACAGAAGAAGTAACACATGGCAGTGGACAGATCTATTTAAATATACTATGCTGGAAGAGCAGATTATATTGCAATCAGCAAGCACCGCTTAGCTACGGCCTAAATAGAGAAATTCACTGTCAAGGGCAGCAGGGGGATGGGATTTCCATTTGATGGAAGCCATTTTCAGCAGCATTAGTTGCATGATGGCTGAGAATATAAAATGCATGGTAGAAAGAAATGCCTCTGCTTTGAACAGTTTTATATTTCACTGCTGCATTGTTGTGATATTATGTATATGCTAAGAGCATCCAGAGCTCTGGCTGGCCACAAGCTGCAAAAGACCAAAATCTAAATAAAGCGAGACAAATTCCATTTTTAGTATCTTGATAGTTTACATAAAATCAATCTGGACTGAAAGTACAGTCTACAGGCTACAACCAAACCATCACACAGACAAGTGGCATTGTCACTGGTCATCTCTACAGCAAAGCCCAGGGCTGAACAGGTCAGAGAGAGAGTCGTTTTCTCACTTTTACCTCTCCCTTCAAACCAGGCTTGAAGCACGGAGATAAGGCCCTGAGAAAAAGACTGAATGCTAACTGACCCTGCTGTGCCCGGTCTGTGGCAAACTGTAGGAGCCAGCATTGCAGGGAAGTTCACACAACTGGAGCTTGTGCTCTGTTTGCTCTACAGTCACCACGGCTGTCAATTTAGCTCCTTCCACTAAAGCTGAATTCACTGCTTTATACGCTCCCCCATGGTCTGCACTCACTTTGTATTTCTCACATCCAGCTGATATATATTTCCATCCTGAGTCCCTGCTAGGAGATAGATGCTTGAGAGGAATGTACAGCAATTAAATGCATCAGAGCCAACAAAGAGAAACACCTGGGAATGAGAGAAAAGAAAAGAATTTAAATATCAGTTTATTCACAGAAAACATTAAAGACAAAACCCCACCAGTTTTACTCTTAATAAAGGAGTCCCCAGGGAAAAATGGTTTGTTTAGGAAGCATCTGAGGAAGTGGGATCTTCTCCCACAAAAGCTCATGCAAAAAATAAATCTGTTAGTCTTAAAGTGCCACACAACTCCATGTTGTTTAGGAAGACATAGGTAGCACCACTTTATGTGACCAATTATCTCAGACAAATATACATAATCTGGCAGATGCAACATGGGGCTAACAGCTCTTTGCTCTGCTCCAAGAAATCCAGAGGAAAAGAATATTGTGAACCGATATTAAACGAGTTCCAAATGTTCATTACTGTTTCATCTTATCAGTCAAAAGGTGTCAAGAGGTCTTGAAAGACTAGCAGTGATTGTGTCTCATGAAACCCTTACCGGCTGCCTACTCTGTAATCCCACGCCTTGGAGCTTTTTGTCTTCCCGAGCTAACAGCAGAATTTTCCCTTCTGTTCCAATTTCACGTTCGCCTGTTAAAAGTCCAGTTGTTAACATCAGCGGTAGTGGTGCAAGGAGTTAACAGAACTGCGGAGGATTATTTCAGTGCTACCAAAACTTCTACAAGATGCTCACAGGATGAAACTTGTTCTACATGGAAACCCAGCAAGCCCTTTCGAGACTGAAACCAGTACTTGCTGTGGCAAACATATAGTGCTGCTGGGGTTGGAAGGGGAAAGAAAACACCCTTTTAACAACAGAGGAAAAGGTCAAGAGATTAATGCACCAACAGAAAAATACTAGTTCCCAAAGGCTTCAACTACATAGGGCCTCACTCTACTCCTGCTGAAACCCACAGCAAGGCTTCTGCCGAAGCAGGAGCTAATCCCTAAGCACCAAAAATAGCAGGGTGGACCACTAGCCACACAGATGCCAGAGCCAATGTACCCTCTTGCTAATTTTACCCAACACACAAATATTAGATGTAGGATACACCCCATTAATGGGTATTAGGCACCAGTATTAATAGACCTACTATACTAATTTGCTATGTGCGTGCGTGATGTGCAGTAAACCATATGACAGGCCATTGTGATGTCAGATGTCAGGAGCTCTTTGGGTACATCTACACACAGGCTTTAATTCGACCTAATGCTCATTAGCTCGAATTAAAAAAATAGCCTGTCTACACAGGTTTCTGCTGATTAAACCTAAGGCATCCCTTAGGTTGAATCAATATCACGACAATTCGAATTCACTAAACCTGCTGTAAATTCGAATCAACCATTGATTTGAACTAGCGAGTTTGAATCAACAGCTACTAACTGCATTAATTCGAACTAACTGTTAGGGAAAAATCTAGCTGTGGTTAATTCGAACTATGCAATAGCGCCCCCTACCCGACTCAAACTTGCAAGTCCTGTGCATGGGCATGCTAGTTCGAATTAGGGTTTCTAGTGTGGCCGTGTTAATTGGAATTAACTTAATTCGAACTAATAATTTTTAGTCTGAATTGATTAGTTTGAATTCAGTTAATTCGAACTAACCTAAGTGCAGACATACCCTTTGGGAGCAATTGGTTGAGTCACCTCTGACATCACAAAGGCCTAGGAGTCTTGGCACAAATATACCTCATTGTAGCTGCATACCTCATTGTAATTCACAAAGACAAAATGGCTGAGCATTTAAAAATTGGACAGTAACAGCCAGTGAAACCCAGGGATGGTTCACGCTAGTGACATGGCTGCACCTTTGGAACTTGTCAAAATTATAAAGCTCTCAGCTATGCTTTCAGCTATTTCCAATATTTCATGCTGACTCTTCAGACAATTGTATGTGGTGCTCACTCAGGAAAGAAACCATGAAAATCTAAAAGTTTACGTAAAGGATACGAACCACCAAGGAAAAGTTTTAGCTGACCATAGAACTTTTGCAAGAAATGTTGTAATTAAAGAGCTATTAAATCAATTAAAATAAATAAGTATTTCATAAATTCCCTTTTGATTTTTTCCTATCATTTTTGACAGGTTATAACTAGTTAACATACATATTACAGACACAAGTAAGTGTTGGGAAGTTGTGTGTTTATAAACACACATACACGTAACACACACGCACAGTGTTGGGAAGTTGTATCTACGTGTGTGTATATACAGACACAAGTGCACCATACACAAATAAGTGTCAGGAAGTTCTAACAAAAGAGGATTTTCTCCCACAAAAGCTCATGCGATAAATAAATTAGTTATTCTTTAAAAGCATCACAGGACTCCTTGTTTGTTTTGCTGAACTACGC
Source organism: Podocnemis expansa (assembly GCA_007922195.1). Taxonomy (NCBI): domain Eukaryota; kingdom Metazoa; phylum Chordata; order Testudines; family Podocnemididae; genus Podocnemis; species Podocnemis expansa. Next base: position 3,819,141 of record ML682063.1, read on the forward strand.
TAACACGGCTACCCCTTAGGAACTTGGGAAGCTATGTTAACTAGAAGTATTATGCTCACCCTACAGCTCGGTTCACCCATGTCAGTTATCCCAGTGGTCTTCAAACTTTTTTTCTCACGACCCAGTCGGAAAAAAATCATTTATGCCCGTGACCCAACAATTACATCTTTGAGCACTGCATTCCAGTCTTGTGATAGTGGCAGCAGAGGGCACCATGACCCAGTACTGGATCCCAACCCTAAGTTTGAAAACCACTGAGTTATTCCACTGCAGGGCCAGAACTAGACTTTTTGTCACCTGGGGCAAGCAGCCCCAAAGGCGCCCCCCACCGTGACCCGGAGGGGGGCACTGAGCTGAGAGCAGACAGGCAGGCTGGTTCTCTGGCCTCAGCTGAGCCTGCCTGTGCAGGCTGAAGACAGATCGTCTGCCCTGCTAGGAAGCAGGGCCGGCAGGGTGGAATTTTTCTATTTTGGGGGTCCTGGAAGCTGGTCCCTCAAATTTGCAGGGCACTCTGCCTTACATTAACCCCTAAGCCTCCCGTGCCCTGTTCAGCTCTATCTAGCCAGGCAGGTGCTTGGGCTACCTGCTAGGCATGGGGCTGGGTATTCCCTGCCAGGATTCGGCTGGGGAAAGGGAAAGTAAAGGGACTCTGACTCCAATAACTTATCTTAGTTATCTGCATGCTCCCCAGGCAGCTTACAGAACACCAGGAGCTTTAAGAGACTTGAGAGCGGCTGGGACATGCAAATCACTAAGGTAAGTTGTTGCAGTCAGAGTCCCTCTACTTTCCCCTTCCCCAGCCGAATCCTGGCAGGGGAATACCTAACCTGTCAGACTAGCACAAGCTCCTATCAGGAGGATAGGAACAGAGGACAGTACACTCCACTTCTTCGCTGCCAGGACCGATCTGTGTAAGCAAGGCTTTGGCGCCCCGTAAAATAATTCACCTGGGACTTTGCCCCTCTTGCCCTGCCCATAGTTATGGCCCTGCCCCACTGTACTTTGCAAAGCTAAAGTCAGATTCAACATTAGAATATAAGACAGCTGTCAAAGGCAAGACATGAGCGGTGTGTCCCAGCATAGGTGGTGATGTCTCTGTCACCCAACTGGCTTTGGAATGTGTAGGAGAAAGTAAAAGGTTAAAATAGGAAAGATAAGTAGAAGTGGTTAAGTGCTAGCTCAAGGCCTAATGAAGTAATCCAGGACAGTGGGCCTGAACTGAAGGTACCAACCAGAAACAGGTTGTAAGACTCCATCTTCACTGAAATTGGCAAGAAACAAGCTGAAGTTGCAGTAATGAGTATAAAACATGAGACTGTATCTGGAGGAAGGTGGTGTTGGATTGTTCTAATGCCAAAGAGATAAGGAGGTATGTTTTACATAGCTGACCCATGCACAGGCAAGGTTCCGGTCAAACCATGACACCTCGATGGACGGACATGCCCAGGGATGTATGGACCTATCAAACTGATGAGTGGCACCAAAAAAGGAGTGCATGGACCAATCAATGTAAATGCAAATAAGGATATAAAAAAGTAGGTGCCCTGGAGCTTACACTTCATGCAGCAGCCGTTTCATTACTTTGAGAGCAAAAATGCTGCCAACAAGTCTGTTGATATAAATTGTTTGCCATAGTGCTACATTGCAATAAAGTGTAGCCTGGCACCTTCGTTTCTACACAGATCCATGGTAGTGTTGGTTTCCTTGATCGTAAGCACTGCCTCAATTTACCTCTTGCACACAGCGTACGCCTAGTCTCCAAATCACTGAGCTAACCAAGTTCTCACTAGAGATTTAAGCCAATGGTAATCCAAAGCATTAATGTTAAGCAAAGGAATACCTCAGCTTAGGATCACCAGGATGAGTTCCTGCTTAAGATCCAAGCCAGATGCTAGACGACTGGGCTAACAGAGTCCTCACGTAGAGATCTGAGCCAGGGGTAATCCTGAGGGAGCACACCTTCAGAGATGCACGCACTCATCCAAACTGATATCAGCGCTGGACACAGAAGAACACTGACAAGGATACATCAAGCCTGATGTGCCTGACCACACTCTGCCTGGCATTCCACAGAAAGTAGTATAGATAGGAAAAATGTAACAAAACAACAACGGTTAAAAACTGGTGGGTTGATTTCAACAGCATGTGAAGACTACTGTAACTTGCAAAAACATATAGAAATAGGACTAGCTAAAATTCCTACATTTGAAGCACACCTGCTGTGCAGGTTGCCTTTTCATGTTGTACTGCTTTGTCTTTGAACAGTAAATTTGGCTACATTTGGTTATTTGGCCCCAAACCTTTTCAAGAATGAATCAGGAGCATACTCAAAGAAGTGTCTGCCCCTTTTTGGTCATGTCTTACACTCTAACTGGATTCTCTTCCATCTCTCACAGAACACCACTAATCAACCCTGGTGGCCTGTTTCCTGCTCCTTGAGTTTATACTGTCAGATGGGCACCAGGTCCATCCTTAGCAATCTCAAGTGATGACGGATTCCTCTCCCATAACAGTACTTATGTATTTTCCCTAGAGCCTGCGGATGGCAGATCTGAACCATACCTATTTTAAAGGAGAAAGAAAAGTCCATATATTACTTACTAGGTGCTTTTTCAGGTGAGCCCAGGTTTATTGTATTGTCAGCAACTCCCAGGGCAATGCCATTCACAGGAGAACCACAATCTGCCACAATGCCTAGACAAGCAGATTTCCCACAATCCCAGAGGTGAGCAGTACCATCTCTAGAACAGGAAATTACATTTCTCCCCCGATCCACAATGGCTGTGTCCAAAATACCTACACCAAAGCAGAGAAACCTCTCAGAAGGGAAGAGGCGAGGAAATCACAGCAAGGCTGGAAAACACACCTATTTTCCTTTAAAAATCTAGAAAGCATGCAACAAAATCTTAAAGACGGCAAGACAAATTGGGGGAAATCCCACTGGAGTTACCTCTGCTTAATCCAACACTGCCTCTGGCCCAAGAGTTAGCTAACCCCATCATGAATTTGGGCAGGTTAGTGGTACTTGCACACTCCAGCTACAGCAACACAGACAGAGAGCTTCTTACCAGCCGTCAATGTTCCTGTACATATAGTTTTACATCCGTATTGCTTTTAACATTTAGAGATGATATAGGACTTAAGAGCTGTATTTGCCCAGTTACAAGATTTAATTAACTGTCTGCATACAGAAGCCATGTCCAAATGCAGCAAGTTCAAATGCCAAACAAAAGTCAACCAAAACCAAACAAAACTAAATTTAATTATTCTAGCAGACAGCAGCTGCTGAGACAACTTGAGAGCCAATTATGTACACAATGGATTAAGACAATTTTGGAGAAAACAGAAGTCTGCCAGATTTCCTCTCACTGAGGCTCCGCTATGTTTTCTGCCAGTTTAATTTACAATATTTTTTGCAATTCATCTGCAAAGTATTTAGCACTTTTTAAACACAAACAAAAAGGTCAACAGATAATTACAGTAGGTTCACTGCAGGATGCCAGAAGAGCACTGTATTAACATTTTGTTCAAGTATTTGGACCGGTATTTACATTTTATAATGCTCTGCATTTCTAGAGTGCCTTTCGGTTGAGCGTAACACTCCATTATGCAGGGAAAATGAAGTACAGAGTCCATGACTTACAGAGGGTAAAACCGTCAGATTACCATCTGGGAATAGATCCAGAAACTCTTTTCTCTAACCACAAAACAATACTACCTCCAATAGGGTGTATATACAATGTGAAGGATTTCTCTAGTTACACTAGAATAAAGGGACTAATTTTTTTTCCCCCCTCTTGGGTTAAACCTTGTATTTTAACTATCAGGCAGGTGTGGGAGTTTAGCTGACTCTCCATCAGCTGTTATCATTCAAGTCAGCTGACGCATCTTATGTCAATGGTTTGAAAAACCTTCTTTATGAAAGTAAAGTCAGTGGCTGTGCCAGGATTGATGCCTGACAGCATATATAAACCCACTAGAAGCCTCTGCCTTTTATGGATTAAGAAATATGGGGGTATACCAATTTTAACATAACTTGTGTGTATATTTAATGCCTATAAATGGTTGGCATTGGATTAATAGGCCCTGGAAATCTAACTCTTTATCCACAGAACAGATCCAGCACAGAGAGAAAGAGGCCTCAGTCATAACCTGGAGGCTCCTCTCTAGGGGACATTGGAGTTCATTCTCTATCCCCATTTAGTCCTTTGCCTCCTCTCTGAGGCAAAAACTGATGCCACTTAGTGTCAATATTGGTAATTGACACCACCAGGATTCACATGCTGGGAACTGGTCTGAAATCCACCAGCTCCCTTCATATAGGCCACCACACCTGGCGTTTGTGGTCATTTACCCTACCATGAGCGAAGAGGAGGAGAAGTAACCAAAAACACTCATCAAGAGGAATAAAACCATCCAGATGGGCACATGACTCATGAACTAACCATGTGATCTTATCATTGCTCTTCCTCTGAACTGTCACTTTGTGGGCTTCCTAAATTCTGCATGACGCACCATACTTCACGCTCTCAGGCAAGAATCATGTTTTTACTCGCTCTAGAGGTACCTAGAACATTGCAGGACATTTGAAAAATAATTGACCCACTGAAGCAATAGTACAAACATGCTTAGCTGAACATGGAATCTCTACGACCGGAAGTTTTTAAGAGCAGGTTAGACAAGCACCTGTCAGGGATGGTTTAAGAGGGTCCTTGGTCCTGCCATGAGTGCAGGGGACTGGACTTGATGACCTCTCATGGTTCCTTCCAGTTCTATGATTCTATGTCTTGAAGAATGCTAAATAAGCATTAATAATGGAAGGAATCTTCAATGTGATCCATATCATTCAGGGGACATATTTAGGATAGCAAGCAATTTGACAGTCAAGGTTGTACAGAGGAAGAACAAAATTCTACCTTCGCCCCATGTTCACAACTCTGAGCAGGTTACTGTGCTGTTCTCTCCCTTCTCGTCCCTATAAAAATTAAAAACCTGAACTGCAACAAGAACAACTTCACGGGTTTAGAATAGCAGCCATTTTTGTCTCTATTTTATATACAAAGGTTTGTAGTCTGGAGAAGATATTGGAAGCATCTAATGTTAATGTACAGCACAAAAAATAGGTTGATGCTTGAACTTTATCTCTCTGGTGTGACGTAATTATGCAGGCAGCAAATTAAGCATTTCAAAGGTTGATTTTTGTACCTCCTTTGTGACCTTTAAATGTTACTACGCAGCTGGCATCTTCTGCCGACCAGATCTTTAGCTGGGCATCCATTCCCCCACTCAGGACCACAAGCCCCGACGGGAAAAACCTGCAACAATTCACATCATACACATGGCCTTCCAATAGTCTCTGGAAAAACAAAGAACTGTGTTCTAGTTCTACTGTCACAGCCCTGAAGCCATCCTATTGTAAGTTATTCAGTACTAGAAAAGCACAAAGTTTCTACCTAAATTATGACCAACACCAGGCAATCTCCACATTAGCATGTGCATCTGGAACAGACATCTTTTGTTAGACTTCTGTCCACTGGGTTCTCAATCTGCAATCTGAACCCATGAGCTGGCTGGTCAAATCTAGCAAGCAGATACTAGCAAGCAGATCCGCTGCTAATGAAGACTGCTATGGCTCCAGCAACTTGAGAACAGGCAATTGTTAGGCCCATGCTCAAGAGCCACCTTGTAAATGGGAGGAAGTCATTCATACCACAAATAAAGTGGTTGACTAGTCAAACCCCCAAGGAAAAAATGTGGGTTTAACATAGCCAATTTTCTGCAGTGGGAAAACAGATCAGAAGCAGACAGTTAACCACGGTGCTGTAGGTCCCAGGTCCATCCCTCCGAATTCTAATATTGACACTCACTGTCATCACAATGAGCATCATTTCTTTGGGAGATTCTGCCATAATCTAACAGCTCTGTGACCTCAAAAGAGGAATTTAATTTTAGTCTCCCTCGAATGACAGCACTGTAACTGCAGTGAACCTCAGTGCATGGTCGTCATCACTTAGGACCCAAAGCTAGGACTGGAACACACTGGAATCCATGAACTCAGTACAAAAACATACAATAACTTAAAGAGATAACCTAGGTTCTTACTCTGATTTCTCCATTAGCAGCCTGCCAGATTTTCATGGTCCCATCAGTGCTGGTGGATATGCCAAGGCCCCCACCATTGGAAATATCAAGGCAGGTGATCTGTTTGGAAAGACAGCACCATTTTCCATGACCCTGTGAACACTCGCTGTTTCTGCTAACAACCACAAAGGAATTTTGCAGTGAAGGAGACCAACTAAAGCAGGGGTTGTTAAACTTGGCACGCAGGCCTATGTGCAGCGGCACACAGGGCTCCTGGCCCTGCTCCCCTCACTGGGCCCACTGAGCCACTCCTGGCCCCTGCTGGCGGGCAGGGGCTACAGGGAAAAGGAGTGTGTGGCTCCTGTCCCTTGCTGGCCCCACACCCGGCATCTGCTGCAGGTTTGGGGGGGGGGGGGTTAGGTTTGGCACCAGCTGAACTAAAGCTTTCAGTATTAATATTTATATAAAGAGAGGTATTGCAGACCTCACCACTGCATCTGAGGAATCATAGTCAATCACTTCACATAACTGAGCAATTCTTGTGTGATAATACACCTCATCTGAGGACCTTTTATACACCTTGGCCTCACATATGTTCAAAGGCATCAGTTGATACATTTTAAGAATGTTTTAACTTCTTGGTTCTCTCATTTAGAGCAACAAAAAACCAAAAAGGTCGTCACCCATTTGGAAAAGAAGAGAGATTGACAGAAGGGATTGGCAGTTAAAGTGAGTGTCTCCCAATTAAACTGTTTTATACAGACATTCTGTGTCCCTCCCTCAAAGATGAGTTGGTGGTATGATCTGACCTGAGCCCAGGATTCAAACATGCTGGCTGCCTGGAATATCTGACATGAAGTCACCTCAGTTTCTTACAATTTGGTGACCCAGCTCAGGTAGATATGATCCCTGCCCTGATGATATTCCAGTCTAATATGCAACAAAACTCAAATACTTTAACAACATGGAAAGTGAGACTCTGATGGCTCTACATCAAAGTGGTTTTTTTGTTCCTTATTATAGTTGGCCAGCTTCCTTAGTTGTCACAGTAGAATTGGATCTCAAGAAGGATTTCTGGGACCTAGGGCTTCCACAGACTTTTACTGAGAAAAACAAGTGCCTCTCTGCATCATGTGTGACTGTTTCGTGTGTTTTTTGGAGGGGTATTTTTGATGGACTTTAATCACAATTAGTTTAGGTTTACAGAGGACACCAAAAAACACAAAAGGAAGCAAAATGCAACAGCACCCTCCTCTTGCATGTAATCAAAGGGATCTCTATTTTGAGCTGCAGAAAGGACTGGATAATTTACTTTAGATTGTTTTCATACACCACCTCCTTAAAAGTACTGGACAGATAAAGTAGATAAAAGTGGAAATACTAACTTAATTCCAACCTGATTAGAATAGTTTGTTGCCAAGTTCCTATGCAAAGTTACGTTGTGCTCCATTAACAACTGCAGACAAACAAAATGTTATTTACATCCATCTCCAAGTACCTCTCAAATCACTCAGCAACATTACTCACGCTTTTCTGATGAATTCTACAGAAGTTTGTGTATGGTGCCAAAAATTTTGTGGATACATTTTCATGAGGGCAAGAGATGAGTATGCTTTTCTAAAGGAGGGAGGAAAAGATTACAGTATCATTAGAATTAATTGTATACAACTATGTCTTATGTGCACGCACACATGGAAAAACCACCTCCTGAAAATAACAATACTATTCCTCCACCTACTACCTGCTCATTTTGCTGACTAAGTGGAGATAAGTAATTTATGGGAGAACAGACAATGTGATCAGTTTACCACACCAATGCCTACTGTAGGGTTTCTTGCACCTTCTGCTGAAGCAGTCACTACCATCTACTGTTGGAGATAAAAGACTGGGCAGATGCACCACTGGCTTCCTCCAGTCTGGCAACTGCTATGGTTTCTCAGCTTTATGCACCAGAAACATCAACTACCTTCCAAATGGAAGATTTCTACCACTGATGCCAAAAAAGCAGACCTGGATTTTCACATTCCATGTTTAATCTGTGAACTAGCAGAAAAAATAATTTCTTGATTAAGAAACCTAGTACATTCAGAATTTTGACCATGAAAGGTGAGTAACCTGAGCTAACCCCTTTCAGTGTCAGGCACTGGACATGAATGAGTGAAATAAGAAAAAAAGCCTCCAGATTTTGTTTTTCTGCAGTTACTTATCTAACCAATCCATATTTACAGTAAAACTGCAGATAAAGCCATGTAGATGGTTTTGAAAAGCAACTGCTGACATATGAACCACTAAAGACTCTCAGTTAAGAACATTCATGATTTGTGCATGAAATGTAAGTGACTTCAGTCCACAGGAAAACTTGAAGAATGACTCTTACTAAAGCATTAAGTTGCATTGTCATCCAGTGGTTTTCCTTCCATGTATGCTTCAAATACAAATTTATCTGACTGGAAGATAATGACAAGCACAACAGGGATCAAGATCAGTAGATATTTCACACCTTGGCCCCACACCAACATATCTTCAGGATATTCAGAAAGCATTCATTTTAAGTGCCAGTACAAATCAGTGCACAAAGTCTTTGGCCTTTCACTTTTAAGATTAAAGATTTTGGAATGAAATAAATCTGATGGTGTCTAGAAGACATCAGTTCAAAAAAATCATGTGCAATTAAATTCAGCTCATACAATTACCATGTCTAAACAGGACAAAATGTTAAGCACTTTCTACATAAAGTTCAGATTATAAAGCAGGACAGGGAAGAACATAGGGTATTGCTAGCATCACACTACTAAATGACTACGGCATTTTAATTTTCTGTTCTGGTTACCTGATGACCTTTCAAACACACTAATTCATTGAAATAAAGAGTACCTTGCTTATTTCATTTACAACAAATCCTTCCGAGGCTGAGATCTCTGGAACTCCATCTGCGCCAACTCCTTGGCAAGTAAGACAGCCATACAAAGTTGATTTCCCTGAAGTACAAAGGCATATTAAAGATCAGAGAAAATAATGATTTAGCATCTAATACACTTCACATGTAAATAAACCTCGCATTTATTTTCAGCCTTCAGTAATTCTCAGTGACACACAGGCAGCCTGTTTAGATCAAAAAATCTAATCTTCCTTTACGAAGCGGGTTTTTTTCATTTAATTAAACATTCCATCTCTAAGTGAAATTCACCTTGGACAAAGGCACTGAACACATCTGGGAGAAATTTCATGAATGTGATTGATGTGCCTTCTCTATCAGATTTCCTGCGCAGCCAGCAGCCTTTCCTGCGCCAGGTTTGGGATTCATTGATTGTAACAAGGGAACATAGAGGATAAGAATGGGAGTTTCTGTTGACCTCAGAGGGTATGTCCACACTCGCAAGTTAGTTTGAATTAAGAAGGCTTACTTCAAACTAACTTAGTACCCGTCTACACTAGTTCGAACTAATGAAAGCCCAAGGAATTCCTTAATTCGAATTAATGAAAGTTTAATTCAAATTAGTAAGAGCTGCCAGTTAGTTCGAACTAAGCCCAAGTTCAAACCAATATTTCCTCTAAGCTACATGACCACGCAGCCCCCGACACTGCCTGGCGCAAGAAAGGCTGCTGGACGCGCACGGCCGGCAGCTGCAGTCCCTGTGGGAAGCGAGATTCTGAGCTGAGAGTTTTTAAAACTCCTGCTCAGAGTCAGCTCTCACTGAGCCTGTGCAGACTGTCTGCACAGGCTCAATGAGAGCTCCCCTGGCAACTGGCTGAGCCACTCCCACAGCCAGGGAAGGGGGCCCTAACCGCCCCCTTCCAACTCCCAGGGAGGGGTGAGATAGGGGCCAGAGGCTGCTCCGCCCACCTGCCCACCAAGCCTCACTGCAGTGGAGTGGAGCAGCCAGCCCGGCCTACCCCCAGCCGACTGCACCTCCCTGGGGGGCGGAGGGGGCCAGTGCTGAGCTCCAGCATGTGGGGTCGGGGCCCTGGAGTGGCCCACCCCACTCCCAAAGAGTTTCAGCCGTTTCGACCCTGGACCACAGGCCATGGATGAGGCGCATTCAGGCCAGGGTGGGGTGGGACAGGGATGAAGCAGTCCAAACTCTTTGGGAGCAGAGCAGGCCACTCCAGGGCCCCAACCCCACGTGCTGGAGCTAAGCACCAGCCCCCTCTACCCCCCCCCCCAGGGAAGCGAGGCCAACTGGGGGTAGGCTGGGCTGCCTGCTCCGCTCCTCCATGGTAAGGCTGGGCAGGCAGCAGAGCTCCAGCGGGAGGGCTTGGGGGGTGCCAAAGGGGGGGGGGCAGGATTAGGCCTGCACAGGGAGGGGGGTGGCGCACACCAAGCAACACATGTTGCTCAGCTGTGTTGGCCCCTTAGAGAGAACAATGGTTCGATTTAAAGATGGTGTAGACTAGGATTAACCCTTAGTTCAAACTTAATAAATTCGAATCAAGGGCAGTTAGTTTGAATGAACAAAGTGGACTAATTCGACTTAACGTTAAGTCGAATTAGTCCACTTTGTTCATTCAAACTAATAAATTCGAGTTTGGTTTGAACTAAACTCAAACTTATTAGTTTGAATTAAATTCGAACTAATGTTTCCTAGCATAGAGATAGCCAAAGGGTCTGACAGGTTAATAAAGGACAGATCAGACCAGACAAGCTTAAATGCTTTTTTAACTACAAAGTTAGTAGATGAAAAGAAAGCAGTAGATGCATTTTAATTTAGCTAAAGACTTGATAGTATGTCAGGAACACTTACTTGAAAAATTAATTCACTTTCGCTTGGATAGGAACCATGTCATATGACTTGAAGTCTGCAAAGGACATTAAACTAGGAGGAGCTGGAGAAAAGTGTAAACACTGACCTAACCAAAAGGGGCCTAGACACAGGCAGCAAATAAAACTTGATTCAGCTCAAAAACCTGGAAGACACTTTCAGAACAGATGATCCTCAGAGATGCAAGAGTGACGCTTGACAGCAAGGAAGATAGTGTGGCAACAAGAAGGGTGGCTATGAGGTCAGGCTGCATATGAAGCAGGAACACATCACAAAAGGCAACAGCTGTTCTCTGTACAAATTCCACATGACCACACCTGGAAATCCATGACCAGTTCTGGGCCTTTTTACTAAGATAGTGACAAGACGGAGAGAGCTCCTGGAAGAGCAATATGAATATGGGATGGGAGTTACTGATTTATAAGGTGAGCATAGGAGTGCTACTGAGTTAAGGTAGGGTTGGAGGAGCAGCACAGAAAGCTCAGAGAAGCGAATACAACTGTTTAAAGCAGTGGCTCCCAACTTTTTTGGCTTGAGGGCCACAAATATTTTTATAATCCTGTAGGACCACTAGTCTATCAACTCATAAAAACTGTATTGACGTATGCACCATTAAGGATTACGAATCACCACGAATTTAACGTAAACATGCTGATGCTACTTGGTTCATTTTTACATTCGCTATTTCACACCTACAAATTACTCACAGCACATCACATGCTCACAAAGTACTAGTGTAGGTGAGTGACTATCACTATACACTGAAGCATATGGCTTGGCAGCTAAGTCATGGTGGGTGGCCAGCTAAGCGCGACCCAAGTTGGAAGGTACTGATATTTAAAGTCCTGCCCCTCTCCTCAAGCATGGTGGGTCCTGACTGCTCCACTACCAGTCCTCCTCTCCTCTGCCCCCCCCAACCCTCTTCCCAGCACAGTCAGACAGGAGGCAGTCCCCTTACTGATCTCCACTCCCCCTGGTGGTAGCAGGGAAACGAAATGTGTCCTGTAGTCCCATGTGTTCCAGCTGGCTCCCTTCTGCAGCCAGGGGGATGGGAGAGCAGTGCTCCTCTGCAGGGACCCCAGTGCATAGGGACCCAAGCAGAGCACTTTGCTATGCTCCCCACTGCAGCCAAGGAGGGGAATGCTGACTTCCCATCACCTTGGGCGCAGCAAGGCCCCTGGACCAGTCTTGTAGCACCACACCAAATGCACAGCAGCTGGGTCCTTAGGCAGCAGCTCCTTCCTGCAACCAGTGAGCCACACTGAAAGACCCTGCAGGACACTTTTGGTTCCAAGGCTGCTGGTTGGTAACCACTGACTTAAATGGAGCAACTGCCAAGGAGAGAGAAACATTCTTAAGGATCCTATTCTTAACAAGTTCTTATATTACCCTCCTCGTCACTTTCATATCTGAAGAATGAATTAAGAGACATGACTAACACCAGATACACACAGTTCATTCTCTCTCACTTCCTTTCACCAGGAAGAAAGCACGGGAAGTAGAGGGTTTTGGTTTGTTTGGACTTTTTACTTTTAAAGTGTACATTTTGCCGTGTGTTAACGTTAGAGACAGCAAGTCACGTTGCACTTGAAATGGAAGGGAAGGAGATTTGTGACAGTCCTTAGTTCCAAGGGGACTGTGTTCCACAATCTGAGACGAGTCCCAGAGAAAGCAGTCCTGAGCAGTGTACACAGATAAGCTTCACTCTTATGGCAGAAAATTCCATTGCGTCAGAAAAGCAGACCTGTTAACTACACTCTTTGTCCCAGAACTTTACACTCTTTAGATGTCCTAGGCACAGGCCACAGTAGCACCTTGAACGTAAGGATGAAGGTCTTGCACTTGACCTCATATTCTACAGAAAGACAATGCTGAGAATGAAAGACAGGTGCAATGGGGCTTGTAGTGGACCCACACTGATGAGGTATCCTGAAGCTTTCAGTTCTAGCTGAAGATTTCCAAGGCTCGATGCCTTTATGTAGCCCACAACAGAGGTGACACAGGCATATTAATGGAGATCACGTTCTTGTCCACTTGACAGTTACTTGTTGATGTTGCTATGTGAGAGATAAGCATCCAGGCACTCACCTAGACTCCACAGTCCACTGACCAATTATGAGTTTGTACCTTGAACAACCCAAGTAGACTACACCAGTGCTTCCCAACCAATGTGCCACAGCACACAGGTGTGCCAGCAGGCCTGAGCAGGTGTGCCACAAACTTTTTGAAAAACTACTTAAAGAGCTCTGGATTAGCTCATTGGTCCATGAATATTCATGAGTTCATTTGGAAACTACAAAGTGGTGTGCCTCCAGTTAATTAAAGGTTGCAAGGTGTGCCACAGCAGAGAAAATGCTGGGAACCACTGGACTACACTATGCTATGGCTGCAAACTCTGATCTAACAAGATATTTCCCTCCCTAGGTTTTTATTCTATAGAGCTCAGCTCTGGCTCACTCCCAACCCCACTCTCTCGAAGAAGGATTTCATGTGTGGTTCTGGTTCCCAACCTTTTTTGACTGAAAGCCCCCAGGGGGGTCCTGCATCCCAGATTGGGAATCATTGCTCTGTTAGATGCATCACTGAACACAGGCTCCTTCCAGATTATTGTGGAGCTCAGTGACAGGAAACCTCTTCCAGCTTCAGGGGAGCCCGTTCAGTGGAGACTGGATGCAGGAAGCAGCAGAGTCGCCCACCACTCACCTGGGCTCCTGCAGCTCAGCCAGGCTTCACCTTCGTTCCTCCTGTAGAAAACCACAAAGGGCCTGTTAGATACAGATGGGCCCAGCCTCACCGGGGAGGACAGTCAC
>ML682063.1:3833191-3861601 GCA_007922195.1 Podocnemis expansa
GGGGGGGCTCCCCCAGGACAGGGGGCTCAGGGGCAGGGAACGGGGGGTAACTCCCCAGAAGCGGGCGCAGGGGCGGCTCCCCGGGACGAGGGTGCCGTGGCGGGACGAGCCGCCCCCCGAACACAAGGGCTCAGGAGCGGGGCACGGTCCCCACCTCAGCACCTGGTTCCAGTCGCTCTGAATCCGCATCACCGCCGCCATCTTCCCTCAGCACCGGAAGCGCCTCCCCTGACCCGGAAGCAGCTGCCGGCGGGGCTCGCCCAATAGGAAAGCGCCTCCGCCCCTCCCCCGCCGCGCCCTTAAAGGAGCCGCGCCCCGGCGGCGGAAGCGCTCAGAAGGACGCGGCGGCTGCCGGGCTCAGGTAAAAGGCGACCTCGCGGCTGCTCCCCCCGCCTCTCTTCTAGCGTCACGTGACGCGCCTCGGCCTGCGCCAGCCGAGCGCGTGCCCCCCGGGACACAGAGGGGCGGGGCTCGGGGTCTCTGGGGCTGAGTTGTTAGCCCCGCCCCCCGGCCGGTTCCATCGCGCCCGGCGGGGAGCTGCTCCCCCCCGCGGACGGCGGGCGGGGGGCGAATGGATCTTTCCTGGGCTGTTCCCCTCCGCTGTTAGACCGGCCGCGCCTCACCCCAGCAGTGGCTGCTTCTTGGGGGCTGCAGCTGCAGGGCAGCTTACAACTGGGGGCTCTGCAGGGGCAGCCGTGTTAGTCTAGTTCAGCAAAAGAAGCAAGGAGTCCTGGGGCACTTAAAGACTAACAGATTCCTGTGTGTGCATGAACCTGTGCGAGGCCAGCTGATCCCAGGATATTCTGCAGAAGGGCCCCCTTCCAAGCAGGCATCCCCGTGTTATCTGTAATTTCCCCCTCCCGTAACCCCTGTGGCATGAGGCGCCATCCCTGTATTGCGTTCCAGTGCGTAGCCGTCTCAGGCTAGTCCAGCAAAACAAACAAGTAGCCCTGTGGCGCTTTTAAAAACTGACAAATTTATTTATGGCATGAGCTTTCATGGGTGAAAATCCCACTTTGTCCGATGAATGACGAAGTGGGATGGTGCCCAGGACAGCTCAAGCAATGAATACATTTTGTATCCTTCTATTAGGCACTCAGAGGCAGGGATACGTTATGTTGTCTGCTACTGTGTTGGCACTGTCCCAGGCATTGGAGAGCCCTGATCTCAGGCGGCCCCAGGTGTAAATATAATAAACATTTAATAAAAATTAGTATGGGTACATGACTTGCCCAATGTCATGTGGCAAGTCTGTTTTGGATATTTTTCAAGGCCTAAGTGTGGAAGACAAGGGCTCAAAATGAGGCCCACCAAAAATCCTTCACGCAGTGATGTTAAAATGGCTTGGGATTCCTTCCCTCATTAGATCTGTCCATCTCTAACCTCAATTCACCATTCCTTCTTTCTGATGTAAATAACAGCAATAAGGAGGAAAGGATGTAAGAGTGTGGCACGTAGGTCATGCCATGTCAAAAACAGACTCCTAGGCTATGTCTCCACTGGGAATTTAGTTTAAATTAACATGAACCAAATTAGTCCTTCGAACTAAGGAATTCCTTAGTTGAAACTAAGGAGGGCTTAGTTTAAACTTGTAAAACCTGTCTTTAGTTCAAACTAGCCATGTTAGTTTGAACTAAAAGCAGTTTGACTTTCTTCCTCGCAGGGTGCCTTCCTCTTTTTATGGGTTGGGTGGGATCATGGACCTTCTTGGGTGGCATCTTGCCACACTTCCCATGGTGCCCCCCTGCTAAGCCAAACTAGGAAGTCCTGTGCATGGACATGCTAGTTTGATTTAGGTTTCTAGTGTGGACATGCTAATCCAAACTAA
Source organism: Podocnemis expansa (assembly GCA_007922195.1). Taxonomy (NCBI): domain Eukaryota; kingdom Metazoa; phylum Chordata; order Testudines; family Podocnemididae; genus Podocnemis; species Podocnemis expansa. Next base: position 3,835,020 of record ML682063.1, read on the forward strand.
ATTAGTTCAAATTAATTAATTCAAACTAGCATTCCTAAGTGTAGACATAGCCCTAGACTCTAAGGTCAGAAGGGACCAATATGATCATCTCGTCTGACCTGCACAATGCAGGCCACAAAAACCACTCCCGTACTAAACCTCGTAGTCTAACTTAAGTTCTAGAGGGGTAGCTATGTTAGTCTGTATATAGCAAAAACAATGAAAGTCCCGTGGCACCTTAAAGGCTAACCAGTTTCTTCAGGCATAAGCTTTTGTGGGCTCCAACCCACTTCGTCAGATGCATGAAGTGGAAAGTAACAGTTAGGAGACTTGTATACACTTCCAAGGGTGAGAAACGTTACAATGCGGAGGTTAAGTGCTAACAGAATCAATTCAGTTGGGGCAGATGAGGCCCATTCCCAACAGTGGGTAGAAGGTGAGAATGTGTGAACAAAGACGATTACCTTTTGTAATGAGATAAAAAGTAATTGTCCCTGTTCACACAGGGAAAATAGATCCTTTTTAAGCTCTGTTCTGACTCCTGGTGTTTTGCTCCCCAGTTTCTCAGAGTAACACGGCAAACTGAAAGGAATGAGCTATGAAACACTTCAGAGCTTGTTAACTTTAAGTTGATAATACTTTATTGGTGTGACCAGTTACACTGCATGCAGTTGGATTCCTCAGTGGTTGGACAGGTATCTGGGATTCCTTGGTGGTAAATACAATATTAATTCAGCTTATGACAGGGCTTCAGTGTGTTTGCAGTTCAATCCTCTGGCCACATTTGCACTTGATGGCTAAATCAGGGGCATTTCATAAACATCAATTAATAAAACGGGTCTTGTGACCAAGGCACAGTGCTGATGATCTGTAGACCTGGGTTCAATTCCCAGTCTGCTACTGATGACCTGTGACACCTGAGCAGGTGGTTTGAGCTGAATTTTCAGAGGTTCTGAACATCCATAATTCAAGCTGAAGTCAGTCTCTATTTCTCAGTGCCTCGGTTTCCCCAACAGAGGGCAGAATGTCATCCTGCTTTCAGGCACTTGAGGACTATCACTAGGAGACTCCAGTGAATTTCTGCTAGCTCCCCACCCTCGGAACTCAGAATTGTACTGTTCTCACCATGAGCATGACCATTGTATGTTTCTTGTTATCCAGTCCCTCATTCCCTCAGTGTGGCGAGGACACATGCAAACCTTTATAAACTGAGCTGAGATTTCCCGAGCACTTCAGCCAAAGCTTATTCTTTTAAGTGAAGTATAAAACAAACAGATTTCTTAACTACAGAAAGATAAGTTTAAGTAGGAAGCCTAACTGTCAAAGTTGGTTACCTAAGAAATAAATATCAGTTTGCAGTCTGAGTTCTACAAACTCATCAGGATTGGAAGCAAGCAGTGTCTTACCCTGACAGATGCTGCGAATGGGTCACAGATCCTCAACACAGGCTGGAACTGCCTTCCAGCTTGGGCCCACCCTTCCTCAGTTCAAAGTCTTTGTCCTTGAGACCAGTGGCTCTCAACCACAGTGTCAGGACACATTACTGTGTCACAGAGATCTGGGGAGATGGCTAGATTTGGCCTGTGCATGGTGGGCTGGTGAATCCTGTAGGGTCACACCCCACAAAAGATTGAGAACCACCATACTAGATGTTTCTTCCAGGTGTTAAGTTGGGTGGGAAACGGCCTGGAAGAAAGGGAGAAGACCAAGTGATGATGTCACTTTCTCTCTAATAGTTTCTTCCAACTTACTTGAAAGATCATTTCCTCCCAGGTGGGGGGTCTGCCCACATTGCTCAAGCTGTCTCCATTGTCTACGTGCTCTCTCTGAAAAGTCTCCTGTAGTTAGAAGAGTGGATTCCCTTTAACAGGACGTCAGCACGGATGGCTACTTCCTTGTACCTGAAAGGCTAGTTGTGGGTGTTCCCAGACTTTCAAAGTATTTCAGCAACATACCCAAAGCAAAACTTGACCACACATACAATCTAACAGGCTATTGAGCTGTTGAACCTTGACCTTTAAAATGATCCCTCACAAGGCATGCATTGTACAAAACAGATCATAACCCTAAGAAAGTGGTGAATATGGGGTCCCAAGGTGCTGCTCTGAGGTACAGAGCGTCATGCCGAGTCCCTTAGGAGTTTAGAGGAGGTGCCAAGGTGGATGTGGATACATGGAATGCTGGGAATAGAGAGAGGCTGTGTGAAAGCTGGCAGTACAATATCTCCACTGGCTGTCTGCCCCCAGCTTCTCATTTCTTATTTCCACTTCACCAGGGGCAGAAGCCTTATGATCAATTTTTTTTGTACCATGACAAAGCTTTCTGCTGACATTTTCCTCCCCTTCTGCTATGCTCCTGTGATCCCACACTTTCTAGATCCAACAAGATGTCCAGTCCCAACCCTCAAGGTCACAACTGGAGCCGGAAGTCAGATGAGGAGGAGGATCCCTTGGATCAAATGATCTTGCGCACTGGTTGTGCCGCTTTGCATTATGCGGTGCAGGAGTGCATGGCAGACCATCAGGACTGGAGGAAGTGTCAGGAGCAGGTACAGGCTTTCAAGGAGTGCATGAAGCAACATCAGAAACAGCGAATGGAGGAGCTGCAGAGGAGGCAAAAGTTAGCCCAGACCAAGAGCTGATAGAAAAGACTTGAATGTGAAGCTCTAAGAATTCAAAAATCTAACACAGCCAAAGCGTGGAGAATGTTCAACTCCTGAGACAGGTACTGCTGAATCAAAGAGGGGTGAAACCTATTCCCTCTTGGGACCTGGCACAATTCAGGGGACTGATCAAAGTAAGACAGATGGGGGTGGCTTTGCTGATGTCTCTCTCTTTTTTTTAAATATCAGGGGAAAATGGATTTTTAATGATCAGGCCAAAAAAATAAAATATGGATTTCTTGTTGCTACTGTGGGGCCATCCTGTCATTCCTGTCTCCTGTTATTCTGTAGTGCCCATCACTGTAATATAGGAATTAAGTGAGCATGATCCAACCTCCTATTCCGGGGCTGTCTCTAGTACATTCTAAGTTTAGTGCACCCATGCCATGAAAGAAATCTAGGGTAGGACTGCAGTATGTGTTTAATTCAACTAGCCTGCCAGTGCGGGGTTAGGAACTGGCTGGGACATCAAATTTATACTTCACCTTTCAGGCTAACGGGTCCCAAAGAGTGTCACAAGTCATATTCATGCAGGACTCCCTTCACTCAGTCACCTCTAGAGTGGGGATCAGCAGGCTGCCATGCCCAGTGCTGCACACCCTGGCAGAGGGGAAATTTTGCCTAAGGTAAAAGCTAAAAAGTTAGTTTGATCCAGCTATATGGCTTAGGGGGTGTGAAAAATCAACATCCTTGAATGACCAAGTGAAGCTGCTCTAACACTGCTGCAGCCAATGCTAGATTGACAGAAGAATTTTTCCATCAACTTAGCTATCACCTCTTGGCCTTACTGTTCTACAGTGTCCCACTCCTTCAGGTCCAAGGAGATCAGACATGGCTTTGTTTTTCAAACTGTCATCTGAAAGATACCGCCTAGATAAAGTGAGTTCCAGGCACTGTGCTGATAGTGGCTGAGATCAGAATCTGCTATTCCAAGGAGTCTGTGTACTACAGATATTAATCACATTAAAAGAACATTATTCAGGTTACAAAGCAAAAACTCAGAAGTTAGAAAATGTCTCTGTACAATTTTACTTCAGCGTCTTCTGCATGTGAATAAGAGGGTGGCCTATGCCTTTAAAGGTCTGTGGCCTGCCAGCTCTGTTCCCTAGATGAGACCCACGTGAGAAGGGGTCAGGCTGAGAGAGGTTAGTGGAAGGAAAGGGGGTTTTTCTGACTATCCCTCTAGCAGAGAGAAAGCTGAACAGTCTATGCTGATTTGAGAATTTGTATTATGGTTGCATTAATAAAATGGTACTTTAGCAGAAGGGCCTGAAACTCTGGGTGTAGCAGGGAGTCCTTTGTGGTGAGGTCAGACTGGCAACTAGTTACAGGATGGTGCCTGACCCTGGAACCAAAGGGGAAACTGAGACAGTAGCTAGCTTGAAGCCAAGACCAGATAGGTGGCACTACAACTATGCATTGATACAATCTTTAATTACGTGATCATATACTTCCCACTCCCCTGCTCCCAAAACCACTGCAGAGAATGGCCAGTGCTCACTTAATGCCCTCCTGGACTTTCACATGATGCTTCCCTGCTGTGCATCAGCAACTCCCTTGGCCTGACCTACTTACTACACCTAACACATTGTTGTCAGGGTACTTGCCACCTTGTGTTTATATTGCACATCACTGGAAAACTAACAGCTCACTTGCCAAGTTCCAAAGGGGCAGCTGCAGTAGTCTAGTCCAGCAAAAAAAGCAAGGAATCCTGCAGCACTTAAAGACTAACAGATTTATTTATTGCATGAGCTTTGATTGAGCATGGTGTATGTACAGGGTGTGTAGAGAGTTTATGGATATGTGCTAGAATTACAGTCTTTGTTTTGTGAGCAATGCACAAGTCTGCCCTAGATAAAGGAATGTGTGTTTACTTGTCTGACCAGCCTGCTTGTCAGACAGGATTGCACTTAAATACAAGACAAACAAAGCCATCAGGAAAACAAGTGCAGGAAGGTGACTATTTAACAATCTTGCTCAGGGATGGAGACTCAAACCCACCCACCCCCCTTGCAGCAAGGTCAGGGAACTTGCATAAGATGTAAGCAGAAAGAGAAAGCCAGTTGATCCTCCTTCACCTGAAGAGACAAAACAAAGGAGGGGTTCTGTTATATCTTATAGACTCCCAAATTTATGTGGGTATATTCTTCCCTAGGATAGAACATAATGCATGGGTTGGCAACCTTTGCTGACCCCTGTGCTGGTCTCCGCCCCCCCCCCCCCTGCCTCATCTGGTGCCAGTGGCCCCTCTGCTGAAAAAATGTGGCAGCTGCCTGAAAATTTAGCAGCAGTCACGGCTGGGTGGGAGCTCTTCCCAGGCATGCCATGGAAACAAGTTGCCCAGAGTGGCTTATCTTAGTGATGTACCTAGGGATAGGGGTCCCCAGGCATACCACAAAAAATGGTGGCTCCGTTCAGGGGTTCCCAGGCATGCTGCAGAAAGAAGCTGCCTGGAGTGGCTCCTTTGGGGAGCATCATGCTACAGGGAGGAGCCAGTCGGGGTGGCTTTCTTCTGTGTCACATGGAGGCGTAGGCATGGGGGGACCCCCTGTCTCCCAGCTGAACCCAAAGGAAAGCACTGAGACTGGCTTTCAGTGGCAGGAGTGGCAATTTCTGTGGTACTGCAGAGGGCACTGCATGCTGCTCTGAATGGGCTCAGGTGCCACTGTCAGCACATGTGCCAGGGGTTGCCTACTCTGACATAATGTGTTCTAGCCCACAAAAGCATATGCTCAAATGTGTTAATCTAATGTGCCACAGGAGTCCTCACTGGTTTTGCAGAAACAGACTAACACAGTTATCCCGCTAGAACCTGAAGACACAAAGAGTCTGCGCACTTTGTCCCTCATTCCCCTACATCCCGCTAGCTAATTGGTGTACGTGGCCCCAGTCACAAAAAGGCTAATTAGGAGAGAAGGTAAACTATAAGGGCCCAGATATGAACAAATATTCCATTCTCCTCTCTCACCATTGCATAGCTCCCCCTGGTGGGACACTATGTGGTAGCTACATGGGCACCACATCTCTGCCCACTTTCATTCACACCTGTGTAAGTCACCTCCCAGCTAAATCTACTGTTACCATCCTGACCTGACTTACCAGCTTCCTCAGATTTAAACAAAGGGACTGACCTTCCTTATGAAATAAGTGCTGGAGATCATGGGCAATCCACAGTGGGGCAGGATGTTTCCAGCACCAGGTTGGCTCTAACTCAGCAGAATGGTGAGGCCTCAGTTGCAAAGTGGTGAAAAATCTGGCTATGACAAGGCATGAAGCTTGATATTGCAGCCCCCAGGCACACAGCAGGTTATAGTCTAAACCACGGGGCTGAAATCTCAATCAGAGTTTTGTTATTGTCCGTGTAGCCAGAATTTCACCCTATTACTCCATTTGCCCCCAAAATGCCATTGCATGCATCCCTGCATAGGGCATTGCTGTACATCAGAAAGATATGGATGCAGGGAAGCAAATGGCACCTTGTTCCCTACCTCTCCTCATCAAAAACATCCCTGAAAGAGCCAGCTCCCCCTCTCTTCTTAATCCACATTTAATGTGTTGTTAGAACCCTCCCCCAATCAAAGCAGCAGGATTTTAAAACTGGGACATCAGCTTTCCTCCCACTAGAACTAAAGTGAGGTAATTAGGCAGCAGATGAGACAACCCTAACTCAGGGTCAACTCAAATTCAAAAGCAAACATTCACATGGTAGAACACAGGACTCAGTCACAGAGCATAGGGAAACCAAGATAAAGGGAAATAAGAAAGGCCAGTCACTGGCACAGTCACCTTAGCCCAAAGCATGTGTCAAACCACACAAGCTGAATGTTCTGCTATATGACCAATTCCCTCTGTATTTCTGAGGGTCAAACTAGGAACAGATCCAGCATCTGGAACTTAGCTGAAATACATTTTCCAGGTGGGGCTGTCCTCCCTTTTCTGATGTGGCTGTGGAAGGGATGGAGGGAATTGGTTAAATAGAACAACAGATGTTGGGAGGGAGTTGGCTGATGTGATCACAAAGCCACTAGCCATTATCTTTGAAAATTTGGGGCAAATGGGGCAGGTCCCGGAGGATTGGAAGAAGGCAAATATAGTTCCTATCTTTCAGAAAGGGAAAAATGAGGACCCAAGGAACTACAGACCAATCAGCCTCACCTCAGTCCCTGGAAAAATCTTGGATCAGGTCCTCAAAGAATCAATTCTGAGACACTTGAAGGAAAACAGAGTGATCAGGAACAGTCAGCATGGATTCACCAAGGGCAAATCGTGCCTGGCCAACCTGATTCCCTTCTTTGATGAGATGATGTGATATGTGGATGCTGAAATTGCTGTTGATGTGATATACCTTGACATTAGCAAAGCTTTTGATATGGTTTCCCACAGTATTTTTGTCAGCAAGTTAAGGAAGTATGATTTGGATGAATGGACCATAAGGTTGACAGAAAGTTTGGTAGATCATTGGAATCAGCGGGTAGGGATCAATGGCTCAGCGTCTAGCCGGCAACCAGTAACTAGTGGAATGTGTCAGGGCTGGTTCTGTTCGTCTTCATTAATGATCTGGATGATGGGATAGGTTGCACACTCAGTAAATTCACAGATGACACCAAGCTGGGGGGTGGGTGGGTGTTAAACACACCAGAGGGCAGAGACAGGATTCAGGGAGACCTAGACAAATTGGAGCATTGGGCCAAACTAAATCTGATGAGGTTCAGAAGAAGTGCAAAGTCCTGCACTTAGATGGAAAAATCCCATGTACTGCTACAGGCTGGGGACTGATAGACTAAGTAGCAGCTCTGTAGAAAAGGACCTGGGGGTTATGGTGAATGGGAAGCTGGTTATGAGTCAACAGTGTGCCCTTGCTGCCAAAAAGGCCAATGGCATATTGAGCTGCATCAGCAGGAGTGTTGCCAGCAGACTGTGGGATGTGATTATTCCCCTCTATTTGGCACTGGTGAGGCCACATCTGGAACATTGTGTCCAATTTTGGGCTCCACCCTACAGAAAGGATGTGGACAAATTAGAAAGAGTCCAGTGAAGGACAACAAAAATGGTTAAGGGGTTGGGGCACATGACTTACAAGGAGAAACTGAAGGAACTAGACTTATTTAGTCTGAAGAAGAGAAGACTGAGGAGGGATTTGATAGCAACCTTCAGCTACTTGAAGGGGTACTCCAAAGAGGAGGGAGCTAGGCTGTTCTCAATAATAACAGAGGACAAAACAAGGAGCAATGGTTTCAAGCTGCAGCTGGGGTGGTCAAGGTTGGATATTAGGAAAAACTTTCTCACTAGGAGGATGGTGAAGCATTGGAATGGGTTACCTATGGAGGTGGTGGAATCTGCATCTTTGGAAGCATTTAAGGCTCACTTAGACAAAACCCTGGCTGGGATGATTTAGTGGGAGAGGTCCTGCTTTTAGTAGGGGGTTGGACTAGTGACTTCATGAGGTCCCTTCCAACCCTATGAGTCTATGAATGGAGCCTCATTTTCTTCATCACTTCTCCACATACACTCTCACAAGCTAAAGAAGAAAACATTTGTTAAAACACTGGCAGCATCACAGCTGTTCAATGTTCCTGAGTAAGTTCAGGCCTCAGAGACTCCAGCCTCCTGTAACAGCTTTAGTGTGAAACGGACACTTGGGGTTTTTCAACACAACCTGCATGTTGACTGTGGTATTAATTTAGTAATTGAAGGAACAGAGACAGCTAGTGACCTGATGATCTGCTGGTGCAAGGCTCAGGCAAATGCACCAAAATAAATCCCCCCACTTTTCTACTGGGTCTTACAAAACCCAGTGTTTAAATTAAGGACTAAGGAATAGAAAGAAGTGGCTTCCTCTTTCTGCGGCTCTGTCTGCACTGAACCGCGAAGCATGTCTTCTAACCTGCATCACAAAAAAATAAAATAGCAGCTTGGATGCTGTGGCACAGGCAAGGTCTGAAGCCAGCTGCCTGAATCCATGCCTACTTGCCCCCCACCATGTCTGAACTTTGGTGACCATCCTGAGCTTCTGCCTGAGCCATAACATCCACACTGCTATTTTTAGCACCATAGCACGAGTGGAGCAAGTGTGACTCTCACTACCAAGTCTGTAAGGCTCACTCCCAATAGCAGTGTAGACGTACTCAAACACTGAGTACCCAAATAGCTCCCTTTGTACTTGATGGGTGTTACTGGCTGGCTGATCGGTATTTATGAATTATTAAGATGCCAGTAGCAGAGTGGAGGGAGTAAGCTCTTCGGGTCCTTTTCCAAACCCAAGTGACTAAACAAACAAGGAATCCTGTGGCACTTTTAAAGACTAACAAATTTATTTATTCCATGAGCTTTCATGGGAGAAAAATCCCACTTTGTCAGACACTTCGAAGATGTGGAACTTAACAGAGGAAAATAAATGCAGAGAAGTTTGAGTCATGGGATCAGGTCAGACTGTGACAGCAAATCAAAGCAGTTAAGATTCAAATACTGGAAAATAGTCTGACTTGATCCTACGATTTACACTTCCTGCATTTATTTTCCCCCCATTCTGTAAGATGCTCATCTTCAAAGCATCTGATGGAGTGGGATTTTCTCCCACAAAAGCTCATGATACATCAATTCCCACAAAAGCTCATGCGATAAATCAGTTTGTTAGTCTAAGAGCCACAGGACTCCTCATTTATTTTGCTGAACTAGACTAACACAGCTGCCCCATTGGAACTTGTCTACAGTGTTTAAAGAAGAACACAGAAGCTGGACTATGGGCATCTGATTTTGAAAACCTCAGCCTAAGAACCTGCAGGTAAATAAGAAAAAAAAACAGCTTCGATTTCATAGGAGCTTAACAGAACTTCACAACAAAAGACAAAGCTCTGAAATATTCCCCCAGACACCAGCCCTGCAAACTCCATAGCAAGCTACCAGGGGACAACACACACAGCCAGTGAAACAGAAGGAAGCATCATATCACAGAACCAAGTCCCACTGGTGGATCATACATGGAGGAGGTGAGGAAAGCTACCTTTTCACAATTAATCTTTCTGGGGATATTGCATCCCAACTGCAATTAAAGATGAAAGAACAACCAGCAGAGACCATAAAAATGGTTTGGGCAACAACTTCCATGTGTGAAAGCCAGTTCTATTCCTTATGCTGGTTAAGAGTTACCTGCCAGGTAGATAGGGACCTGCTTCTTCTCTTTTATACCAGTGTAAATAGGGAGTAGCTCCAATTTAGTAATGGAATTATATTGTATAAAATGGGTGCAAGTTTTACCAGAATCAGACCCATTTTTTCCTAACCACAGAAACATGAAGTCAATGGGCAAGAATCTTTTGCATCTTATGTAGCCTGTAACATATGCGTAAAGCCAGGTGCAGCCTGGCTGTAAAATGTTACCTGTCAGAAGGTACCACTTTTGTCCCAACCTTCCACAAGTGAAAATGACTACACAAGTCCCAAGGCAGTGGAGAATGAGATCCAAGCTATGTATGTGTTATATAGGCTCTGAATGTTTGTGAAAACTGCCAAAAAATTCAGATAGGCCTGTTGTCAAGAGCAAATCCAGGGGGAAATTATGCATCATTTGAAAGGGAGAATAAAAGTCAAATACAGCAAGCCAAGGAATAATTTGTCTGTGTAGTCTGATTTGTTGACAGTCGTCCAACTTTCACCTGTTCCTGGCCTGGGATTAAGTTATTTTCTCTTCCTGACTCATCTCCTGATTGGTTCAGCCACTCATGAATCAAGATCTCTCTCATTCATGATTAGGACTTTCCACCCCCACCCCCCAACCCCCAGGGATGTGGAGGCTCCATTCAAGTTGGCAAAATGCTTTGAGGCCCATACAAATGCAAGGAATTATTGCAGCAGAAAATGAACTAGACCAGACCACTGCTTTAACACCAGTAGCATTGGGGGGCATATTTGGGATTAGATATTCACCCGCACCATTTCTGGAACAGGACTAGATTGAGCAACATTATTTCAGGTATGGATGGGATTTGTACTACATCTTGATCGTGACATTCACCTTTCCCTGGATCAATGAGAAAAGACAGACATCTTCTCAACACCAAGTGTGGTTGGTAACAACTGAGGTCCACCGCTGTCTTCCATCTCTCTCTCTGGGTCTGACTCAGCTCCTGCTGCAGTCAATGGAAAGAATTCTATTTCCTTCAACAAGAGCCAGATCAGGACCTAAGGAGCCCTCCATGTCTAGACCACAGGGGGAACAGTGCCTGAGCAAAGATTGTGGGACTGGGCCCTCTATTTCTAAACCAATGTGCTGAAAAAGCACCCAGGACAGAATAAACAGACACTAGGGTGACCAAATCAAATGTGACCCAGCCTTTTCATTACCACACTAATGCAGATCTCTGTGATAAAGAACCAACTGGTCAGATACACATCATGTCCATTTGACTCCATTAAAGTAAGCTCCTCAGTGGCAGAGCAGAACTGGCTTCCAAGTAAAAAACATATCAATAAGACAGTATTAAGAGTTGCCTTTGAAGGCTACCAGGAACCAATTAAGCATTACTCTGGCTTCACAAAGATGGCTTTGAAATGGATTGGATAGTTTCATCTGGCAACTGGCTCAGTCTAATCGTGCCATCAGCTCTTCAAGTTCCGGTCGGGCCTTTAATCGAACCTTGAAGTCTGCCTCAGTATGCTGTGGGGAGGAGAAACGGAGAAGTAAGAATTAGTCTTGATTGTTTTCTAAAGTGACTGCAAGACAATTAACTTCTGATACTGAGAGAGGAAGCGCCAGTGTTCTGTTTTGACCGAGAGCATGGGCATAGATTCAGCTTTCCCACTGAGCTGCACAGAGCTTGAACCTTTTCAAGCAAGGTTTGACATGCAGTGCTATTGTAGCTCAGGAACTCAGTTTGCTTTAATCTCAGATATGAACTAATCTGTAATATCTTTCATCCCAGAATTTCAAAGCACTTTACATCCACTAGTAAATCAAGCATTTAATTGCCCCAGTGAGGCGGGTTCAGAATCAGTGTTTCACACATGGGGCTAGGAAGCCAGAGAGAGGTTAAGAGCCTCACCCAAGGGCATAGTGAGTCAGTGGCAGAGGCAGGAACAGCATTCAAGGGCCATAACCGTCAGTGCCTTGTCCTGAACCACTCTCTGTAGAATCCACTACATATTTGTGCAAAGACTGAATTATACAGAGCCGTGAGAAGACTCTCTGAAAGCTAGAATTAATATTTCTTTAAAGAAGTATGTTATAAAGGGAGTCTTCACAGGGATTTAACTGACAGTGGTGAATGCATGTCTGATTCTCTCACTTACGCTGGTCTAAATGAGGAGAAACTCCACTGAACTCAGTGGAGTCACACTGGTGTAAATGAAGAGAATCATCACACGAGTGCAAATGCCTGGAGTCAGTGAATAAGAATTCCAGATACAGCCATACACCCTCCACAGCATGACCAGACTGGGGTAGCTTACACACTCCTCTGGGAAACACATCCCTTCCCTAGGCTTCCAAATCAAACACCTAAGATCTGTCTTGATTGTTTAGCTTAACTAGACTAACACCACTACCCCTTTGGAATTTCTGATGTTTACAGATCATCGTGAGCTACTACTGATGCTGGTTACGAATAAACAGAAAACTAAGCAAACAGCTGTACATACGGGAAAGCAGAGCTATCTGTGCAAATTGTAGAAGTTCATTTTCAAAGACAGATACAGTTTAATTACTGGGTAGGAAGGGGAAATGGAAGATCTAGCTCTCTCAGCCCTATTCCTGCTGCCTACATCATAATGCAGAAAGTCTGTAGCATGGCACAAGGTCAGTTGTTTCTCCTAAAATAGTGCTCACTCACACTCTCTCCAAATTGCAACCCGAAGGCAGAAAGGTGGGACCAGGATTTAAATAGGAAAAGAGTATGGGGCAGCTTTTCCTGCAATAATTTTGTTTTTGTAAACCTAATGCAAATGAAAATTCTTCACAACCCATTAAGAATTGTACTTTCTTACTTTAAACGGAGCCATTGCATGTTTTTTGATCCACAGAAACTACGTGGCCTAAACAGAGCTTCCCACAGTTAATCTGTCTTTCTCTGACAAGGACATACAATGTCTGGTGGCTTGAAGGATTAAATTTTCCTCACCCCCAACACAGTGAAGGTTCTACCTATCCACAGCTCAGCTCAAGCATATGAATTCTGGCCCATCTCAGTGCTCTCATGAAACAGAACGTAGTAGCGAGCTTCTACAGAAAGCAAACAAAAGCCCTTCCCAGGAAGAAGGATTATCCGGCAGTGGTTACAAGAGGGCACTGGGAACCAGAGCTTCTGGATTCCATTCCTACTCTGCCCTGACCTCACCTCCCTAGTTTTCTGTAAATCAATTATCAATTTGTTTCTTTATTTGTCAAACAGGGATGATGCATCTCTCCTCCTTAAAGGACTTTGTGATCCTTGGATGAAAGATACAGTATGAGCACTGTTCAGTATTAAAGGAAAGCATATTCTGACCTAGACAGTTTACTCTAGCTGCAAAGCCATTTATCATCCACTCTCCTCACAGGAGGTAATGGGAGCTGGTTGGAAAGGTGCTTGTGATTGGGAAGGAATGTCACTGGATGTGAAAGTCTAAATTTTATCCAGGATGCTGGTCAATGAGCAGGGGTGACAATTTCAGGTAGGGGCCTGAATCACAGTGGTGCTGGGCACCTACAAGTTAATGAGAAAGGTGGGTTTCCTAGGATCAAGCCCTTGTTCTGTGCTGTTGCAAAGCATATTTCATCACATACACTGTAAATACTTTCTAAAAGGGCACATGTCGGTAAACTTAAATGTACCTCTTTCACTGCCAGATGGACCCCTTCGGGCTGGTTGCTCTGAATAACCTCCAAAAGTACCGGAGCAAACGTTGAACTCAAACCACCGATCTGAAAGAAGAAATCACACACTGCAGGAGAAAAGCCAAACACAGAGAAGACCCAGTATATTAATGGCTCACCAAAGGAGTTGATTTCAGTACAAGCCCAAGGCAGAGTCCAAATAGGACCACTGCAGTCCAATCCCTCAAGACTAACACACGCAACTGCCTCTTGCAGGACATCTTCCATGCACGCAGTATCCCAGTGTGCCCAGATCTGACCTTTAGATATGAATGACAACCCTCATTTCCACCCACAGTCTGAGTGAGAACCTCAACCACAGCTCCTGGGGGACTGGGGCGCATATTTTATAACTCTCCATCTCGCTATTTTTCTGTCTCAGTTGAAAATTTATTTCCTGTTCCTTTCCTACACCACTTAACTTCTTTCACTGTGTGTTGCACACGGCACCCCTACATACACCCTTATGGTGTGACTACGTCTCATTCATCTTCACCCTTATTGTGTAACTATGTATTGTTTAATGCAGAGTATGGCATGTAAGATGCTTTTGGAATGGGCATGGCAGGCCGAACAGCAGTTTGCTTGTCTCAGCATCATGTCTGTGGTGTTATAAGCCTGGAATTACATAATCTTCTGATTGAGGCAGATCTATAGAGCCCCGCAAATCCGCGGATATCCACCTTATATCCGCATCCACGGATACAACACGGATATCCACAGACCATTTCTTGCAGATGCAGATCAGATACAGATCCACATATTTTTATCTGCACAGAGCTAGAGCCCTGCAAATATGCGGATATCCGCGGATATCCACATTATATCCGCATCCGCTGGTACAACATGGATATCCGTGGACCATTTCTTGTGGATGCAGGTCGGATACGGATCCACTTATTTGTATCTGCGCAGGGCTCTACAGATCTAGCCAGAACTCTATAGAGCTTGGAGGGCCATTCGCACCTCACTGAGGCCATACCAAACAACCCAGGCTCAGCATTCTGGGAACAAAGGACCAGCCTTGACATCAACAAGCAAACCCACAAAGAATCACAGCGTCTCAGAATGTGGAAAAAGCTATGCTTCAGAGGGGGCAAAGGAACATGCTGAAAAGGAGGGACATTTTGGCTGTGAGCCCTCTTCCATGCCATCCACAAACAACAATCAAGAAACTGAAGCATTGATCACAGGGGCAGGGCCTCTGGTGAAAACTTCAAGACTGTGTGGCTGCTGAAAGTGTTAAGCCTAGTTTAGATTGTGATTTGCCTTTTCTTTACTTCTGATCAAATCTCACCTGCTTTCCTTTGTATTATAATCACTTAAAGTCTTCCTCCATTTAATCAACATGTACATGTTAATTTTATCTAAAGCAATGCATGTGGTGTAAGGTGTACTCCACATACAGTGACAAAGTCAGTGCCTATCAATTTCTTTGCTAAACTGACAAAATAATTATGAGAGTACAGCATTGGACACTGTGAGACAGAAAGTCCTAGGGTTGCATTTGGGGTTGGGGGGGGGGGCTTTCTATTGCATAATCTCATGAGTTGCTGGCCAGAAGCACTCATTCACTGAGTTGAGAGCAACTTGCTGGCATGAAGCTGTGAGTGAACAGCCTCACAAAGAGCACAACAGTGTGAAACGGTTTCCAAGAGCAAGGGATTAGGGTGACGCAGCAATACACCAGTAAAAATTGTGGAGGGGAACATCGCACTGCTAAAGAGAAGCAGAAAGGTTTATACACAGATGTATGTGTTGGTTTGTACACACACTAGAGGTACAGAGACACATTCATGCATGTCTCTTTTTTAATATTCAGGTTAGACTGTCACTATATCTGGATCCCTACTATGGAAACTTGGGACACCAGTGTCACGAAAGTTCTTAGTATCAACTCTTTGCAGTGGAAAATTTCTGCCTTTTAAAGTTTAACTCAGAAGAGGCTGAACCACAAGACTGAGCCCTAATCTATACCTGCTGCACTTTTTGGCGACAGTCGATGGGAGATACTCAAGGTACATAAAATACCTTGTGTATCTCCTAATGACTTACAAAGAGCTCTGTACACACTACACTCAGCTGACCAGAAATGCCTTCCAGTCAACTTACCACAACTTCAGTTCCAGGGCTGGCATTACTATGGCGATTTCTGGATCAACTGTGTGTTTACACAGATCACTCAATTGAACCCAGAAGATCATGCTGATGACGGCGATTTTGCCGCTGTCGGTATAGATTTACCCAGAGTGTACGAAGCTAAAAGAGGACGGGGGATGGCGTCACTGAGGAAACAGACTCCTATTTCAAAACTAGGGGTCAAGATAACCTGTGAACTTTAACAAATTATTAAAAATCCCTTTTCCATCAATACTGTTTATCATTCAGTGTAAAAGAGATAGCTCCTCTAATGGTCAACTGGGAGACAAGCCTTCTGCATGTGGCTCGTCATGTGACTTCTAGCTAATGAACTTTTGCACCTCAGTTACTACACACAAATGAGTAGGTCACATGTACGGTGACATGAGACCCTCGGCTGTAAAATGCTGTACAGAAGCAGAATGTTGTTATACGCAAACAGAAGTTCATACCTGAACAACTCGCTGGTGGGTTGTAAGAACGGCATCCAGGTACAGCCTGGAGCTTTTCTCAGACACAAGCATCATCTCCATGGTTTTAGTGGGCATCGCATAGCTGCAGAAATAACAAGTCAGCTATCAGGATGGAGAGTGGGGGGCAATGTCAAAAGCCCTTGAGAGGAACAAGTGTATTTTCAGCAGAAGAGAACATGACACGAAATGAAGCAATCATGGAATGAACTATGCAAACAAGGTCAACTGCACACAGGACAGGGATAAGAGGGAAGTATACAGTTTTACTGCTGGCCAGAAGCAATTTCGGGCACAAACACTAATGCAAGAAAAGAGAATTTTATTGAATGGTTTTGTCATTGAAGAAGAGATTTAAAGCAAACTTCCAGCACCCATTTAATGTTTCTGGGTGTATTTTCATTAGCTGTAACTGAGTTGTGCCTGTCATATTTGTTGTTAAGAAGGATAAGAAATAACTAATATGGCATGCCGTGACGGGAGACTGTGTACAGAGACAGACTTGTCCAAATTCTGTCCTCATGCCCATAAATCCACAGATTTCAGTGTTGTTACTCTGGATTACAGTGGTGTAAATGAGAACAGAGTTTGGTTTACTGCGTGACCCCCTTGTACTGCAATTCAAGAGAGGAGAGAATCTTGTGGCACAGGATTCTGACTCACTAGGTCTGGGTTTAATGGCCAGGGCAGCCACTGACTTCCTGCACGACGCTGGTCAAATCACTTGATATCTCAGGGCCTCAGTTTTACATCTGTCTAACATGGTTAACGTTTCTTTTCTCCCATGTGTTGTCTATCATATCTATTTAGCTTGTAAATTCCTGCACCAGGGATTGTCTCTTAGTACTTGTATAGCACCTACAACAATGAGATCTTGACCTCAGTCAAGGCAGGCAGGTACAACCATATCACAAGTAATAACCTATATGTGAACCACCATCTAGGGTATGAAGTAGTGGGCTCTTGTAAATATTCATAGGCACATCCAAGCAGAAGGCACTTCTAGCATCTGTGGGTCTCATTCTTAAACATTTAATCGGGCTGAACAACTCGAGGAATTACTGATAGAAAAGAGTTTAAGGGCAGATGGATCTTCTGACTTCTATGGGATATCCTAACAGGATCCAAGAGCCTTTTAATATGAGGGTGCTGTTCATAATCCAATCCAGTCTGGTACTGATCAAATCTTGACTACCTGACAGTTGTTCACTGAATTATAAGGAGAAATTTGGGAGTTTAAAACATCCACATTAAAAATAAAATATGAGACCATCACAACTGGTCTATGCATGCAGGACTTTCAACTCCATTGCTGTTGATTCAGCACCTCATATGGAGGCTAAAAAAATTCAATTTACTTTCTTCACATTTTTAAACAGGATTTAAACAGGGAGCACTATGGCCAGGTGTATGTGAAACAGTATGTGGAGGCAGATCCCCCTATGTGCAAACATCTGTTTGCAGTGGTTATGACAGGTCCCTTGGTCAACAATACAAAGGCCCCAAAAGATTCAGCACTAATAATTTACAGGGATTTGTCAAAGCTACACACTTTTACAGATAATCTTTGTGCATCCCCTCACAGAATTGAACAGATGGCCTGGTTTTGTCCCATAACTTTTGCTCTCCAAATGTATTGCCTCTGGAAAGACACTCCAGCAGTCATACACCCTGCTACAAGATCAGCAGAACCGTTCAGAACAGTACAGCTGTTAAGAATCAGAGCCATTCCTAGGATACAGCAAATCAGGGTGATCACCCCAGGCCCTGTGCTTTGGGCCAAGACTGGCTGGCAGGCTGATGACTGCCGCCAGGGTCCTGACTAGTAGCTGGTACCAGGCAGGAGGCAGAGGTTACAGGCCACCCCTGGATGTGCACGGAGACCCAACGGGAGGTGGGGAGCTGCTGTCAGGGTCCTGACTGTACGCTGAGACTCACTGGGATGCAGGCAGCTGCTGCTAGGGTCCTGACTGTGTACCAAGACCCAGTGGGAGGCAGGTGGCTGTACCAGGTGGGAGGCAGCAGCTGTACCCTGCCTCTCAGCTGGGGAAAAGTGGCTGCTGCCAGGGCCCTGGCTTTCCCTGGGCCTCCAAGGATGACCCTGTTAAGAGCTGCATGTCTCCTCCCTAGATCTTATTTTGGAACTATGGTTACAAGCAAGACCACAACTCTACCACCAAGAAAGCATCGCAAACCTAAACTAGTGGAGAGGAATAAGCTCTGATAAGCAAATACATTCAGCGAACATTTCCTTAATAAAACCATCTCTGCAGATAAATTCTGGACATGGAAAATGTTAGCATTAGCACCCAAAGCTAATATCAAGTTTAGATGAACAGAGATGGTTCGCACACCATTGACCTGTTTCAAGCAATCAGCTGGATAAGGCAGATGATGCTGCATCTCATCATATCCTTCACAACCCTACTGGACAGAAACAAAGTGAAAGTGTAAATTCTGGCAACAAAGTTGGGATCCCTGGAGAAGAACTAGTTCATCTCTTGCCCCACATCTAGTTCAATGTAGCCTCTGCTGGTTATAAACTGAAAAAGTGCAGCCCAGCCTCTTCACAAATGCTGCCATTTGAGAAGCATTTCCATGTCTTCAGAAAGCAAATTAAAAACACAGCCTTTTAAGGCTCTCTTGTCCTATTTTTAGGAAAATTACAGCTGTGCCAGAACAAGCAATTTATAGGACAAAGCCCACAGGTCACTGTGCTGCCTGATCCAAGCTCCATGCTCTTACTGTAATTTTCAGAGCTTTTAGATGACTAAAAAAATCAAGACAGAGTGGGTGTAAAGTAACCTTATCTCTAAATGTGGGGCAGCAAGGAGAACTCCATCCACGCAACAGATGCATGGGAACAAAATCTGACAAATCAGAAGTTCTGTCTGCATTATGTGCCCCACTTCTCTTCAGAGACACAGACAAAAAATGAAACATATCAAAAGGAAAAAAACATAGTGCCACTTAAAGAAATAAGATACAGCATTTTAACGCCCCACAATATGTGGATGGCAGGGATTCTGACTCATCAAATGTGTGGCGCCACTCATCTTCAAAGAACTCTAACCACATCCGGCCACCCTCAAGACCTGTGAGGTAAGCAAGCATTAGTCAGCACATTTTGCACAAGGAAAATCTTGGATCAGAGAAGTGGAAAATCCATGTCATAGCCTGGATTGGGACTCAGAAATTCTCCTTTCCCATTTCTGTGCTCAAATGACTAGCTAATGCCCCCTTCTCCACTGACTGAAAACTGAGAGCTAATTTCTTCCCTGTGAGCTGCCCAGCCAGTCTCTTGATACCAATCCTGGACATATTCCTACTTGAACAGTGAGGACAGTAGAGTCCACAGAGACTGAAGGAAAAGAAGAGATTCTAGAGAATCACGCTGCAGGTCAGAGGGGAAACTCAGATACACATACATCACAAAAATTATTGCGTTCCTGTCTACATAGCACCTTTGCCTGCAAGGCTCTTATTGTTGTGCTGCATCCTGCAAGACCAAAGCACATATGGCATGTCACATAAACACAGAGATCACATACAGTGGTGGCCTTTATACCTTTCAATCACTTCAACGGAGAACCGGTTGCAGAGTTTATGAACATACTGAGCATAATGCTCCACCAGGCACATGTCATAGCCAGTCATCTGTATGTTCAGGTCTCCATATTCATGATCTGATCCAGGATTAATCTTTTTCATCTGTATCTTCTCCTTTTTCTTCTTCGGAGGCTATAAGAAAGTGAAAAAAAACTTTTTGGAAGGCTTGGAAATGTCTAACTATCCAAGATTCATGCCCAACAGTTATTAGAGGGCTGGTAGCCTGGACTCTATTCCCACTTCTGACACAGATCTGCTGAATAAGCTTAGGCAAGTCAAGGCTCCTCTGTGCTCACTTCCCCAGCTGTAAAATCAGGATAACACCTAATTTACAGGAATGTTCTGAGGCTTAACTGAATGAGGTCCTTGGATGACAGGCCTTATGGAAGAACCATAGCTACATGAGCAATGCATTCTTAGCATGACAAACTACTTCTTCAAGAAGGAACTGAGAAGCTGGAACAAACTGCTTCTATTTCCACCTCTGCCTTCAAGGCAACTGTCCGGATGAATTATTGTTTCATTTTTCCAGAAATGTGTCTTCTCCAAATGCCAGGCAAAGTTTAAAATGAACCAGGACATGACTTATTAATATTCAGCAATGGCTTGTGGCTAGTTTAGTTAAATTCAACATAATTAATAAAATAAGGATGGGCTTCGAACATGACATTTCCCACTGCACATCATCTCCACTGGGAGAAGCAGAAGGCAAGTGGCAGAATCTTCTCTTCCATGTTTAAAAGTCCATAGAATTAGCAGTACCAATATTTCAATTGCTTTATACACATATCCTAATAGATTGAAAGTCAGCACTGTCAGAAACCTGAAACACCTACCTCAAGGGGAACGAGGTGTCTGAACCTCCCAATGCCATGGGTAGGCTGGGACCTGTAGTGTCTGTTGCAACTCAGCAATGTGCTGCCTTTAAAGAGAAAAACAGAACAAATATTCCAGCTAAATGTCAGACAAATTCTCTCCTAAAAAAGCAAGAACAGTATGGAAGAGAGGAGTAACCAAGAACCCATGGAGAGGAGGTGCTGGGAGGGGGAGAAGCATGAAAGAAGTCAGTAGGCAGAAGTGGGCAAAGTGCTTCATGCAGAAGACATGTCCCTGCCTGCGTCTACACTAGGGGGTTACTTAATATTAGGTATGTACCCAGCATACCACAGTGGGTCTGTTAAGTAAATACGTGCAACCAATAAGGGTGTGTACACACATGTTCCCTTGTCTCTCATCTCATTCTCACGTGAGACATAAATGAGAAAAGGGTAGTAACCTGGCAGACCACATGAGGTAAGGCAAAAAGGAAGGCAACTCTAGCAGGAGGACATTCAAGGAATCCAGCATGGTTGTGGTGGTGAAACTGTGATGGATCCAGGACCCTAGTCATGCTTAAATCCAGCCCTGCACAAATGCTCTTGTATCAGAAGCAAAGACAAGCCCTTGTCTCTTTTCTTTACTGTGAGGAAAACAGTTGCCTGGCAGCCTTGAGTTTATAAGTTCATCCCATAGTCAGGTGATTTTGGCATATTCTAGTCAAAATCAACATCAAGTTCTTACCTACAGCACATATGGGGCTCTCCTTGCCTGCTGTTACTCTGAAAGAAAAATCAGGATGAAGTTAAAAGCTTTTGTTGTTCATTTATAAAAGCATATACAGATTTTCAGTCTCTAAATGGAGCCTCATTACACTTGACTGACAGGTCTTACAGTTAGTGTGTACAAAATATGGATTAAGTCTGTACCTAACTACGGCCCCATTACAGCATTATCTGCACTCCTCACACCCATTAATGGATGTTACCCTCACACCAGCACCAGCATTATCTCTATTTTACAAAAGGCACAGGGCAGATTAAATGACCTGCCCAAGGTTACACATGTAGACTAGGACTGAGCTGGAAAATTGACCCTGATATCCCAAACCATAGTACTGTGCTCCACCCACTAGATCTAGGGTGTCAAACGCATCTGGCAGTGAAAGAGTAACATATTTCTTGTTTCATTTGGGTTGGAGGTTGGGGCAGGAGTTCAGGATGGGGTACTCTGCTTGGTCTACAGTGGAGACTCTACTGATATCGGTGGGAAGACAGCACAAAGATCAACGAGACAATATAGCTTTTACTAGTAACTACACTTGTTTATTCTTGTATATCTTTCTGAACAATTCCCAATTCCCACCCCTCAAGGGCTTCACTTCCACTCCCCAACCATTGCATCTGTTACAGTGATCCTTTTATGTTGATACTACAACCCCATCAGTGGGCTTTAGAGCTGATGTGCTGATCAAATTACTAAGGAGTAGGGTCACCCCTCTGACTCATTTTTTCAGTTCTCTGCAAACATGGGCCTCTATCATGACATTGGTTTACCCCCTCATTTGTGTTTGGAAGACCATGGCTGCAGCCACGATGTCTAGAATTTTCCGTTTAAAAAAAGTTAAGATTCTGCAGTTGCTGTAAGGCCTGTGAATCACAAATACATCATACATAACAGATCCAATCCATGGGTTTTAAGTTTGACACTCCTACACTAAACCATTCTGTCTACATTGACAATGTAAGTACCCTTCTGTTCCACAGATCTTGCTATTCTATCAGCTTCCGAATGTCATCTGAAACATTCCTTTCCCTATACCTTAATGGTTTTACTTTCTCATAAGAATGGCCCTACTGGGTCGGACCAATGGTCCACCTAGCCCAGTATCCTGTCTTCCAACAGCAACCAGTGCCAACTGCTTCAGAGGGAATGAACAGAAGAAAATAATCTCCAAGCAAAATATAAAAATGTTATCTTGAATCTTACATTTGCTTGGTCAGATTTCAAAATCCTTACCTGCTAAGAGAAAATGCCTGTATAAGAAACATTTCCTTCCCCAGGCGTATCATCTACAACAAATCAACATTGTTAGAATATACACAAACATGTAAGAAAAGAATCAAGAAGGTTTTCAAAGCAGTCAGCTGTTAGCTTATTCATCTTGGAACGCATCTTCTATAACACAATTTGACAACTTCCTAATGTACCAATACACTTCCCAACCAGTTGTTACTGGCCTAAAGCAAATCATCACTTCTGTGTACATTGCGACAACACAAAAAAGGAGAAATACCAGAAAGACAGATGACTGCAATTTCTCTTTCATACACTCCATCACTTGTACATGTGAATTCCAGCATCTTGATATTATGGGACCCACCACCACCAACAACAACCAAATTCATCCCTGGTGTCACTTCACTGACTTCAGCTTAAACTAACTATATCAATTGTCTTCCATTTAATCCAGCTGCATCTGGTTTGGTAAAGATAGAATTCCTCTCCTCCACAGTGTTACCGTGTTTTAATCTCACATCCACCCAAAATGCCTGATATAATTTCTTATAGGTTTTTTCTGCCCTCCCCCCAATCTCTCCTTCCCCTCCTTAGAATCACAGAACTGGAAAGGACCACAAAAGGTCAAGTCCAGTCCCCTGCACTCCTCACAGGACCAAGTACAATTTAAACCACCCCTGACAGGTGTTTATCTAACCTGCTCTTAAGAATTTCCAATGATGGAGATTCTACAACCTCCCTAAGGAACTTATTCCAGTGGTTATTCACCTTGACAGTTAGGAATCTTTTCCTAATGTCCTACCTATACCTCCCTTGCCGTAATTTAAACTCATTGCTTCTTGTCTTTTCATCAGTGGTTAAAGACAATCATTTTTCTCTCTCCTCCTTGTAACAACCTTTTAGGTATTTGAAAACTCATGTCCCCTCTCAGTATCCTCTTTTTCAGATCAAACAAACCCAGCTCTTTCAATCTTCCCTCATAAATCATCTTTTAGCATGGTCACTAGCAGTCAAGGAATAGTGCCAATCTCAAGCGTAAAATATCAAAAGAAAGATAAAACAGACTAAAGTACTCTAAGTATCCAACTAAAGCTCAGTACTTAAGCCTCGTCTTCACTAGATGTTTCTGGACTATCCCCAAGCAGCTTCTCTGGTCGTAGCAACAGCTGGAGTAACAGCATAAATTAAGCACTCACATTTTTACCGTTAGATTGTCTAGTGCACTGGGAGACCACAGTGGTAAGGTCAGTGAGCAGCTCATCCTTCTGCTCCCACTGTTTGCCACTGCTAACTAAGACTCAGGGATTTCCATTGATTTCAGCGCACTACTAGGATATTTCCATATGTAGACACATCTGCAGATCCTTCCATTTTACACAAGAAGGAAGTGTGGCAGAGAGAGTAAGTGAGTTGCCAAGGTCACACAGTGTGTCAGTGGCAAAATCAAAAAGAGAATGCACTTCTGGCTCCCACTACCCTACTCTAAACACTGAATGGTGCTTTCTGATGCAAAATATACTATTGGAAACAATCCCTTGCTGGCCATGGGGGAATAAATGAGGGGCCAAAGCATGACTCTCAGAGGTCTAGAGTTCCAAAGGAGTAGCCATGTCAGTCTAGTTCAGCAAAACAAACAAGGAGTCTGGTGGCACTTTTATTTGTTACTTTTTAAGTCTTTAAAAGTGCCACCAGATTCTTTGACAGAGTTCTAGAGTACACCCCACAGGCCCTTGCATACAGGGGTGAAAGTATAATTTGCTGGGCTCCAGAACCCTCCTGAGTTTCTGGGCCCCCTTCCCGCAGGGGAGGGCCCCCTTCACACACCGCAGCTACTGTGCCTCCAAATGCCTGCCCCCCACCCCAGCTATTGCCCCACAAATGCTTGCCCCCAAGCTACCAGGCCCCCACCCCAGCTACTGCCCCCAAAACACCTGCTCCCCCATCAGACCCCTCCTTCTCCACATCCTCAGCCCCAATCCCCATTCACTAAGCTCCCTGCTCCCATTCTGGGGCAGAAGCTGGTTTCTCTGGATGCAAGCACAGGATCTGTGATCTCCACAGCCACATGGGAATCTCCATATGGAAGAGGAGCGTGTCTATATTCAGCTCCTTTTCACATCAAATAAGGCCTGGTCTACATCTAAAACTGATGCTGACTTTATGTTGCTCAGGAGTGTGAAAATTTCACACTCAAGAGACAATCTAAGCCCTTTTATAAACACTGCTATGATAAAACACTTCCACTGACATCACCCTAGGTACCACCTCTCCAGATGAATTTATTATTATAATGGGAAAACTGCCATCACCATACCAGCTGTCTGCAGCTATGCGACACCAGCACTTTGTAATGCAGATATAGTCGACGAGGCTCACGTGTGTAAGAAAGATGAGTTCAAAATAGACCAGGTGCAGAGAAGGGCAACCAGGATGATCAGATCAATGGAGAACCTACCTCATGAGAGAACGCTTAAGGAGTGTCATTTGTTTAGTGCAAAAACTTAAGGGTGAGGAGATATGTGATTGCTCTCTACAATTACAATACAAGGATAAACACCAAGCAGAGAAAGGAGTTATTTATGTTAAGGGCCAGTACTGGCCCAAAAACAAAAGAATGTAAACTGGCCATCAATAAGATTAAGCTTGAAATTAGGCAAAAGTTTCTAACCAACAAAGGAGTGAAGTTCTGGACAGCCTTCCAAGGGGAAGTATCAATGGCCAAAAGAATTGTTTTAAGACTGGACTTGATAAGCTTACACAGGAAATGGTATAATGTGACTGTCTGTCATGGCAACAAGTATCTCCAACAGCTACAAATGAGACACCAGGATGGGAAAGTTACTAAAGAGAATTCTTTCCAAGGGATCTGGCTGCTAGGTCTTGTCCATATGCTCAAAGTCTAGTGAATCATCATATTTGGGGTCAGGAAGGAATTTTTGCCCAACTCAAATTGCACAGACCCTGAAGACCAGCCAGGGTTCACCTTCTTCTGCATGTGGGGTCTGGGTCACTGGATATTTCCAACTACAGTAAATGTTGATTCTCTGTAATGTAAAGTCTTTAGATCAAGAATTAAGGAATTCCATTACTAAACCAGATATTGTGGGGTCACTACAGGAACGGGTGGGTGAGGTTCTCTGACCTGCAACGTGCAGGAAGTCACCGGTGTCCCTTCTTGCCTTATAATTCCTGAGTCCTCATTTTGGCTCACTGTTAACATTCCTTTCAGTAGGGCAAAGTTTGGCCAGCTCCTCACTTAGCTGATATGAGCAAGGTTCTTCCATGATTATATCTACACTTACATTCTGGTCACGCCCCCCCGACTCTCTGTGCCTAATTCCTGGGGTAATCCCCTTCCTAGGCACTGCCCTATGCTCAGTCTCACTGGACACCCCCTTTGCAGTGCTCCTTCTACCCAACCCCCTGTGGAAACCCCTTCCCCTTAGCCCTACCTCTATCCAAAGCCTGGTGCAAACCACTTCCCCTCAGCCCTACCTCTATCCAAAGCCTGGTGCAAACCACTTCCCCTCATACTCCTCTGCACTCAACCCCCATTGGAAACCCTTTCCCTTAGCAGCCCCCCATGGAAACTCTCTGCTCAGCCCCCACCTGCCATTGGAAACCCCTTCCCCTTAACCCCTACCCCACCCCCACTGGAAAATCCTTCCCTTTAGGCCCCCCACCCAGTCCCCATTGAAACACCTTCCCCCTAACCCCCCCAAGTATCCACCCCCCATTGGAAACCTCTTCCCCTTAACCCCCCCCCCACTGCTACTGGAAACCCCTTCCCCTTAGCCCCCCGAACCCATCCCCACTCCCCCACTAGAAAACCCTTCTCCTTAACCCCCCCTCTACCCAGCCCCTACCCCCCTGCTGGAAACCCCTTCCCCACAGCCCTCCCAGGCCCCCACCCCCACTGGAAACCCCTTCCCCTTAACCTCCCCAACCCATCCACACCCCCTACTGGAAACCCCATCCCCTCAACTCCCCTTCTACCCAACCCCCCACCCCCACAGAAACCCCTTCCCCTTAGCCCCCCCCC